>CM065052.1:29890030-30490030 GCA_032883995.1 Coronaproctus castanopsis | reverse complement strand
TATATATATATATATTTTGTTTTATTATATTAATTAAATTAAATATTAGTTTTCCACCTTCAATATAATAAATTTATATTTATTATAACGTGAACATACGACGATCGTCGTAATATATATAATAAACAATACAGGAAATTTGCCCAGGTTCAGAGGAAACAAGGTCGAAAGAAACTTTGCTCAGAATAATTCAGTGTTAAATTTGTACGTGCTAAGTATATTAAACGAACTCCAAAAAAGAAAAAATATCTTTGATAATTGTTTTCATAAATGGCGTACAGGATTACGAACTTGCGAGTTTTGCACTGAAATATAAACGGTACAAAATCGAAAGAATTACATACACGCTATTATACACAGCCGACGACGTTATATTTATTTTCGCGTATAATACACATAGAAGTTGTTTATCGTATTAGTTTAAATATTTGTTAGTTTAAATACGTATTAGTTTAAATATTTATTAGTTTAAATATTTGTTAATTTAAATATAGCCAGGGCTTTATGATATCAGTGTGCAGGTTTCGTTGGTGGTTTTTCTTCTTATTAGCTAAACGAGCGACTGGGCGTTATATTTCTAATTTTGTATATAAGTGTACCTTTCGAAATGCGTTATATTAATTTATTTGTTTTTTTAACATTTATTCGTTTTGTATCTATTTAACGCGCGCATAAGTACGTAATACAGCTTTCCCGCGACACACGCAGAAAAAAAAAACGACAAAATTCAAACGTTAAGAAATGATATAACAACGGGTTTCCCAAAATTTATTCACGCGTTTAAACGAAAATAAAATAAACGAGCGAAATAAAAATATAAATTCCACAAAATCGCGGGAAACGAGAGGACAACCACCACCCAAAAAAAAAAAAAAAAAAAAAAAAAAAAAAACAAGGTTAGACTAACAATCGCGACCGGAATACGTAATAGAAAAAAGAGGAGTAAAAGGCACCGCCTCGGTTCGGTAATATCGATGCGATCGTATTTCAGAAAAGCGTATACTCGCGACTTCGACGGTGGCACATTTGCGAGCCAAGCAACGCACGCCTTATGAATACATATTGCGCATTAGTAGCGTAGTAGGCAAATAAAAAGGAAAATTTCCTGTATAGTCGGTTTGAATAGATGCGAAAAAACGTTTGGTACTCTTGTTGCTAGAGTCGTTGCACGCGTTAGGTCGAGGATCACGAACGTATACAGACGACTACCGCATGCGCTTGACGTATGGATATCAATTTACATAACGCAATGCTCAACTTGTACATGTCAGAATATAAAACGGCGTATTTTTTTTAGATTTGTTTTTTTTTTATCTACTCATTTCGGTTACTTATTATTATGACTATTGATAATAATTATTATTATTATATAATTTCCAAGATTTTTGAGCGTATGAAAATTACTATGTTTAAATACTTACAAAATTTAACTTTTTCAGTAAAAACCAGTATGGTTTTCTTCGAGGAAAGGTCACGGATGAAACCCTCTATTTGAACACGCATCCTGTGTAAGCAAAGGCTGGAGGAAGGAACATCGAGGATTTCAGTATATTTTGACATACGTAAAACTTTCGCGATACGATACACCGTACTTTTCTATTTTTCAATATATATATTATATATATATATATATATATATATATATATATATATATATAGGGTGACTGAGAGAAGACGGGCGGTTTTCTTGTTTCTGAATAACTCGAAAAGTGCACGACCTAAAGTTTTGAATGAAATTTTATTTAGAAATAGCAAAAAACCGAGGGATTAGCTTACAATCATTTGTGGAACACAATATTGTTCAGATGACATTTGCAACGATACATTCGTTTAGTCTTTTTACAATAATTTTCGAACACTTTTTCGAGCATAGGTTGCTGAATTTTTGAAATTTCTTCAGAAATCCGAATTTTCAGACCTTCCAGATCTCGTTGGCGTGGTTTGTAAACGCGGTCTTAGACCTTGAATTCTTTTCGAAAAACGAATCTCTCGTATGTACACTAAACACGGAGCACGCGGTTTTCGTTGTAGCGTTGTTGTCAACTGCGCTATTTAAAATACATATATATATATTATCCGTCTTCTTTGGGTCACCCTACATAAAAGCTGATTTAAAACCTATTTCTATAACGGTAAATATGTAGCCGAAACAAATAACATTTACAGCGATAGTGTGGTGCAAATTAACGGAGTGCCTCAAGGTAGCGTGGCCCGTTATTATTTTTAATTTACATGTAAAAGATTTATGTAATTTATCATGGTCAACTATTTAGCTATGTAGATAATACTGCGTTGGTAGTTGATTCTCGTTACCCGAGTTTAGGCGTTAACTCGACGAGATGTAAATCGTATTTTTGGTCGGATGCAGGAAAATTACTCGGTGGTTAGCGGTAGTAAAACAAAATACGTAGTCTGTTGTGTAAAATGGTACAAACATGCACTTTATCTATTGAAAAAACATAGAAAGTTCAATTGTTCTTCTCTTCAGTTCATAAAAGACGTCTATACTTCTATCAACCCATGCTGTTATATGGGATGCTCCATCGGCGTGGCATGACTAAATATCATACTGAATCGCTGAATTGCTGAATTCGGTAAAAGTTCTTCATTGCGCGATAATGAAAATATTCGTTCAAAAGCAAATCTGCTCTCACCCGGACGATACCGATATGATTCTGGATTCGAATCATTTGTTTTTCAACTGTTCCTCCTACTCGGCAGAACAACCGTGTTTATTTTCTAAGCTTATATCTTCAGGCCATCGGCTTCCGTATATCTTATAAGTTCATTACTTTCCTCAGATGATGCTTGTATATATTATTCTTTATTTCAATTTAGTTTAGAATGTAAAGTTACTTTATAATGTCATTTTTTTTTTTTTGTTATGTTTTATGTTTTATGTTTTTCATGGATAGATTGGTTAATTAGTCCAATTTATAATAAATAATAATAATGATAATAATATACTTAGGCTCTCGTCTACCTTGCCTGAGTTCTAATGTTTTATCGCAAAATGGAATTTCTTCCTTAAGTCACCCATCCACAATTACTAACTTGGTCGGACGTTGCTTAACTTCGGTGATCGGACGAGAATCGGTGCTTTCAACGTGGTTTGGTCGTCATTCACGATAACAATAGTAATGACGAAGTCACAATTTTATCGATATTAATGACGATAACGATAGTAATGATAATAATAATATATCAACAATGATGTATCAATAATAATATATCAATAATAAATAGTAACAGTAATGATAATCGTCCTCGTTGAAATCATCGAAATGATAATAGTAAATACTATATAGGGCGTATGCCACGATAGCGCGCAAGTAAATTAACGGGATGATTTATCAAAGTTACATTAATTTCAATTTTGAAATCTCTAGTCGTAATTACTTTCTTACTTTTGAAAAGCACTCTCTTCCTACTACTATATCGCATAGTACATACAACATTCTGAGTATCGCGAGCTTTGGAAAGTTTCATCGAAATGTAGGTAAAATAAGCATTACAACTATAGCGAATAGGTTCGCTTCGATATTTCTCCTTGATTTATGACGATAATACAATATGTTTCTTTCTTTATAACGCCGCGTACACTACACATACACGAACTTTCAATATAATTCATAGGCTGTAAATTAAAAAGCTGTCTAAACGCAGCAAAGTAAAGTTGTAGTAAAGAAAACGAAAGGATTTTCCCTCCATTATAAGTTTGAAGCTTTCCGTTCATGATGTACAATAATAATAGTCGCACCTGCGATGATGAGAATGTATACATCCTTGGTTTTGTCTTAACACGCGAATTGCATATATATATATATATATATATATGCATAAGGAAAACAATTTAAGAGAAATGCATGCTCAGATAAAAAGTGTAATAAAGAAAGTAAAGAAAAAGAAAAAACACATTGCAAAAATTAAAGATAAAAACGGTGATATCTGCGGTAGCAAAGAAGAACACAGACCTTAACATTTGTCCCAATTCCCAGAAAGACTACATCACAAACATGTAATACCGTACAATTGCGCTATCAAAATCCATAAACACTAGGATACAACGCAGATTGGACACTCAGCTCAGCGATACGCAATATGGATTCGTTGCGAATAAAGGTGCTAGAGATGCAATAGCTCTTTTGAAAGTTGTAGTGCAACGAGCGATTAACACAGAGACAGAGAGATGATTGCGTGTTTCATAGATTATCACTAAACTAGTAAATATACTCCAGAAACACAACATAGACAACAAAGACTTGCAAATAATCAAAAACATAGAATCAGATTGCGAACAGAAAAGTAGGGCCTGAATACAGTGGTAATGGATGTCGAATTAGAAAAGGAGTAAGACAAGGCTTATCGCCTAGATTATTCAACATACATTCGGAAGAAATTATAAAAAATGCAAATGTGGACAACGCCGGATTCAAAATAAATGGACGCAAAATAGGATGAGCTATGCAGACAACAGAGTATTGCTGGCTGGATCGATCGGAGAAATGCAGATGAAGCTGAACAGGCTAAATCAAGCAGGGGAGAAATACGGCATGAAAATAAATGTTGGAAAAACAAAGGTCATGAAATTCACGAGGGCAAATGACAATGTAGATCTAAAATTAAAAATCGTAAACGAAATGGTGGAAACGATAAAAGAATTCCGATATTTAGACGTATTGATAACAAGAGACGGCTGAGATATGAATGAAATTAAAAGTCGTATCAGGGGCTGTGCTAAAAAACAGAAAATTAAAAATGAATATAAATACTAAAGTAAATCGGTGCTACGTCATGTCCATCCTAAAATATACATCTGAAACGTGGATCCTAAACGCAGAGAGTATTAAATGTTTAAATGCTTTTGAAATGTGGACGTTAAGAAGAATGTGGCGAATACCGTGGACGGCGAAGATAACGAACAAAGAAGTACTACAACGGAGTGGAATGGAAAAGACGAACGTCGTAGAAGATATTGAAAAGAGGAAGAAAAAGTACTTAGCGCGCAAAATAAGAAAAGAAGGATTATTTACGATGGCTGTTCAAGGAAAAATACAAGGAAAGAAGACGCGAGAAAGAAAACGGCTGGAGATGATGACAACCAGCTCCAATACAAGAAAAATTACAGAAATTATCGAATCAGTTATGAAAAGGAGATATAGATCAATGTTGATGTATGCCACCTTCTAACAAGAAGAAGCTACAAGATAATGATGATGATGACATATGTATTATGACTATCTAAGACGATGGGGGTACTGATGAAAAAATAAAAATAATAATAAAATAAAAATAAAAGTAAAAATAAGTTTCGACAACGATTAACGTAATATAATATCGGTCAATAACCGAGGTATTTCCATCAGGATAGTTTTAGATCGTCAAAAACTGATAAGTTTTAACATATAGGCACAATGAATACAATGATGAAAGCAATAACCTGGGAAATAATAAATATTATTTAATTAAATACGGATCGCCAGGTTATGCAGTAAAAAGGGGAATAACGGCGGGTAGAACCCGCAACCGGTAGTCGCGTATTATATATGTATGTGTGAATAAAACCTATCGTTCGATTTCGATTTACTTTTCGTTATTCGTTAAACTGGTCGTTGATTTCTAGTCGAAGAGATATATCTTTTACGTCGATGATGGAGACGACTGTTCATTCTCTCTAGTCTTTTAGTAATACTCGTACGGCACGAGGCATCGATATAAATACGGAAATTTACTTCTTATTTTGGAATTAATGTAAAAGAAATATAGATATGTTTGTAATTCAGTATATAGTAGCAAAGAAATAGAAATTTAAAAGAAATTTATTTAAATAATAATTTCGAAGAAGCACATATCATCGAGTACGAACCTACAATGTCGGCAGTCGCTTAGGACATTTCAACAACATCCGGAGCCAGCCATCGCCAATACCTGTGGTACCACAAGGTCGTACGTTTTTTTTATTAATTGCTTTATTATATATTATTTTTTAATTTTAATACATGTCTTTAAATTGTGAATGAAATCGTAATTATGTGTTATAAGTGAGTTATATTGTAAATATTATTTGTATAAAATTGTCATCTACGTGTAATAGTGTAATATAGAATAATTTAAATGCAATTATCATTACTAGTCATTTTTTGAATATAGTGATACCGGCTGCTGGTTCTACACGCATGGTTTCCGGTTAGCCACTGAATTACCCACATCTAGTCGCATATTAATCTATTAAATAATAATAATAAAATTAAATTTCCAATTAATTAAATAATCATAATTTTAACGTGCCCTAATAGGCACTGGTGACCGCGATTTATAATCATTTTAATCCTTATTACGAAACAAGCCCTCTAATTCATAATAGATTGTCTGCCTTCTAATTCAGTAAATTAAATTGTTAATCAGCGCGAGAGGATTTAGGCTCATTTGTGTCAAGTTGGCAGACAACGACGAGTAAAATAAAGAGTAACATTTCCTAATAAATTGGCATCCACTACTACGGGATATTTGTTACTTCTCGGAATAAATTAAAAGAAAAAATTAAAATTAGAGGCTAGTATTTTTCGTAATAGTATATATATATACATAAGGGGGCATCGTGATCATACAGTAACTGTGTCATTTTGCGTCATGCTTTTCTGTCGTTTGTCCGTCGCACGCACTGATGTAGTGTTAATCCGCTCCAGTTTCTTATTATATCTGTCCACCTCTGCGGTGGTCGGCCCTTCGGTCTGTTTCAATGAATCTTCCCCTGTACTATTAATAGCTCCAAGTTCCGTTCATTACGTACGATATTGCTAAAATATTTTATCACTTTAACGATAGCCATATTACCGCTGCGTTAGGTTTAGTTCTTGTGCTATGGAAGCATTTGTTCGTTTTGCGGTCCATGTATGCGGAGAAGTTTCCTCCGGCACCACATTTCGAAACTGTTAATTCGGACTAGGTTAGTTTTATTTAACGTCCATGTTTCCGCTCCGTATAGTACTATCGAAAATATAAGCCTCTTTACTAATTTTACTTTAACATTTCCATATTATTTTCTGGAAAGATGCCTTTGTTCAAGCACGTCTTCTTTTAACCTCAATTTCTGGATTGAGTTTTTCTGTTAAGCGGTTCATAAGTTATTTGCATTCCATTATTCATTTTATTTTCTCCTTATCCATCCAAATTGCGATGTTATTGTGATCTTTTCTACCGACTATTCATGGTTACGGTTGTATTTTTTCCCGGTCGCATTGATTTTATCTATTACAGATTGCAGGTCTGCACATGACTGTGATTATTTATTGAGAAATTTTATTTATAATAAATTATTCATATATATTTATTTTAATTTAAATTTAAATTCTATCTCGTCGTCGTTAATATATTAAATTCTTTTTAGCCCAACTGATTATTCCACAAATAGGTGCCGATTAAGAAATAGACTTTTATAGTAAACCGTCGATAAGCCTAAAATCTAAATTATTCGCCTGTTTGGCTGATAAAACCGCGGTCGGAGACTAGGCGAGACAAGCGGCTACTATTAGGCGTGGAAAACGTATATTGACGATAACGAAACTCGTGAGAAGCTAAAAGACTACAATTTTCATCCAGCAAATTGCGCATTTTAATCGGAGAACTCGAATACATTATGTTCGCCAAAAACTATGTTCCAGATTGAAATTATTGCGCAGCGTAACTGGTAGCACTGTGAAGTTATCGTGCAGGCGTGTAGTGTGTTCAAATAGCTCCAATATGGGGTTACGGCATTATCTGCAAAAAAAAATAATAATAAATCTTGTTTAACATCTGCAGTCTGGAAGTGTTCGCCAAATGGTCGACCGTTTTTTGCATGAAATCGTACTATTCACGACGATCTCTAGATTGAATACGTGTATACGATTACCACGTCTTATAACAAATATTTTAACGAACTGCGGACCAGTTCCAAACGCAGTATTTCGAGTATGCAGCAGCCACCGTTTAATCCGATAAGAAGGTTTAAAATGTTTTAGACCGGAGACTTTCTTAGGATTTGGATAACCTCACGCTGTAACTGCAGTCCTAGCGATTCATAAAAATAATTACTCTATTAGTTCTTTGTCCTTCTTTTTAAATATTGCATATATTTTCCTTTTTTTCTCTCTCTCTCTCTCTTTCTCTGTGTGGATCATTCGTGTTTGTCTGTCCTGCTCACTTTATTGAGTGATCGGTATTTCATGACGTACTTTAGGAATAAGTTCAGTTGTTACTAACTTATTATCTTCGCCAATGGTGGTCGGTTAATACTTAATAGAGTGGTGTTAATTAAAAAAACAAAATTAACTTATAGATAATACATTATTAGTAAACGGTAAAAGAAATAGTTAAAATCGCTAAATTTTTCATGTATAAAATGACATCAAAGCTGAGATATTACGACAAGTTGACAAATCGCTTTGATTTAAACTTTGCTCAGCAGCGTACCAGTTTAATGTTCGAAAAAATAATTGATTATACAGTGAGAGTATATAATTGCGTTGTATACATTTATATATGTATGTGTGTGTGCAAGCGAGTGTTATTAGCGTGATTAAAATATTTTAACGAACGCGTATAAATGAATATGTAATAAATAAATATATATATATATATTATTTATATATATATATATATATATATATATATATATATATATATATATATATATATATGTATAAAGAAAGAAAAATTAGGGGCATTCTGTTCGGACGTCTAGCTTAAGTACTGGTTATTTATTCGCAATTATTTTTTTTTTAATCTACAAATTTACATACGTACACTGGAACACATACGCATCAATATATACGCGTGAGCATATACAGGCCGGAGCGTGGTCCAAGTGTTAAAATTAGGGTTGGTGCAATTCTTTTGTAACGTTTATGCAAATAAACAGCATAATTACCCGAACAAAAGGAGTTTATGCTAATTAGATCAACAGGTCCTCACCGTACACGGTGCAGGTTAAATTTTTTCTTCCGACGAGAATTTGAAGCCTATCGTTTAACTGGGATTAGAGGAATTATATCCTTTTAACAGGGCGTATAAATCTAAAAGACTCCTCTTTTTAAACGCTGGTCTATTATTTTTGTTTCCATTATCTTGCGATTTAAATTAATTAGGTTTTTATTTTATAATTGTTAATTAGTAATAAGCTTAGTTTAAGGTGAAAAAAAAAACGAAGTCTTATCTCTCTCGATAGGTCATAAAGATAGAAAAATGAAATTAAACCGTAATTAACTTAATAGAAGTCGTTTAAAGATGTTTATTGTTCAATCGTATGAAGGAAATCAACATCTGTTGTGTTAAATTATTATTGCCGGTTTTATATGAGAATAGCAGTTTACGTAGAAACGTTTGAAAAGCAAAATAGTTAAATTTTGACGTATTTCTTTCTTTTTTACCCGGCGAAAATCGATTCCGCGTCACGCAACAAGGTACAAGATCATACAACTTACACGCGTTTTTGTGTCATCGTGTAAGGCGACATTTATAAATGTGTGTATACATATATTAATTTCATCTAAAGATTTCATTAATGAATCCAAAATTTTTGAAAATCAAAATTAACCTACGATAACGATATGTTATCTGAGCTGTTAGTATATATATATATATATATATATTAAATATGCCAGAATTGCGACACGAATAATAGCGGTAAAAGTTCGTTTGTTTTATTACTTAAAAGGCTTTTAATTAAGGAAAAAATTTTATATTTACGTATAATCGATAATGATCGAAGCTACTCTGCGCCAATGTTACAGCTTTTTTCGGGCTCAGAGGTGTGTAATGCTCATCAAAAATTCCTGTTCGGTATGTGAATTCATTGTAAGCAAATTCGACGCTCCATAAATAATTTTAACGATAGAACACCTGTACTACGTCTTCGGTGTTTTAACCGTATATTCGGTTCTCCTACTCTATCATTTTCACGTAACTCGTCTGTCAATTCAACGACACCTATGTATAGTGGCGCACCCATCAAAGGGCTTAGAAAAGTATAAAATACATATCAAGAAGGAGCGTAACTTGTAAGCTTTAAGCAATTACGCAGCTTAAATGATAGTTGAAAGAAAATATTTGAAATAGCTCGCATTATCACTAATAAAACCTCATCTTGAAGTTCGTACAAAACAGCCTAGATTGCAAAAAAGTACCGTTTAAAAATATTCCTTACATTCTGTCTGCTAATGACATTGAAAATCCAGCTGACTGTGCAACACAAAAAAAAAATGGCTATTGGTTGGGCCGTTCGGTATTCGAATCTGACCCACGTTGTAACCAATGCGTTTTTAGCTGTTGTTATTAATTGTTTCGTTGTTGTTCGTGATCGTTTATCGTTTATTTTGCCTGTCGAGTTTTCTTACACATTCGATTTAATTCGTGTTTATTACGAATTTTTTAATTCTTTTTTTTTTGGAGAGGTTTGAGCCCACCCAAGATACAAATCCTGGGTTCGTCACTGGGTGAATTGGTATATATACGCATCGCGCTTATCAGGCTAGAAGATACGGGACGCTCCGCAATTTAGCGTCCCAAATTCTGGAAATATTTTCAATTACTTACATTCGTAGTTATTGAATTTCCATTTTATCGCTTCTGTTCCATTCCTATTCGTTATCCGTACTGCTCCGACTGGTGTTTCCTCTAATTCCTTGTGTCTAAAGGAAGAACAACCGTTTAAGGGTGGACAAAGTATCATTCTCTTAAAATTAAAATATCAATCTGGACGATTTGACAAAGAGAACGTAAAAAAATTATTTATAATTAAAGGAAATTAATGCTAGAAACCGCTGATTATGAAATTAAACTGAAGAAAAACCTGAATACGTTTTTGTCATGTTTTAACGCATTTATACCACCGTCAAAAATCTGTAAACGATATTCGAACAATATTTCTTCGTCTCATTCAGATCATCGTGATCGCCGGTTCAATTTATTTTTAAACAAATTGA
Source organism: Coronaproctus castanopsis (assembly GCA_032883995.1). Lineage (NCBI taxonomy): Eukaryota > Metazoa > Arthropoda > Insecta > Hemiptera > Monophlebidae > Coronaproctus > Coronaproctus castanopsis. The sequence goes on along the minus strand of CM065052.1, from coordinate 30,479,069 downwards.
CCGTACGTCACTCCATTTCATCAGTTTGATCACTCCACACAAGTTATAAATACGACGTATTACTTTCAGAATTGAAACAATCTATCGCAACCCGGAAAAATACTTGTCCCCGATCTTATAATATATTAAATGTTGAACATTCTGTTCACCGGGTTGTTATTTTTTATCTCCTAAATGTACAATAAATTTCTACTACAAAAACACGATTCCTTTTCACGCCAAAACATAAAACTTCCAAACTAAAGCACTTCGTCATACCGTCCAATTTCGATTCTTTATTCAACCGCTATTAACGAGATGTTAAGAAAATAATATTCTCCTCCCACTCATTATACGTTGTTAACTAACTGTCTTTCTCTTTTTTAACATCAGGCGTTACAAAAATGTCGCGGTGGCGTAGTTGCTAGAGTGCTCGACTTTCAGTGTGTTCGAAACCAACACGCGACATAGTGAGTTTTCATGATTATTTAATTCTTAATTATCAGGGTGAAGGCAGTGGCACCACTCCGTATAACGTCATATGCGCGCGCATCTACGTCGCATATAAATAATGCCTTGAATTCTAGCTCACATTTTGTACTTAAAATATAGACGTACAATAAGCCACGACGTTCGGCAACGATACGACGATGATGATGCATACAAAAAGATTTTATCGATAATAATTTCGTAGTAACTGCATTTGTAACTTTTACCGCTGTTGATAACATTAATATATCGACTCGTTATTTTAGTCTCGCAATTAAAAATTTTTCACAATATTTCGGCTTAAGACTGCGAGTTATCCCGAAATAAATATTGATACTTTTATCACCCATTCCACTCTCCACTATTCCCATCTCGCTTACTTTATTTAATACTTACATTTCGTTCGACACCAAGCCTTGCGTCATCCGCTCATCCTGTCTAAGATCTTATACTTTTTCAATAAATTAAAAACTTGATCTGGCTGTCTAAAAACCGAACAGTAGATCTTCGTATTCTCGATGTTTAGTTAAATCCTACAGATCTTTTTGTTAACGTTAATAAACATATTGTCTAACCGTTCTCCAAAACACTCTAAATACGTACGTCCATTTCGTAAAGAGTGCATTTCTGTTTAAAATAAATATGCGTGCTTAGAACTAACGTTAGATAAAGGGCATTCTCAGTAGAAAACCCCTACTGAAACCAAACTGGTTGTGATGAAAAATACTAAGGCTATTCTTTTAAGCGGATTTCATTGAGATAACCTTTTCAAGCACTTTACCAATGGAGTTCAGTAAAGAGATTAACTTATATGCTGAGAGAGAGTTGGGATCTTTTCCAGATTTAGAAAGTAGCTTAATATTAGTCACTTTCCAACACGTTGGGAAGATCTGGTGTGCAAAGCAATTATTAATGATCGAATTAAATAAATTAGAGAACTTAGAATTTAAGTACTTGATGACTGTGTTATTTATTTTATCTGAAGAAGAAAATTTTTTTATTATTAAACCTCTTCACCAACATAGTTATGTCATAAGAAGTAGTTGAGGGAACAACGTCGACCCCAGAGAAGAAATGGTCTAGAAATTTTTCAAAATTCTCTGTAAAGATAGAATAACTTACAGCAACATCTGGAATTATGGTTAATTTATTATTATTGAAAATATATTTATAAGGGCGAACCCGGGAAGAGTGCAATTTTAAATGAATTGTCGCCAAGCTAAAAGTTTACATTTTGCAATGGAATTTTTATATTCTTTATTTAATGTCACTAAGGTGGCATTTAAAATAAAGGACTTGAAGATGCTTGTGCACTGTTTATAATTAATGTTTTTAGAAAAAGAGTTAAATCTAGTTTTTTAAATGTGTTTGATTGAGTTTTGCGAATCTGAAAAAAAGGGTTAGAGAGAATATTGCGGTGAAATGTTAGGTCAAAACCAATTTTTTGATTCTGGCCACGAATAATTAAATAATCAATAAAGCTCTCTCCGTTGTAGTTACTAAACATAGATGTTTTATGATTTTCAATGACTAGATCATTACCGAACAAAAATTTGGTAAATATTGTTGAGGTGTCATTGTATACCTCATATTGAAGTAGCCAACCAGCAATCAAACACATTTAAAAAAAAACTAGATTTAACACTTTTTTCTAAAAATATTAATTATAAACATATTATCCACCTTGAACACAGTTTACTAATATATATATACATATATATGTGTGCATATATAGGGTGACCAGAAGAGACTTGCTGTTTTATTTTTTGAATAGCGCAGTTGGTAAGTCTGCTACAACGCAAACCGCGTGTTCCACGTTCAGTGTACACACGAGAAATTCTTTTTTGCCCAGTTTCATCGATCACGACTGTGCAAAGAGAGGTTAGGTAAGAATTCAAAGTTTCGCGATTATTTTTTTGCAGAGATACTCTAAGAGCCGCGTATACGAAACATGTCCACGAGATCTGTAAGACCTGAAAACTAGGATTTCTGAAGAAATTTCAAAAATTCAGGGACTTATGCTCGAATAAAAACCGAATGAATGATGACCGTCATCCGGACGATATTGCGTTATACAAATTATTGTAAGTTAAATCCTATTTTCGAATAAAACTTCATTCGAAAATTTTAGTCCAGTTGTTTTCGAGCTATTCAAGAAACTATAAAACTGTCCGTCTCCTGTGGGTCACCATATATAAGCGTACACGATCGTAAAAGTATTAAATTAGGAGAAAGAAATGCTCGTGTAGGCATTTAAATTTCTTCGAACGTTTCAAAATTATTTATTACTGCAAGTTAATCGAAAGTTGCATCGTCGACTTAAAGTTTAGCGTCATTTCGAACGCTTTTATAATGGAGTGTTTTTGTCCGCAATTCAGCTTCGACCGAGGTGATATGCTATACATGAAAAGTCTTCTATAGAGGACATTTCGAATATAAGCCGAGGAATGTATATATATATATATATATATATATATATATATATATATATATATATATATATATATATATATATATATATAAGAAATAAAAATAAAAAGTTTTTTGCTAGAAGAGTTTTTTCTATTCGAATAATAGTTCATCCATTTTAGATAACGACGATGATAATGGCGACGTAGATGAATAGGACGATGGCGATGACGACGATTAGAGTAGGGTGTGAAGAAGAGAGAGAAAATGGAAATTCCGCAATCCGATAGAGATGAACACATGAGCAGACAGGGAGGCAAGAGATAATATGAGCGAGAGGTGGGTAACACGTATTACAATCGAGACGGTATAATAGTCGTAGGTAAAGCTGACGAATTTTCAAAAATAATTCTCACGTTCTTCGAAAACTTTCACGAAAGTTCAGTTAGCCGTAGCTGTCAACGACCGTCGAAGATGGCTTAATTCGCGTTTTACTCCGAAGAAAGTCGGACCATCGACGACTAACTTTATTTCGATCTTCTTCTATAATAGAGAGACTTTTTAACTTTTCAATTTGAAAGAATTTCCAGAAGTTGCTGTAAATCGAATGAAATACTCGTTATTTATCTGTCTTTTCGGCATTTTGTATATATATATATATATATATATATATAAATAAAAATTGAATTTAACGTATGAGTTAATAGGTTTTATAATTCTTACTTTTATTTTCCTTATTAGTTATTTATTTTTAAAGTCGTTTGTCTGTATTTAGCTGCTAAAACATTAAGTATTATATATATATATATATCAATCCACTACTGGATGCAGTTCATCTCTGTATATCCTCCTGCTACCACGACTTCTGTGTCCTCCTCTTAGAAGCCATTCTCTGTTATTCGTTTCGTCCACCTGCCATCGTTTGCTTCATGGCCTGCCCAAATTCCAATTTTAACTGCGCTGCACGTTCGACTACATCTGATAATTTAGTCTGCTGTCTTATCCACGTATTGGCTTTCTGATCTGATATCTTGACGACCAATATTACTCTTTCGTGGGCTCTCTTATGCAAGCTTCTCAACGACATACTTCGTTAGGTTCCATGTTTTCGCCCCATATGTAAGCACCGGAAGGATACACTGTTCGTTACCATTTGTAATGCCTACACCACGGTCTCTTAAACATATATAAATACAGTATATGTGTGTGTGAATGCACCGATTGAAAAGTAATATATTAAAACATCGATAACATTGGCAGGGTGGCCGTTTTCAACTAGTAAAGTTTTATTAGTTACTAATACATATTTAATAGCTTTTAAAAACATGTTAAAATTTAACGGTGGAAAGACCGTAATAAAACTGCTGCATTTCATTAAGTAAAGTGGACGACGACGATAATAGTTATCGCGAATTATTGTCCTCGCGATAATTACGATAATAATAACAATAATGATGATATTACTAAAAATAGTAAATGATAGTAATATTATCAACGAATTGGTAACAATAATAATAATCTTTATCATCATCACGAGAGTATTAATAATAACGGTAATAATAATATTAATAAGGGTATTTTGTTAATACATGATTCTTGAGGCTTAAAAAAATTCCAGAACAATATAGCACCCGTTTAGCGTGTAGAAACTTTGCAAATATTACCGATAAAGACATATCGCATGAATGTTTATCATATATCCAATTATTTACAACAGATAAAATATATAAGCACGCGCAGCAGAATGAAAATGACTAAGGCGAAAAAACAGCAGGAAACGAAGCCATAGATAAAGAAGTTAAAACGTATAGAAAAAAAATCTAAATACAGTTAAAATATCTCGAAAAAATTACAATACCAACAATATTGGGAAAATTATTGCACTCACACTCACCCTTATCAGATTAAACCGGAATTAGGACGTTAACATCGGTTACAAAAAATTAGATGAGGAGAAGTAGAACATTAGCCAGATAGCGTATAGGACACACACACACACACACACGGCTCGTATCACAACACTCGCTGAATGGAGATCCTCCACCCAGCTGCTCTACATGTAATACTCAATTAACAATATGCGCTATTCGAATGTAAACAAGATGAAAATCCGCGAAATATTTACAAACTCGCAAATAACGCAATACAATCAATATTACAAAATAATCCCCAAATTATTAAAAAATTTCTGAAATTCCCCGCAGGCGTATAACATATAAAAAATACACAGCCGCGAATGATCTCGGTAATCGAGCGTCTTTAAATAAAATAAAATAAAAATAAAATAAAAAAACAGAATTTACTCTCGGGGTACGTTAATCTCTTGGAAATGTGCAGATATTCGCGTCATAGGCCATCTAATGAGACGTTTCACGAGCTGCTAGAGAGCTAGATCGAAGCTAAATGACCGTTAAATAACAAAGCAAATTTGGGAAATAGACAGTCCCTTGTAGCAGTATGTGACCCCTTGAATTCGTTATCAACCGTACTAAAGAAAACTAATATCCGAACCAATCTTTAACATAGTAAAGCAAAATTTCATCGTCTGTCCAACATATACTGACAGAGTGTCCTCATTTCATCTTCATTCTAATGCTCGATGAAAACGTTTCTACACTATACTCATCCTCTTCCTACATGATACCGGATTGTATCATTTAATTTAATACTTATTTTCATCTGTGCCTCTAACCATTAGTCGCTGTATAACGCGCATTAATTTAAATAATAATATATAATAAATCAACTACTATATCATAGAGATGGTGTTAAATTTTTTTTTTTTATCCCTAATTCGTGAAATACGGTGGGGTAAGTTTGTTTATAAAATTTGAAATAATGAACTGACCAGAGTCCATACGATTAAGTTTATGCTAGTCAATCCATTTTACAATTAAAATTTATATAACGTTTATATTACTAGGATAACTGTGTAGATGAGTTTTGCGGAATGTTATTTCAGATATTGCGAAACTTAAATGTTGAGAACTCTTTATTTACTAATTCAATAATACAACGTTGTTCAGTCGGCTCTCTATATAGTTGAAAAGAACTGTTTTTGCTAAACCGTTATATTCATCCCACAATGCCTGATATTATTTTTTTGATAATATAATAATCATCCAGTAGTGTTTTAAACTGTTCAGACGTTAACATTTTTGTTATCATGTAGATAATATGGATGATGATATGTAGTGATAAATTCATGTTATATTTATGTTATTCTTTATCAGAAAGGTGTTAATCTGTTACTCTATTTCATATATTAGTGGCTTAATACCACCTATGACAATACCATATATCTGACTGTTCTATATGAATTGTTTAACTTGATGGCGATATGGAAAGTCTTTAATCTGTTTTCAAAACCTTTTGATATTAATCGTATCGATATAAATTTTACCGTCGTACAGAATAGTAGTTGGTAAAATTACACTTTTATAAAGTATTCATAATCCCTTTCGGTAATTTATTCTACTGTTGTCGTTATATAATTTATTAAATACTGTTATAAATTTTCTGATTTCGGTTGTAATATAATTAAAGTGGTTATAAAATTTTTGAATTATTATAAATTAATACTCCTAAATATCTGGTCATTGTAAAGTAATACATCGGCATTGATGATGATGATTTTTCAAAATTTCCCTAAACAATCGTCGCCCCGCTTTTTCCTGTTTAGAATACGAAAATAATACACACGGGGCTAAATCATTTTTTTTCAGCTCGAACATTCTCTAGTGATTATTTTTTTAGCTTCGTACACTTTGTTGTTCCCGTCAATTCCCCGAGCTCGTCAAAAATAACATCGCAACAACAATTTCCGAATTTCGTACTGTTTCCTGTAACTCCCGGGTGGTTGTTTTTTTTTTACGATGTCAGATCCAGGAAATCATTGACCGTTTAAATTATTGTGACGATAATAAAAACATTCAACGTTCGGTGTTTAACTTTCATAACAATTTCGTTTCAACATTTCCTTTAACGTACTTTTTTTAAATAACATAATAACAACTGGCCGAGAGGTCATCTAGCAATTGTTATCAACACCCATTGGTGCTTCCCAAAGAATTTCAGTAGAAATTAGGATAAATCAAACGTCCTGGTTTCTTTCAATCGGCATATATGAAGACTGTTACCTAATAAAATGATGGCCAGTGTATTTGTACGAAACTCCAAGCGCCTTTTATACTGCTCAATGAAGCGTTTAACTTCGCATTTAACATAAGGAATGAGAAGGTCACGATGTAATGTATAATTCGATACATACTAAGAAGAGGCAATGAGTAGCCTAACTACCTTATTTTTGAACCGTTGTATCTTATTTATATGGCGCTATTTTTTGCGCAGCCCACCAACATAAGGCCGTATGTCCAAACAGGCTTTAACATTATTTTATAAATCAAAAGCTTATTTTCAAGAGAAACACTGGAGTGTCTGCCAAGAAGCCAGTACAGCTGCTTCAATTTTATTTCAAGATGTTTTCTTTCCTGTTCGACATGTCTGCTCCTTGTTAATTTACTGTTGCATCCCCAGATATTTAACGTAACTCTGTTGAGAGATTAATTCCCCATTTAATGTAGTGGGTGGACAAGTTAAGTTTCGCAAATGTAACCTGCGTGCACTTACTTTTCGCCAACGTCTCAGCCGGGTTTCGATTTTTATTAAGGCCGCTGCAAAGAGTTTCGTGGATTAGGTTTTACTGTTTGGTTGCAGCTAAAATGGCCGCATTGTCCGCAAATGTGGCAGTTATAACATCGTCGCTAATTGGGAAATCAGCGGTGAACAACAGATAAAGCACCGGACCCGAGACAGTCCCTTCAGGCACGTCAGCGAAAACATTATAGATAGTGGAGTATTCGTTTTCTTACTTGGCATGTACGATTCTCAAGGTACGATTTAAGGAGACAGAAGTACGAATGAGGAAGAATTTTATAAAGTTTATATAATATCCCATGATGCCATTATCAAAGGCTTGCCTGACATCTAGGAACACACCTAGACATACTTGATTTGCATCAAATCCTTCTTGTATGTATGTACAATTCGGTGTATCTATTCGATAGTCGACTGCTTCTGCGGAATGAAAACTGATGATCGGGAATAATATTTTTCGATTCTAGTATAGGATTTAACGGCTTTAATGCACTTTTGACAAGGTAATAAGGAAACCGGTGTCTATATGATGTGACCAAGTCTATTACAACTATTTACGCCAGTTTCCGTGACAGAGGAAAATATTGCAGGCGAAATACCGCATTAATAATATTATTAATAAATAGTATCGCTTTGTCCGGAAATTCTGATAATAATTTGCCGGTTACTAAGTCCCGGGCTTTTTTTATTATTTAATTTCTCGCGTATACATTTTATTTCTCCTGTAGACGTTGGCGCAATGTGGACATTCATTTGAAAAGGAGTACTTAAAAATGCCGTTATATCTTCAGAATTATCAGTTTCAGAATTTGGTTTAAAAACTTCAAAAACATGTTTGGCAAACACTTCAGCCTTCTCTCGATTATTCCCTAGCCCATGCACCATCGAGGACTTCTAATCGGTGGAAAAGGTTATATCGGCCTATTACGAGTTCGAATCGCTTTCCACAGGGTGTAATCGGAATCAAGGGTGATAATTCTTATAAATAGTGCTGTAGAAATTCATTTTTAATTTCCGTAATTAATGAAATAAGTTCTTTTGATTTTTTGGTTTAATAAGATAATAATAATATGTAATTTTAATAGTTTCCATTAACACGAATTTGTCAAGTTTATTACGCGATACAGTCATCGCGAGTTTAAGGAATATACATACGTATTTTATATATAAAATCAGCTTTTTACCGTCTGACCTAGAAGAACCCAGATTCAGATTATTCTGCTCATAGACAATCACGTTGATTGCCTGTACTATTTCTGCGATTTTTTTCAAAATCCATCCATATGTTTTTCATCCATCATGTTCTTCTCCTGCCTAATTCAAGTTTTCCAGTAAGATAAAAAGCAGAAATTTATTCGCATTAGATGACTAAACATTTTTCATTGTTCAACTGCTTCAAGATCGTTCTTTACGCTTGAGCTTTGTTTACGGTCCATGATATGTTTCTTCGGCATTCTACGAATCAGCCACATTTCGCACGCTTCTATGTATTTTATTGATTTTGCCGTGTATGTAGTTACTTCGGCTTCACATGAGAGAATAGAATGAATATGTAGCGTTTTGTATAAATCTCTTATGTTTAGACTCGATGCAAATAGACCATTTTCTAGAAATCTGTCTTCGTATAATAAGTACATCTTCTTTCGACCTCAACTTCTAGGTTAAGTTCGTCCGATATGTAGCTCCCTAGGTATTTGAACTTTCTTACTGTTTTTATTGCTTCCTTAACAAATTTCGGTACTGATATATATTATCTTTTCTACTGGCCATCGTATACTTTGTTTTTCGTTTTTTTACATTTACGTTAAGGTCGTGTTTTATAATTAGAATAGCGGATATTACCGATTAATTTTCTAAAAGCGCTGAATTATTTTCCAGCGCTTTGGCAAATACATAATCCGAATATAAATCAAAATAACACGGGCGATAAAACGCATCAATGCACTAGACACTTTTGAATTGGTATTTTATTTAAGATTGTTCATTATCTGAATTAACTTTCACTTTCCGATAAAGGTTTTGTATCATGTGTAAGTCGAATATAGTTTGTAGTTAGCGATATATTTGTCTAAGAACTGTGGCGAAAGGGATAAGCACCCAGCTGGGCTGAGCTTACAACGCGAATGTAACCGTAAATGATACTAAGGATTCACTGCTCGTTTCAATCTCCCTGTGTAATTGGAAACATGTAAGAATTTGAAGAATTTGTTCGTGCGAATTAATTATTACAGCTTCGACTTTAAATAAGCATCTGTGGTTCCTTTGTAACATCGGATTCACATCCAGTATTTATACGCGGTTACTTTGTCGCTGTCCTTAAAATTTTTATTTGGAAATGTTTGAATTTTTTGTACAAGTATAACATATATATATGCATATGTGTATATATGTTTGAAGGAAATTTTTAATAAGAAAATGAGTACATCATTAAAAGCGCAAGTATTTAATACATGTATCATACCGGCGATTACTTATGGATCACAAACATGATCATATTAAACAAATAAAAAAGTTACAAATTGTGCAGCGAGCGATGGAAAGGAAAATGTTGGGGTTACAAAATTTGATAGAGTAAACAACAAGGCATTAAGAGCACAGTTAAGGACAGAAGACCTAATGAAGATAGCAAGAATACTCAAATGGACATGGTGTGATCACGTCGTGCGGACACAAGCAGGTAGCTGGACCAGAAAATGCATAGAATGAATTCCGCTGGATAGGAAAAGGAAAATTCAAAGATCAAAGAGACGATTGAAAGATGACATTGTTAAATATGTTGGGATCACTTGGACGCGGAAATGAACGGATAAAACGATTTGGAAGAAAACGGGTGTTGAATTCTTCAATGTAAAAAAAAAAAAAAAAAAAAAAAAATGAAGAGGCCTTTGCTCAATTTGGGCTTTCATTATTATCATTAATTTTAATTATTTTATGCGTGTATTTTTTGGTGTATTTAAATGAAATAAAAGGCTTTATTATCATGATTATTATATATATATATATATATATATATATATATATCCCACTACATGGCACAATGGCATAATATACAAAATGATTCATTATGGCTTTCCCAAGCAACTTATAATGATCACAAAATCGTATCTAACTGATAGGCAGTTTATTGTTAAGGTAAATGATACCTACTCTAGTACTAAAACACTAACAGCTGGAGGGTAGTATCTTGGGACCCTTCCAATATATTTTATATATTAATGATTTGCCTCGGCTGAGGGATGTTGATACATCTCTTTACGCCGATGACACTGCTCTATTTACAGCTTCCTATCGAATCGATACAACAACAAACAGACTCACCAAAAGTTATTACAAAATATATAAATATTACACAAAGTGGAAAATTAAAATTAACACCGAAAAAACGGAAGCTATACTATTTACGAGACGCAGGCCGCAGATAACTCACCACATTGAAATAAGCAACAGACAACTACCATGGAAACCTCGTGTAACATATCTTGGTCTCACAATAGACAAGCGACTATCGTTCCATGAACACATTAAACACATCACGGACAAAGCGCACTCCCGATTATATAAAATTTTCCCAATTTTTCACAAACGTTCTAAAGTTAGTATTAAAAACAAACTAATAATATATAAAGCATACATACTCCCGATATTATTATACTCTTGCCCAATTTGGTCTGGTGTTAGTAATTCCACCTTAAATAAATTACAAATTGTTCAAAATAAGTGTCTGCGTATTGTACTTAATGCCCCTTACTATACTAAGATAACTGACATGCATGCAGCTCTTCATCAGCGTACTATTCCTGAGCTAGTACAGGAACAAGCAGATAGGTTCTACAGCAAATGCCTGACTAGCCATTATCCTATCGTACAGCGAATTGGAAACTATACTCGCGACTCGCTGACCAGAAAATATAAAAAATATAAACACAAAAGAATTAAACATTCGTTTCTCTAGCACCAGATTGTCGAACTACTTAAGTCGTTATTAATAAGTCACTATCCTCATGTAATCTATTGTATCAGTACTTCTTTCTTCCATCCTCTTATTTATTTGTTTAACCTTAATATAATTTTACCCATATCCTTATTGTACTATTAAGATCAAACTATAATTAATTAATTTCTCTATTTTCGGCTACGCAGGGTTTTTAGTTGTATGTTTTTCCCTGTATAATTATTGTATAATTATAAAATAAATTTTAAGATTTCTTTGTACACTATTTCCTAAGACGCGTAGTAAGAGCGTTAACGCTGCTCGGTATGCGCATTTTTTATTTACTTATTATTTGCTGATGTATAAAAACATAAATATACTTTATTGAATTGAATTGAATTGAATATATATATGATAGAGAAGACGGACAGTTTTGTTCATTAAATAGTGCAGTTGGTAACAGTGCTAAAACGCAAACCGCGTGCTCCGAGTTTATTAATTTTTGTCTGGTTTCAGTTATCATGGCATCTAATTTTTAGCTTGAATCGATCACGATAGTGGTGCAAACAGAGTTTCGAAAAGAATTCAAAGTTATGCGTTTTTCTTTCTGTAGGGATATCTTAAGAGCCTTACGAAACCCGTCTACGAGATCTAGAAAACTTTAAAGCTCGGAATTCTGAAGAAATTTCAAAAATTCAGCGGCCTATGCTCGAAAAAGTGTTCGAAAATCCTGTAAAAAGGCCGAAAAAAAATATATTTTCGCAAATGGCGGTCATCCGAACTTCACCGGGTTACCCTATACATAAACTAAAAAATGACTGTTAAGAATCATTACGATTTATCGATACGATAATAGATCATGGCTGGTCTTGTTTTCCGATAAAAATTATTAAGGACGATAATTGTAATTATACCACACGCGTATTGTATATATTTTTGAATGTATAAAAAAAAATCCAAATATTACGAATAGTGACGATATAGCGGTATCGTAGTAGTTGTATTTTGCGCGATTATATATATATATATATATATATATATATATATATATATATATATATATTAAACGTAAATGTATTATTAACAAGAGCCTAAGAAATTCGTTTGCCGGGAGGTGGGATGGAAGAGAAATTTTTGTGTTCATTGATTGTAAAGGAAATGAAGGAAGACGCGAGCTTTAGAACGAAGCAAATTAATGATGATACGAAAGTCCCGCCAACGGTGCCGGTTTTCTTGCGTCAGTCAACTTAATTTCAACCGAAACAGAAAGAATCTGTAATGACGGCCGAAGCCAAAAATTATACGACAAGCTACGGGCCGTGTTGAACGGCTAGATGCATTAAGAAAAGCCCACGACTAAAGGATGAGAAAACGGTGATTACAATAATAGATGAAAGAAAAAATTGTGAAAATTGTATATATATATATATATATATATACTTTATATAGGATATATAGGATAGGTCGGACTACTTGGCTATTGTTTTAACAAAGGACTTTGTCATTCAAAGGGGTTACACTTCGACAGTTCTCGCTATAATTTATTTTCATCACTTTCGAAGTACACGAAATATATACGTATAGATCAAATATATATATACGTGTAATCACTGAAGAAATAGCCGGTGGTAATTTGTCTCGGACGGTTTTAGACGTAATTTCTAACGTGCATCCGAAGACTGGCGGCCATGAATAATTTATCGTAGTTAGTAAGTAAAATCTTTAAAACGTTAATAATATTAAAAAAGTCGCGTCCGCTAGAATTTGGATCGAGTTTTTCCATCTACGACGAGAACAATTTTCCACTATATACGTCTTACGTCCGAAAATTTATAAAGCAGACTTTGAACCGTCCGAATAATTCAAATCGAATAATAAATAACGTGTTTATCGTCGCGGCTAATTCGAATTTTTAATTTTTATGCTATTAAACCTCGTGTACATTATACACAATTTTGATTAGAAAATTACAAATTTTGTACGGGCGTTTAATCGCTTCTTGAGCGAATTGCGGATTATTTTCGATGTACATATAGAAGATTTTTTTTTAATCGTTGCCGTTTTTTGATCGCGAGTTCGGCAGATTCGCCGATTGCCTTCGATCGAATTAAAAGATTATTTCACAATTTTGTCTGGAAATTTCGAATTTACAACAACAACAATAAAGTATATTTGCATAAGTAATAAACATAAAAGAAACTAAATAGAAATAGTCTGTCAAAAATTAGAAACTAGTATTATCGAAATGGGATTAGCGTTTTCTGTTGAAAAATGTGAATCAATTTTTTTTGGTAACAAATGTTAACAAATTAAAGATAATCTCTGGTAAATAGATCTGTCTTGTTGATAAAATTAAGTATCTTGGTATATTAATAGATAAAAAACTTACTTTTACAGCCCATATAGACTCAATTAACATTAAATGCAGTAATACGATAAACTTCGTAGGTTACTTCATAATAATTATGGTTTACGATATAAAGAAAGAACTATACTCTATAAAGGATTAGTTCAATCTGTTTGATACGGGTCCTGCATTTATTTAAACAAAAAGATCCTCTCAAAAATCAATAAACACCAGAGAAAATTTATACTAAACATTTCCTCATTATATAGAACCACCTCTTCTTCAGCTTCTTGTGTGATTGCCAGTATTCTTCCTTTAGATGTATTCCTTATTGGACGAGCAATAGTTTCAGAATATAGTCAAAAGCTTAGAAATGGTCTCTTCTCTTAAATACTTTTCAAATAGTGTTATTAAACAAACGTTAGAAATCACACCGGCTATGAAATTATTAAAAAATAAGGTTCGTAATGATATTAACAGTGTTTGGCAGTCACGCTGGGATGAGGATATCAATGGTCGGAAAACCTATCTCTTCTTTCCAAATATAATAAATAAACTTAAAATGAAAAATCTGAATATCACCTTTTTTAATGCACAAGTACTCTCGGGACATGGTAACTTCAGAGAGTACCTTCATCGATTTAAATTAGTAAACTCTCCGAACTGTCTTGTCTGCGGATCAATGAGCATTGACAATGCACAACATCTAATTTTTGAATGTAAACGTTTTAGACAGTTAAGGGATAAGTATAATATATGCGCAAACACGTCATTAATCTTAGACAGAAATAATGCAGACAGAATGCTATTTTTTTTTCATGATTTAATGAGGGAAAAGTTAACTATAAAATAGAGTGATCAAGTTTCTTACTCAAATTGTTAATAAATATTAGAGTTGTTATGATGATAGTAGTGATTTTCAAGTAAGTAATAATATTAACTAATTCAGTAATACAAATGTTATCCCAATATAAGTTATGATAATGATTTTAAAAAAAATTAAAAAATGTATATATATATATATGTGTGTTTACTTTGAATTCATGAGTTAATTGTAAGAATTATATTGGGTATTCGATATTTGTAACTAACGTTTGAATAGTAGTTACGATATAAATATTAGTATTGTTATTAATAATATTTATTTTAATAATGTAAATATGTGTTTTGTTTCATCATCATGTTATAGTAAATGGTAATGGTGACTAATCATCACCGTTACTTTATAATGTAACCAATTTAAGTAATTTCTGTGTTAACCTATAAGTTTACAATTCAATCTACACACATTAATATTCGTTAGTTAATAATTTATTATTAAGCACACGTATTATCCAATGTACACAGAAAAGATTAATAAACGTGCCCCACTGGTTAAAAAAAAAAAAAAAAAAAAAAAGAAAATATAACACAAGTGGTTATACAAACATTATGTACCGGGGATTACCACAATAACACAGTAACAATATAAAGAATAAAGCAAAACAAAACGTTAAATACTGCAGAAAAAAACAAATAAAAACCTGCGGCTAGAAAATAAACACGTTTTCTAATTACAAGTAATACATGATAGTAAAGAAACTTAAGTGTATAAGCAGCAAAAATATATTGTTTAGGTTGTAAGTTCTTAAATAAATACTATGTATACACGCACACATATATACATATGTACATATACACATATAAAAAGTGGATGACACGGGTGTCGAAGGTGCTTACTAAGTAAAGGGGTTAAATTATAATTAAAAAATTAAAATTAATTACTACATAATGTTATGTTTAAGTCGCCTGTGTTTATATTTGGAATACACGAAACGAAGTTGCTTAGAATCGTAATTGGCAATCGAAGAGACGAGTACATTGTTTCGGTATGAGCATTTAATAAAAAAGGCAGTCGATAGCTTTAGAACAAAATCTCTAATATAGGGCAGATCAGTAGCTTCGTGCATACTGTCGATTCTGGCATAGCGAGGTGCATTGAGAATACATCTGAGGCATCTGTTTTGAATGACTTGTAACTTGTTAAAGGAGGTTTTTGATATAGAGCTCCAGGAAAGGACAAGCGTATCAAAGTATTGGGTTAGTGCTTTGTAGAGGATTATCTCGTTGTTAATGTTGAGGAAGGACTTGTGATTAAGAAAACAGAAGGCATTGTTTGTCTTGATTGTGATATTATTTATGCGTTTCCTGACGTGGCGGTAAACCGAGATCATCATCGTCGAATTTATGTCTAGTTGCACGCGGAATTTTCCTATCCGATGTAATCGATATTTTCTATAAAAATATGATTAACGTTATTTCGACAATGAAAAATTCGATCGAAATTCTTGTACTTGTAGCGTTCTTTCATTATCTAGATGTACGTTCATATCTTTCATATCTTCGTTTTTCTGTTTTTAGCCTGACATTTTTTGGTCTTATTTAAATTTCATTTTACATTTTACAACCTTTAATTAGTAGTTCATTAATAGATTGTTATTTTTCTTCGCTCCCTGCTATTAAATCATCTGCGTGCCGTATTGAGTTGTACCACTGACCATTAATATTGATACCGGTTTTTCTATTTTCCGCAAATATTTTCATTGCCGCTTCTAAATGTATGCCGAAAAGGACTGGTGACAGGCGGTATCTTTGTCCAACTCCTTTTTTAACGTTAGCTGGGATCTTACTATTTATTATTATTAGTTGATTGTTGAAGAGTTGAAAGAGTAATCGTGTATCTCTATAATCTATGTACTTTCAGGATCTTTAGTAGTATATTCCAATTTATCAAACACCCTTTCAATATGTATAAAAGCTATATACATGTATACTCTCTCTTGTTTATCTTCAACGTTTTTTTAATGATCACGCGTAATGACATTACGAATTCTCGCGCACCTCTTACAAATACAAATTGGTCTTCGGGTAAATTACTTTCTATTTCATTTTCTATAGGTCTAAACTATATTCTGGATAAAATTTTCAACGTACGTGATGACATATTTAAAGTTCTATAGCCTTTGCACGTTTGACTATTATAGATTTTAGGAATGGCCATCATGGTTGAATTTATAAACCACATGAGGATATTTCTTGTTTCATATATTTCCTCTGTATGTCTAAATATCGTATTTTTTGCTTTACTTCCCAGATTTTCTATCAACCCTCTTGGTATAGCTGGTCTACTCCAGGCGATTACTACTCATCTAATTAATCTAAAACTTTATCAAATTCTTCTGTTAAAACAAAATGGGCCTATATTAATTTCGTCAAAACTTTTTAATATTATTATTATTATTATTATTATTATATGATTCGCCCCCAACACAATATTTCTCCATAAAATGCGGTCACTGACACTGCCTTCTTCAAATCTGCATATTTCGTGAAAACCCGTCTGCTTTAGCACCGTATTGACAAACGTTATTTTAGGACGTCCACGTGGTCTTTTACCTAAAATTTTACCTTCTATAGCAATAAGAGTACTATTTTCGAGACCGCATTACATGTCCTAATCAACGAAGACGAATTTTCCGTATCCTGTTGAGTATCACTTTTTCTTCTCCTATTCGTTCTAGCACTGCTTTATTCGTTTCGGTCCAACTAATTCGTTGCAGTTTTCGCCAGCACCACATTTCAAATGCTTCCAGCCGACTGCAATCTACTTTCTTAAGTATCCACGTTTCTGACCCATACAACGTTATTGATCAGACAAATGTTTTCATAAGTTTTTTACGTAATTCCAGAGATAATGAACACTGTTCTAGCAAACGAATATTTTTCTTTAAATGCTGCTTCGCCCATCGCTATTCTTTTACGAATTTCTGGCGTACAATCGAGGTTATATTTTTTATTATCTCACCCAAATATTTGAAACATGTTACTTATTCTATATTTACATTGTTCAGCATAATCTTTATTTGATGTTGCTTATTACTTATGACCATGACTTTCGTTTGGGTATGTTTATATCCATCCCGATATGTATGTATATATATATATACAAATGATTGATTTTAAGGTCTTTATCCATTTTACCGTGTTGCGAAAAATTTGCGCCAATCTAATTGTTCACTCTGGATATAAGAAAAGGTAGGCAAATTGAACAAAGTCGAACCGTAAAATATCTTAGAATTCACCTGGACCAAAAACTTTAACGTGGGGCTCAGCATATTAGAGCGAAGAAAATAGAACTAAACATAAGGACTAAACAACTCTACTGGTTGCTTGGTCCGCATTCTGCATGTGAATTCTTCTACTGTTTTTGCAACCGTTATTCGATTGATGGCCTTGGTAGTTGACACATTTGTCTAGAAACAGTAATTTTTCCCCGGTTTATTACTTTTTGAGACCATTTGGGCGAATCACGTGCCCAAAGAACTTTATATTTCTCCTAGACGTCGTGCAAAGTATTATTTAGTCGGGCTGACTCATCCATTGACTGCTTTGTATCCTCCTACAAGAAGTCATTTCAATTGCCTTTACAATCGTACAAGCAATCGGGGATATTAATATTCTCAGCAGACACAGCTTCACTTCTTTTCGAATATCGTCGTGTCTTCATATTTTTGCCGGTTTTATCTCTCTCGTTCGTCCTTTATTTCTTCTTGCGAATTTCTGCAAACAATGGTACGTGTGTATCACTATCCTTAGGTTTAATATCCCGTGCTAGTTTTGACTTGGGTTGTATCATTTTCCTTTTATGATAAGGATGAATTCATTTTATTCAAATTAATTTCAGCTGCTTCGACGGTATTTTCCATTATATACAACGCAGTTTTTTTTTTTTTTTAATAACAACTAAGGCTATCGGAGTGCGCTAGAAAATTAGCAGGGCGTTAAATATAAAATAAGACAGATGCTACATGGTAGAAAATCGGAACGTTTCATAGTGGAAAAGAGTTAAAACATAAACTTTTGAAAACATTGAACGGATTTAGACGACGGTAAGAACCAAGTACAACCTGAATAAATGGTGCAATTCAGGTTGCAACAAATTTCATATCTGCTATGTTCGTCATTGGCTTTTAAATAATTCCGTTACTCCTAGTTTTTCTGCAAGAGAGTAAATATGTAAAAATTTTAGCGTACAAAGATTTATTATATACATATCTATATATGTATATATCACAATTTGATGCTTTTTCTTTACGGTGTGTTTGAGAAAAGCTCAAATATTAATCAGAGGAAAACGAAAAGCATTCCGCTATTTTCTGAAGTTTCATTGAAAACCGACTTTCTATTAGGCACTCAATCCATCACGAGACGCTTTCAACATTTTCGCTACTAACCGACATTATATTATTTAGCCGACGAAAATGTTCTATTACTTTTGTGAGGAAACCGTACTTTGACTTCGTCATTTTTCAACTTTTTTTTATTCATATTCCTCGAGGATCGAAGATGAAGTACCCGGAAGAAACGTATATGGTACGATACAACATCGTATGGTAATGAGTTATCTCCGAGCTTCTTCTATACTATCCATTTCAAAAGAAAATTAAATTTACATTCCGTCAGACGACCGAAAGGATAGTATGCCGGTCAGAAGAATCCGCAAAATTACGGCTACAACCTCTATTATGGAAATACGTACTCGGCGAGATATATTAAAATTGGTAACGTTTACACATATATATATATATATATATGTATATCTATATGCGCGTACGTGTGTGTATGTGTGTACCGGAAAATGTCTACGGTGATTACAATTTCAATTTCTTCTTAAATATTTGAATATAACTTTCGTAATTCGTTAAATCGCGGTTTTAACCTATCACGTGTATATTTTTTTCTCTTTTTGGCTTCCATACAGTTTACCCACGTCTATATAGTGTTGGAATTATAAAATGAATACGAGGGAACTATTTATAAAATGAAATGCAGAGATGAATAAAATTGAATAATGATACCGGAATTTAAGTTATAGGAATAAAGGGCAACGTATAAAGTTGGTATTTTGAATATTTACAGGAAAGGGAATAATAGGGCTGAGAAGAGCTTGATTAAAAACAGCACGAAAGTTACTATAATAGGAACATTAGAGGATAACACGGTCACTAAATGGGAATCTAGAGGATGTGAGTAATTAGGAGAACTAACGAGTTTCAACTTATGTAACGAAGCAGGAAGGCGTCTACTGCAGATTGTCAGTCTGGACGAACTGTAATGATAGAAAAGGTCGAGTTTTTACGGCAGCGATGAAATTATATAAATCGTAAGTTTTAACAAGACGTAATAGTTAGGTTTGGATACTTAACAAGTGTATTCTTCCGAATTATGAATTTTAGCGAATACATATTTCCCGAGAAAGATATCGATCACGTGACAAATATTTTGTTTTAATATTCTCTTTGACATTCATAATAAATATAAAAAAAAAATAATAAATCACAATCAAATCGCTTTATTTAACTTTAGATATGTATAAGAGTTCGACAACTACATAAAATAATAAATTACTATTCGTGCGCATAGATTATATACTTCATTACGCGTTTACTGATTAATTTAAAAATGATCGAAATAATAAGAAAGGTTGTAAATTTAAATAAACGTAATTTTAAAAGATTAAAAAATTCGGATAAAAATACGGGTGCACGTATGATTGCTAACCTACATACCTGCGGTCAGATATATACACATAAACATATAATATGAAACCATATATATATATATATATATATATATATATATATATATATATATATATATATATATATATAATATTATATATAGGGTGAAGTGGTAGCGTAGTTACTAGACTATTAACTTGACGGTCGAGATTTCGAAACCAACATGCGACAGAAAGTTTTCATCATTATATAGTTCTTAATTATCACGGGGAAGTCAGTGGCAACCCACACCTTATAACATCATATTATGCACGCATATTAAATAAATACCTTAAATTCTGGATCGTTTTATACGTAAAATAAACGTACACTGGAGCTAGTCATAACGTTCGACAACGAACAGTAAGACGACGACGATGATATTATTATTATTATTATTATTAATTATTATTATTATTATTATTATATGGTGCTTGTTAAATTTCGATAATTATACGGGCCCTTGTTAATTTAATCTCGTAAAATGTTCTTTACGCCCTAGATAATATTCGAAAATCCTAGTACGGAAACCGCCAGCCTAGATTTAACGACGGTCTTAAAATTAATTACTCGGAAGTGTTTGATCACGTGATCGAAATCCGTTATTAAGCGTCGTAACCATTGAAACGAATTAAGATAGCCGTTTCTCGGGGACTTAAAAAAAAAGTGGTTAATAAAAACGGGATATTTTTTTGAACTGAAAGTACCGGTGGATTATAACGTGCAATCAATGAAAAAATTAATTCGCATTTCCACCAATTGTTTCCAATATATGTTGTTACAAATTGATTCAGAAAAATCGTATTTCATCGAGCTTGGTAATAATGTGTACTACTATATAAAATGCTTAAATTCGTTTCTATAATTTTTGTTTATATATATATATATATACTCGAGCACAGATAATATATATAATAATGTTATATATATATATATATATATATAGTACAAGTTACCAACGGTTTCGCCAGTGTAATTATTTTTTTAAATACATCGCTGTCTGTTTCTTTTACTAAGCAAAAACAAAAAATCCAGAACGTACGAATATATATATATACAGATAAATAAATATAGATATTGATATATATATATAATGTTCAGTTAGTGAAGGTCGTGTGTCGTAGGCGTTGTGTAGTATAAGTACATATAATATATATATATATACATGTCTGTTATTTCGGCCACGCCCCTAACTCAAAAAAACGTGGTTTGGATTGCGTGTGTTTGTAGTGAAGGTACATTCGAACCGGAAAACGCGTTAAATTTTAAACGATTTTGCAGGGATGTCGCTGTTTACTACTTTTTGAAAATTTAAATTATTGTAATTTCCGTCGCTATGTGTGATATCAAGTGAAACGAAGCTTAAAACGAATCCGATAATATAGGCTGTAGGCTGTGCGAATTTCATCATTATTGTTTTCATAGTTTTCGAATTAAACCGGAACAGACAGACAGAAAGACAACAAATTAAAAAAAAAAGATTTCCTGTTTATGCGTGATAAAAATAGCCCCAATGCAGTGACTGTAATGAAAATATTCACAAATCACTGACAGACATTACAGTTTTATATATTAGTATAGATAGTATAGATTAGTATAGATTAGTATGTATAGATGTGTATAACTTTCATACACATACGTATATTTTTATATCATCATCAAGTTGCATCTCTATCAAAAGACGTTGCGCAAAATTCGTTGGGCTTTTCATATTTTCCTAAGTCTTTCTGCGGCTACCGCCTCTGTATATATACATATATATATATATGTGTGTGTGTACGTACACAACTGCATGAATTTATACATACGCGATACGTACTAAAATTACTTCCTGTACGTGTTCCAAGAATCTGGAATATTTCACAATGCTCCCCAACCGGAAGATATTAAAATTCCGCCCTCGACTTTATGTAATAGGAAAGTAAAGAATATAGTTCTTTATATTGAAATATTTTAAGATATTATCTTTTATATTCTTAATAAAAATTCTCTTTCTGAAAAATTGAAATAGTACTAACGGTTTTATTATTAAAATGCGAACAAAGTACCAGAAAATGTTACCGCGAGCATGTTATATGTATTATATACACATCATTTTCATCTTCAGTTTATATCAATTGCTGTGCTTTCCCCAATTGTTTCCACTTATTACGATCCCGATCTATTCTTATACAATCTTTCCTGCGACGCGTTTTAAGTGTCATCGCATCAACGGTTTAGCGGTCTAACCACTGCTTCTCTTCTTTTGACCACCACTCCATCACTCGTTTTATCCATCTGTTATTTATTCTATGGTCTATGTGTCCCACTCGTCTCCACTTTATTTTCGTCATTTGCTCTACAACATCACGAAGTTCAGTCTTTATTATTATTATTATTATATTATAATAATTGTGCTTAGGTATGAATACCAAAATTACTTGTTGTCAACACTGTTATCGTATAAATATATCGTACATAAGATAACACAAAGAGTACAAAAAGTAAAAAATTAAGTTTAAAAACACTTAGAACTTAATTTTAGATATATATACACTAAAAAAAAAAAAAAACACGTAAGGCTGCATTGTGCCGTGACAACAAGGCGATTACAGTCAGCTCTCCAGGGTGCGTGTATGTGTGTTGAACTGTGCTAATATTATAATTGCTTTATACGCTACTTACACTATACAACAAAATATATATATATATAGGTAAGTAGTCTCATAAAATGCCCAATAAGCTAGCGGTTGAGAATAAATCATAGGTGGCCGGAGATCACTCTTATCCATTTATTCGGCTTTCAGCCAGATAATTTTATGGCCGATAGTTGTCTTCCTTACCATCCTTAATTTTGTAAACGTCCACGTTTGCGAACCGTATATGACAGCCGGTAAAGTACATTGATTATGTAATATCGTTTTGAAACATATCGGTATTTTATATACGCACTCATATAATAAGGGTAGAAATATCTTTCGAAATGTACCGAGTACTTTTTACATATTCACTCGCTTTAGTGATAACAATCAAAGTTTCAAGAGGATGATCAGGATCCGAAGCGTAATTCGTGGGAGGCACGAAATAATCAGTTTGACGAATGTGTTAATACTTCTTCGTACGGTCTTTCATTTTATCAATCTGATCTCTTCCACTACAGTTGCAAGTCACATTCACGCCAAGGAATTATTCTTCGATCGTATTCCAAATTAATTATTTTTATTCCGGAACAAATACTGTTCACATGGTTCTGACATGATGACTTAAACCCAGTATTATGTATTTGTTTTTTTATCCGCCGAGTGCTTAATTAATCCTTACAATAAAATTTCATTCATTTCAGTTAGATTTCATTAATCGTCATACATGTACATGAGACATATACCACTACCTTCTACTATCTAATTGCGCTAGATTCTATATATATATATATATATATATATATATATATATATATATATATATATATATATATATATATTTATAGATTGTTATCTCTTCTTCCTTTATCCTTCAAGAGGTCCTAGTGATGTTACAGCCGCATATGCTATTGATCTCCATGTAGGTCGGTTTTGAGTAACCAGCACCATGCATGTTTAAGCCAATTAAAAATTTTTACCGATCAGACCGGTGCGTACTTGGTCTTCCTTTTTACTCTTCGCTCGCGTTCACTTTTCCGGTGATTAACATGTCCATCTTTTTCTCATTCTGCTCGATAAACACACCTGTACTTTCATCTTCTGCTAAACGTATTTAATTTCACGATATTCTTAATAGCCTCCTATATGCCCGGCTTTCAAATTCGTCTATTCTGCTGACACACTCAGCAGTAAGGGACCACGTTTCGCACGTATAAGTAACTATTGGAAATACTAGTTAATAAATTTAACTTTGTATTTAATGTCAGTACGGTCTTTATTTTTGTTAGTCTAACTGTAGCACCGCGCGCAAATATTAATCTGTGTTTTATGTCCTATAAGCAGCTTCCGCTATTAGTTAATATTGATCCACAAAATTATGCAAAACGTCAATTCGCATCTATTTGCTCGATTTTATCACTTTTATCTATTACCACGATTTCAGGTTTGTTATAATTAGCAATCGAACTTATTAATATATAGGACCGACTGTTATCGATATAAATTTAATTATTTTTTAAATAAAACTCCCGCCTACAGATACGTCGCAAATTTAAATTATATTTTTGTTTTGAACAAGTG
The DNA here is from genome assembly GCA_032883995.1 of Coronaproctus castanopsis. Taxonomy (NCBI): domain Eukaryota; kingdom Metazoa; phylum Arthropoda; class Insecta; order Hemiptera; family Monophlebidae; genus Coronaproctus; species Coronaproctus castanopsis. Next base: position 30,454,460 of record CM065052.1, on the reverse strand, counting down.
CAATCGAACCGCGTTACAATTATCAACAGATTCATATATAGGATTTGAACGAATATAATTATTTTTCGGAAATTAGGTAATTATAATTTTTTTTATATATATATATCGTTCAATTACGATCGTGAACGGAGTGATCATGATATCGTTAGTACTATAATGAACTATACTATTACGAGGCATTCTTTATTAATGTGAAGACACAATCGCTGAGAGAGCTGTCTTTATTAATAGTTTTATCTTTGAAAAAAGTTCTTTTCCGGTTGGAAATGTTTTTCAAGATGTCTATTTCGCTTAGGACATGTTTTAGTTGGAACTTTACCGATAAACGAATGGCTTTCAGAATTGCAATTATCGTTAGGTAGTACCGTGTATTACGATGCAGATAGCCTAGCATATGTACGACTAACCTTATTAGCGTTTGCTTATCGTATGTTTACATTTTCAACGCAAATACACAAAATACCAGTGTAGTACGATCGAATAAGTTAGACATTGATAATATTATGTTTAATAGCATCGCCTCTAGTTCAGATATTTATTTATTTTTAATGTAGCTCCAAGAAAGGACAGCTACTTGCTTTCTGCAATATTAAACTTTAGTTTAAATAAGCACCAATCCGTGATTTAATACTTGTAGAAATTATCGCGGTGTTTTTATTTATTTTATTTTTTAAATAGAAAGTAATATTTACTTTAAGTTTATTCTCGGATTGGCAGATTTTATTTTCAATTTGTTTAAATCATTAATATTAATTTATTTATAGATTTAGGTTTTAGTTATTATTAGGTTTCCATTAAATTAGAACCTATTATTTACGTGGGTTTTTTTTTTTTGTAACATTAATTCAAGTTGCGTATTCTCGCGTAAAAAACATCTTCAATAATTACTTTCTACTTTATTTTGTTTAGCCGTATAAAATCTTCTCTTTAATTTGCATTATCGTCGTAAGTTTAATAATAGAATATGAAAATTTCTTCGCTTTTGCATTTAGAACGGAATCTTTCTGTTCTTTAGTAACATCGTTAGTAGCTTTTTGGAAAAATAATCGATTTTTAATATTAAAATGAAATTATTTTCATTATGTTTATCATTATTTTCATTTCATGTGTAGTAACAAATATATTTGATTTGATTTGATTTGATTATTATTATTATTATTACCATCAGTTTAGATTGTGGAATGTAGTGATTTTATTTATACTTGATTACTAAAAATAGTTGAAATCACTAAATTTATTTAATTATGCGAAGCTTTTCGGCATTTACGCCATTGTCAAGCTATATACAATTAAAATTAATTATATAAAATCATAAAATATTAATTTAAAACTTTTATAATTCATTTTTGTGTAAAATTGTAAACTTAGTTTTAAATTAATATTTTATGATTTTATATAATTAATTTTAATTGTATATAGTTTGACAATGGCGTAAATGCCGAAAAGCTTCGCATAATTAAATAAATTTAATGATTTCAACTATTTTTAGTAATCAAGTATTATTACCATCGTCATTATTATGATTATCATTAGAATTGTATAAACTGCGTGTTCAGAATTTCGTTTCGAAAAATAATAGTATTTTCAACATCTAAGTACAGAATGACAGAACTAGAATGCAATATGGCTTTATTGTCTCGCTTTACATACGAGAATGCAAACTATATAAGCGAGATCTCTATAATACTCTATAACGAGGGTTCCGAAACGAAGTCCGCTTGATTATAAGCGACGATATACAGTAATGATGCGTCGTTATTTAGAGAATAATCATTCGAAGTACTTTAATTCCCTTCTCCTTAGGAGAGTTCTTAGTTTAATAAAACAGGATAATTGCGTATATAGAGTGAAAACTCCGTATTTCAGTAAAACCCGAAGCAGCATACACACACGGTTACCTTATAAATCCTTTCGGAATGATAGCCTCGGATGTGTATACAGATATATACTACTCGGTCGGGGGGGGGTATTTACCTAGGAATTTTTTAATAAAAATTACGTAGATGTTATTTTAAATTTTTTTGTTACTTTTTTTTCTGCAACGTCCAAATATAAACAACAGTACATTTTTTTTTTGGTTTTGTGGTTTTTGTATATACCACAGTACAATAGCAACGTATACGATCGTATGTGGTTTAAACTTGCATGTGTATGTGCAAATGTTTACAGTAGATAATTGTAAATACGTTAGAAAATTTATTATTGTAGATTTTCTTCCTAATATTTTTTTAAAACTATTTTGATGGTGGGCAAACACAGGAGTCGATATCGCAAATACTAAATTTATCCAGATATTAACTTCAACCAGTGATTCTGAATTCAGAAATAATGTCCCTGTCAATTAGAAATAGGTCAAGGGATAGAGTGTTTGCTTGCAGACAGGCAGTAGATGATGGAGGACTCTTGTATAATGAGGATATATAACCTTTTTTTTTTCTTGTTTATTAACTCTTTTTAAGATTTTATTATTTATGCAAGTGGCACAGACATAAATGTCTTGGATCAGCCCCCTTTATATATTATCACCTTTTATTTAAACCGAAGTCCATAATTATCGGGAATATAATTTGTCATTTTGATACATTTTGTATTACCTCTTCAAGGTGGGTAAGGAAGATAAGTTTATAATTCATAGTTAGCCCGAGATAGTTGTTTTTATTTTTTGGACAGAAATAATTTTAAGTAGTTCGATATTTTCAAGCGACTTTTGGTTCCCAAATAGAATAGATTTGCATTTTTTAACAGGGAATGACGGTCCTAGTTCAGTAATGTTCGCCTCAAGTTTTTTACATATCAACCGTATTTAGACTAGTATATTTAGTGATTTTAAAAGACATGCACAGATCATCAGCATATGAAATCAATGTGGATACTTAGGAATTACTCACCTGATTGTGTACCTTTGAATATAATACATTCCACCGTGCGGGTCCAAGCACGGAGCCTTGTGGGACTCTACAGCTGGTTTCTTTAAAGCTACATGATTTATTAATCGCAAAGCGAGAAAACCTGTTTTTAAAATAGCTAATGATAATGTTTATTAGGGATCGGTTAACAGATTGGTTTTGCAGAATTTTAATAGTTGCAGAACGCAAGCAAATATCGAAGGAACGCATTATGTCTCAAAGAAATTACAAGTACGAATGATTTATTATCGAAGTAGTTCTTAATAAAAGAAATCAGATTATAAGCGGGATCATCCGCTGAGTGTGCTGTTCTGAATCCAAACTGATTATAGAACGTTTTTTTGTTTCTGTTTCATCTATAATGGTTGATTACTTTTTCATAAATTTTAAGTAATATATACAAACCAAGACTTACTTACCTACTGGGACATCTGTGTACACAGGTGAATTAATAGCTATATATACAAAGCTTTAAAAAATATAGACAAAGAGAAACACGAAAAAAGCTTTATAATATGCTCCGACTCAAATATCCGCTCTACAACAGACTCAGAAACTGATTAAAAATACTAACTTAGATATGGTAAGCATAAAAATCATCATCCATAAACTCGTACGAGAAAAAAAACAAATAGTGCTCCTTTTTAGACTCCAGCGCACTCGGGAATCACGGGAAATGAAATAGTTGATAAAGCCACCAGAATAAAATCGAAAAACATAAAAATCATAAGATCCGCACTCACAAATGATCTCTACTCAATCATAATATATCAATGCTTTATATCAGGAATACCGGGGAGACCCAGTGCGCTCACGGTGCATGTCTGTGCGTAGTATATAAATGTGTATCAAGTAAATTGGCACTCGTCCATTTTTGTTAATAAAGTTAATAATTTTATACGTAACCATTAATCGAGAAGCAATAAAATGATTTCATGATGATTATTATTGCGAATCGCTCTAGACTTCACACAGTGAAAAGACAATCACATCGTGTATATACGACTTTTATACTGGACGTAGAATGGAACATTGGCCTAGTGAAAGACAACAACAAAATTTAAAAGAAGTGTAAACGACATCGAATGATATTGACGGACATTTTTAATATCCGGCACGAGAACCGGAAAAATAAAAAACCCATTTAAAGAAATAAGAAATAAAATTAAAAATAACAAAAAAATAAACGGGAAACTTCGACCTATCATTGTCTTCGAAAAAAAAAATCAACTCCTTGTAAATGAAAAAAAAAAAAATATTTTACACTTTCCTTTTATTACATTTCCTCCCCTCAGAACCGTTCCGACCTTTGCGGGATCTGTTTTAGTTTTTTTTGGATCTTCGAGCCGTCCAATTAAAATGTTATAAAGTTCTCCGTTTGGACTAATTAAACGGTCTTCACGAGGACACTTTGACAAGAAATAAAGAGTTAAGTCACCCGTTGTTTGCACGTAATGTTAAAGCAGAAAACTAGCGACAGTATTATATATATATATATATGTATGTGTGTGTGTGTATATTGGAAAATGAAGCCATGCAAATTCGATGGACAACCGTATTCAAGTATACACTGCTTCCTACTGTAAATATTGACTATCGAAGTGCCGTAACGAATTCGCGTAGTAAAGCGTGCGCAATGCAAATACAACTATTTCTTTTCAGTCTACTATCAAGTTCGATCGAATGTTCGTAATATTACGCACACATATTTCATTTAACAGCGAGAAATTTTAATTGATTTTTTTCAATTTACAAGAAATAGGAAGAAGATAATTACGCGAAATTTAAAACGACATTATCTACGTTATAAAATTTCGACACAAAAATTTTTTAGACAGTCGTTTATCTTCCTAATTGTTGAACCGCCGTGTAGATAATTTTCAAATATTTTTAAAATTGAGATACTTAAACAGAAAAATTAAAATAACACTGTAAACACAAAAAATTCACTGCGGACAACGTGACTGATAAAGTTATAACGACGAATTTCGGTTGACTTTCCATGTTAAATATCAAACGGACGAAAGTTTAAATTTACTCCTTTCTAATAATTGAGTATCATTTCATGAGTCTATGTCATTTTCTCATTTACTAGATTTCATTAAAGCAGTTTTAAAAAAGTAATTCAGTAAGATGCTACCCATGGTTTGTATTGTAGAAAGTGTATATATATATATGTAGCTCGTTTCTTGATATAAATTGTCATTTACAAAATGAAAGTGTTTGTTTTTTATTTCAAACATGAAAGATTAAGATTACTGATGCACTACTGCGAGATAGTTGCATATCATCAACGTAGTTTAAACAGAAATTTCATTCGTAGGAGGCGAGATATATCGCTGTGTAGATTTTTATCGTTCTGAATATATAGGAAACAACCGATTAAAATCCAACGGCACGCTAGATAATTTAATATGAGTTTGATGCCGATTATAAGTTCTGAATATTCAAAACATTAGATTACTTTATTTCGCGACCCTCTATATATATATATATAACTTTTAAATCGCTCTTCTTAATGATCAGCGACCTCTTTAAAAGTGCGGCAAAATATTTTTTATTTTTTGACAGTTCTGAGTCATTTAACAGTTTTACTAAATTATATAATGTTTCATTTGCGACGCGTTCCATTTCAGATTCATACTATTCTTTTGTAATAAATAATAAAATCATCCGCGCAATATCGTAGTTTAAAGCCCCATTAAACAATATTCTCCGAAATAGCGGACCCAGCGCACCGACCTTACGGTAACCAATGTTTGTTGTTGTTTCTACAGATTCATCATCCATTTATTGCGCGGTTCTTCTGTATTTAAAATAGTGGTTTAATGGCTTATTATATATTCAGAGTCTAAGGAAACATTTTTGAATATTGTCGACAAAAATGTTAATGCGACATTAAAATTCTACGTAAACGCTTAATTTAAGTTGTTTAAGCTGAAACCTGGTTGCGATGCCTTTAATCAGAAAAAATAATAAGCTATGTTATTGTTTTTATTTTTTTTAAAATAAAAATTAAAGTTTATTTCCTACTAATAATATGCTTCATCTTTCATATCGATAATGTCGGTATTCTTTGATTGCATTAATTTACACTCGTTAACATTACTTTCGTTTAATAAGGCAATCATTTAACTAATGTTATAAATATTCCGGACTACCGTAACTTCGGGCATTTATTGCCATGCATTATAATTTTAACTTTTCTACAAGCTTCCATGATACTAACGAAAATTATATTAAATAAAATTAAAAAGTGTCATTTATCGATGCGGACAAGGCTTTTGACGACCGTCTGTGGCATGTAACGGAAGAAATATCTCGATGGACTGTAAATATGAAAGAATAATAAAACATTATATGCAACACGAAAACCTGTAATCAGAATCGATGGAAAAGAAGCAGAAATCAAAATAAGGAAAGAAATAATACAAGAATGTTGTATATCACCAGGAGACTTTTTAATATATACGCAGTGCAAGTTTTTAAAGATAGAGGTAATTGGAGCATTAAAGTGGGATGATCAAATATGTTGATGTGATGACGTAGCAATCGTGGGAAGTAACGAAAAAGAACTTCAAGAGTCGGTAAAACAGCTAGCGAATGCAGCAAACAGTATATAATATGGCAATAAATGAAGAAAAAACGCTTGTTACGAAATGTGCTAAAAAGCCAGATATAATAGATGTAAAATTTAATAGGAAAAATATTAAAACAAGTAAATTGATGTAGATATACCCGAGTAGCATAATCAATCAAGACGGAAGGAGTGATAAAGAAATATCGACTAGAATTAGTCTAGTAAAAACGAATCACTTCATTCGACACAATCAGAATTTCGTATAATTAAAATGGAAGGAAAACGATACAGAGGAAGGGCAAGGAGTAAATATATAGATCAAATAATAGAAGAGAGCACCGAGTTATGCAAACCTTAAAAGAAGGTCAGAAAAAGGACAATCTTAGTTGAACACTCTAGGGTCGTGAGTCATAAAGGTAGAAGAAAATCATCTAGTGCATATGAAACCGATTTATCAATACGGTCCGAAAATGTGTGAAAATTATCTTCCTTTTTCTCGATATCAGCTAAACTCTTTATTTTCCATCAAATTCGCATATCTGTCCAAACTGCCAACTTAGATCCTGGGGAACTGATGGATTTCACATATATAAAACGCATTAAATGTTTAGGAACATCGTAAAATACTTTAGATCCTAAACGTACAAGGAACGGACGATGTTCATAACGCGGGTAAATAAAGTTTAAAAACTTGCCGAAATCACGTAGATGAAGTTTGTGAAAAATGTAAAGGTCGAATAATATAATTTACCGATAACGCGTAGATAAGGATAACATTACCTCGATAACTTAATTAAATAAAGTATTAATTTTAAGAGTTAATAGACTAAAAAAAAATAACAATTTACGACATTCACCGCCACAACTATAGTTAGTTAGTTATAGTAATATCGAGATAGTAAGCCCGTTGCACCGTTAGATCTCGTTTGCCCTTCACGCCGGCAGGTCAAGTAGCTGCGGACTTTTTCTTGGATAGGCGTTTAACGTGGATAACACATATTGTGAAAAAACGAAAAATACTAAATCTAAATTTTGTATAAGCTAAATAGGTTGTTAGGGATAGCGTTGAAAGCTGTCTTTACAAAATAAGCTTCTGTTATAAATCATTATGGAGGTATGGCGCTCACTTGTGGCGATGCGTCAAATATATCAATTTCCAAAATAAGCTCACACGGCAGTTAACAAAGGCTGGCCCTGGTTTGTGTCAAAACATTATATCACAACCTAGGAATTCAAACAACGACAGAAGTAATCAAGACAGAGGACAAATGCAGTTATAACATCGTACTAACGCGATAGCAACAGCATCGGTGACAAAAGACATAAACATTTTGGCGGCTACAAAACCCTTGGAGTTGACACAACACTAGAATAGCTGTCCAGGCCTTCTCATAATGGAGTTTTCAACATTTGCTACATATCCTTAACAGGCCAGTTGTAAATTGCGGAAGAAGAGGAAAAAACTGATCTAAGAATTTCGCAATTAAAATTTCGAAAATAAAGAAACGATTTGTAAACCAGTACTCATCATGGGGTGTGTCTGTCCCCACACAGGTGACTCACTCATTGAAGCATTTTGTTGGATAGCCACTTCTGATTAGTTGCAAATTATTAAAAGTAAATAATGCGTGCGTGATATTAGTAAAATCATTCACAAAACCTACGCGTATATTTCAGGGAATTTATTTTATACGCATTTTGAAATAGATTTGAAACACGCCGTTTATTATCGTCTTTTTGCGATTTTTTTTTTGTAAATTTTTAAATTAAAATTGTGTTACGTAAAACGAACACGAGGGTTAAATTTTGTTTCCATTACTCATTTCTTTTTACGATCGTGGAGCAATACGTACAAATCGGGAGCACTCCCTCATATCTATTCTTTCAGAATTATAAATATCGGCTTTATTATAGGGGAGAACATACGAGAAAAAGAAAATGAAAAATAAAATCGGGACGGAATATTTTGGTATTTAGTAGTCCGGTCGGGTATCCGCGGATTTAGAAGGATTCTGGAATGGTAAACGTTCAGAATTCAACCAGCGTACTTCCCCAACTTCGAAGTATATTTTTCTGCTTTCTCTTTAGTTATTTCGAATTACATTCCGTTCCGAAGTTGAGGCGAGAACAAAAATATAACAGACTTAATGACCCGATTCTTCATTCTGGTATACTCCGATGCTACACCGGTGAACACCAACGTCGGAAGAAATATATTACATCGGATCTCGATAATGGTTTTATAGGCTAACATTGGGTTTATAGGCGCGTGTCTTCAAAATTGGCCATTTTTGATACACATAATACATTTGCATAAAAACGACTAGTGATGAAAAAAAATTTTCACGAGTTTTCGAGAAAATTTAATTTTTGAAACTCCGAATTTACTAAATCAACAAAATCGAAAAACCCGTTATCGGATATTCAATTTAAAATGATTAAATATATTTATTAAAAGCGCTGCACATAATTAAAGATTTAATAAATTATATTGCTTTCAAACTTTAACGTTTCAAATAAATTTATTTATTTATTTATTTTTATTTATTTTTTATGCTCGCAATCTGCCTATTTGAGGCAATAAGCGGCGAGGATAACTTTTAAAAATAAATGTATTTAATGGAGCGTGTCCCAGGGGCACAGCTCCTTATCTTATGACTGGACTATTTTCCAAATGGTACGCAAGCCCTAGGCGCAGTGTTGTAGGATATGCTAGTTAATAATATTACGCCTTTTTAAGCGTACGAATCTGGACCGGTTTACAATCAGATTAGGGCCAGGTGGTTAATGTGTTTGTCTAGCCGTTGCACGTATCGTTCCTTATTAATGACAATATTCTACGATTGGTATCAAATGTTACCGATTTGAGCGCTAGTTTCCATGATGGAATTGAATACTTTTTATTTTTAAAATTAATTTTAAAATAAATTTTATAATGAATTAGATTGAAAATTATTACAATTAATTGCGAAAAAAGTTTAAATAATTTAAGTATAATTTTTTGTCGTCTTGTATTTTGGTTTACGCGATTGTAGTAGTGATTTGTTTTTGTATCGCGTTATTGCCGTTTTGACTTGGTCACTAGGTTAGGTTAGAAGTGTAGCAGATATTAAGCTGACAAGAGCAGACACTACACTTTTATCTTGGCCAACGGGCCGATAAGTGATGTTAGGTTAGTTTTCAGGTTTATCAGAGATACTAAGTTGGACATGAAAACATGCTACATTTCGATCTTGCCCAGCTGACTGACAAGCGATATTAGGAAAATCGCGGTTTTTGGACATTCTTGCGAAATCTAAGACCTCCCCCGTTTCTTTCGTTGGCGCTAGTATCGCTGTTTTTACGCGTTAACTTGTTTTACATTTTTTTCAAAAAAAAAAATCATACAATTTTCTTGTCACTAGTCGTCTTCGTGGAAATATAATTAGTGTTCCAAAAATCATAATTTTTGAGGACACGTGTATAAAACTCAAATGTCTCCCGATTTTATATATCTATATACATCATAATATACATATAATTATGTCCAAGCAGTATGCCGTTTCCGTGAAAAGACTTATTGATTGCTTAAACAAGTTTATTATTATTTTTAGATTGTGGAACGTAGTGATTTTTTATTACTTTAATTACAAAAATTAGTTAAAATCATAGTTTTAGTGATTTTAACTAATTTTTGTAATTAAAGTAAGTTTATTATTAAATAAACAATCAAAAAAAAATAAGTATTTAAAATCATTAAATTTGTATTAAAACGCACGAAAACTTTTCGACTATTAAATAAATAAAAATAAATAAAATAATAATAATTAAAAAACAACAAAAATAAAAGTAAATAAAGAAAATACTTCATTTACATGTAAAATATTACCAAAAAAAAAAGTAATGTGAAATAACCGATTTGATTATAAACTAACCTAGCGGTAAATATAGTACACTACATAACTCTAATCAGCAATATACGTAATAATCTATACACAACCATATACACTGACTAGTTTGAAAAATTAAAATTCTGCCGTCTAATATATATATATATATATATATATATATATATATATATATATATATATATATATATATATATATATATATAGCAGAAAATTATTAATTTTATAATTACAGTTGTTAAAAATAATTCTTAATCAACCGTATAAAGTATTGTCTGTTCTTCATCTTGAGAATTTCTATTTCCGTACATAGCGATATTTCTAGAGAAGTTGTCCGAGTTTATAGAAATATGAGTTGATAAATCACGTTGTGTAGGCAGTGATCCCCATTAAAAATAATAATAAAAAATATATATATGTCGTTTTAATTAAAAAAAAATAATAATAAGTAAATCTTCATAAGTCATGTTGAAGGATCACGTAACGTATAAATATTCGGCGGCTTGTAATAGTTCTATTTCGTCCGGATTGATACGTTTATATCTTTATTATTATAATGTTTCGAATCGTACGAAAATATTTCCTTTTTTTTGTTATGCAATCTTACTAGAACGATGCCGATGGTATAGAATAGTATGTGGACGGAAGACACGAAAAAGATACATAGCGAAAGGATGAAAGCCATCTGGAAACAGCGGAAGATGAATGGCAGTTGACAACGTAGTCCATCTGTGGCTGATTCCAAATAATATAATATAATATTACATTGCATTGCTTATATACAATCTGTATATTAGCCGAACGGATATAACTTATTGCGAATTAATGTTTAAAAAAAAAAAAAACTTAAAAAAAATGGATTCAAAAAATCGATTACCGGAGCTTGTGGGAAAAATTATGTTCGCTGTCGAGCTAATTATCGGGGTTTCCCCTTATTTAATTAATCGACGCGCGGTAATGCCAAACCGTGCAGACGTTAAATTTACCACCGCTACGTGTTCGGAACTACCGTCGTTTTTAGTCTCGGTCGGCGGATTAATCCGTTGGCGAAATTAATTTCTTCGTAAACTTCGAGAGAATATCTATCGGAATTTAAGTCGCTCGTCTATGGAACGGTTCGGATGTTTCGTTAATTAGCAGCTTAGTTCTTAACGACCGAAGAAACGAAGTGGTAGTACTGGAAAAAGATATTCGCGTTAAATCGACGTGTATTAAATCTTACGGAATTAATAAAGAAAAACCAGCGCTACTTTACCAGACTAAAAGTAATTGCGTACGATTTTTCACCGATAATGACTACTTTAATATATAACACACGTGCAAAGATAATCTACGTATATCGCACACACACGCGCACATATATATATGTATAATATACATGTAAAAGTAACGTAAAGAAGGTTTGAAAAGATGGTGGAATCATGTACGCCACTCTGTCAACGTGATGATTGATACGGCAGCTTAAACAAACCTTCCCGAATATATATATATATATATATGTATGTATGTATGTATGTGTGATATTTTTCGGATAAACGTCTTTAAAATTGAACATCACTTTTTTTTTTTTAAATATTATAAACACGTCATATTATAAACAATTATTCAGATTTGAATAGCGCAACTACCGAGTGTAATCGAATATTTCGCGTGTATTATATACGTAAGAATTTTAATATATATTATAGGATACCGTAAATTGCGGAAGAAAAGCGAGATCCGATCGGGGAAAAATATCTTTAAACGTAATGCGGATCATTCAGAATGTATCGACTGGTATCTGGCGACTTTTCTAAAGCGTTCCACTCGATCGAATTCAGCAAATTATGGCGATAGGGATGATTCATCGAGACGAAAATAATGTGATTGTTAATAATTTAAAATCGGGAATATTTAATTCGGGACCGACTTACCAGATTTACAACAATGTGACGTAGGTGACCATACACTTTTAGGCTCGTACTAATAAGTAGTCAAAATTTAAAAATTAACTTTTACATTGAACAATAGATCGTGGTAAATTTGGAAAATGTTTCGCAGAAATTTAAACTCGTAATGCGAAAACCCGTACAGGTAAAGAAGAATCTGCGCAACGTATAATCGAATGCGATGATCGTATCGAGCATTAATGAGATAGATTTTAATTACGAATATAAACAGCGAAAACATTAAACATGTTTTTTTCTCTCGTTTCGTACAAAATATCGCATCGACGACGAGATTTTAACGTTATAACGTAAAATTTCTACACTCGTTGTCAAGGCGGAGTTTTTTATGCAATTTATACGCGCGCAGATGTGAAGATGTACAAGTCCTGCGCAACATTGTTACGTTGCGCAATCTTTTATTCGTTCTTTATCTACCACTATATATATATTATATATATATATATATATATATATATATATATATATATATATAAAACCGCCTATGTAAATACTGATTCAATATTAATACGATGTGATAATAGATGTACACGACGATTGAGTTACACAGCCTACGCGTATGTATTATCTATATTTGTGTGAAGAGAAACTTGACAGAGCCAACAGACGGTGCCGTGTGAAATATTTTGCTATTGAATGCATAATTTGAATTATAAATTTTACATCTATACTCTGTACTAATATATAAAACTGTAGCTTCAATCTGAGATTTACGAATATTTTCATTATAATCACTGCATTGGGCTATTTTTATCACACATGAACAGAAAATCATTTTTTTTTTTTAAAAAAGCGCCCTATGTTGTTCTTCTAAAGCCTTATTAGTCCACCTGACTTATACCATTGGAAAATACTGATAAGCCAGCTGCCACTTATCAGGGGGAAGAACATATGGTAGCTCTAACTCGCCTTGTCACAATGCCGTTATAGGGTTTATCTAGATATTTTCTTAATAAGACTTTCCCAACGTCTCTCTTCTACACCTTGATAGCATTGCCTCTCCTGATCATATACGGATGCCGTTCCACTATCCGCCACCTGTGGACGCGCTCTGCCCTGGAACTCTGGGTCCACCTGTTGCACATATCTGTGCACCCCCTAAGGAGACTATATATATGTATATATATCCGTCCATTTCTACACTAATATATAAAACTTTAGTGTCTGGCTGAGATTTGCGAATATTTTCATTATAATCACTACATAAGGATTTTAAATTATTGTACTTTCTGTCCTATTTCTGTAATCAATGCGAAACAAAGCTTAAAAAAAATGTTTACACAGGCGAAGCCGTTGGTAACTACTTATGTATACACACACATATATATAATATATATATATATATATATATATGGTATGTTCACAATTCTTAATTTTTGTTTCAGAATGAATCACTTCAGGTAGCATTGAAAGTCGTCTTACAACAACCACGTTTCGGAAAATTCCGCCACATTTTGTGAGTATATATTTTTTTACGAATTACGTTTAAAATTTCTAACCGAAGGTTCGACTATTAACAGTCAAACCAGGTTTAGCATCATTCATTATCGCGTTAACATTTTTTTGCTATGTCCAACCGATGTTTTTACAAGCAAATAATAACTATTGCACGTAAAGAGCTTAATGAAAATAAATCTTTCAAGTTTATATTTTTCCGGCTAGGGGAAAGTTTGCTTGACTGGGGGCATCGAATACTATAGAAAGACCTTCTTCCCCTTTGGCTGGCATTCACCGCAACGCCATCCATCCATTCTATTTTCAATCAATCTACCAGTCACTTTTCAACAACATGTAGGCCATCTACCAGTACTAGCAGCGATTTACTTCTGCTTCTCAAGCGCGTTGTATATGCTCAAACCACCTTCATTGCCTTTTGGCAGCCGGCTCCCAGTGACCCAGAATCCCCATTTCCGGCACTTTCAGTAGGTTAGTATTTGCCGCTATACAAAGTAACTGAAAAATGTTTGTCTTTGAACTTCTAAACATGGCTCTTTGATGCAACGATGAGCTACATCAAATGAACCTATTTATATGTGAGACACGAGATGTTAAAACTATTTATCCGGGCTCTTTGATGCAACGATGAGCTACATCAAATGAACCTATTTATATGTGAGACACGAGATGTTAAAATTATTTATCCGGAATAGAATTATGCTATCAACTCGGATGTATTCAGTGCCATTAGGATTCGTTATAAAATATTCATTGAAGTCTGACTTTAACAATTGGTCGTTCCAAGCTTTGGCTCTAGCCTGTACAGCATCTTTTGTTGTATCAGCTGGGGAAAAATATCCGCATGTGTGCGTGTATTTGTGTAAGAATACATGTGTATACATGCATGTTTTCAAATATTAGTATAGATAATCACGCGTATCTATGTGTTATTAGGTATTCATATATACATTTATACATATTATATTATTATTATTAAATTAACAATACGTATATATCTCCTTCTTCTGTGTGAACTGGATTAACGAGTATTCAATCCGCTGTCTCTGTGCTAATGCCTGCTATGCAATATCAAGCCAATCTGTGGGTACTTATAAAATTGCAGTAGCTGCACTTAAATTCTTGTCGCTCGTTATTATCATTATATTCGTTGCTTTACACTTCTTCTTCTTGTTAGTTGCTTCGTAATTGGTTTCCGTTCATTCCGATTTAATGAAACTTTTCCCTAGATGCCGTTGGTGGGTTTATTCCTAATTTCTTCAAATAGTTCGCAATTACATCTTTATAACTTAACTTTCCGTTGTTTAAGATTCCATACAACAACCTTTTGAGAATGCGTTCATCATCCAGACACGGATTAATGTTTTTAAATTTAAAACATGTAATCCGTATGAATGATGAACACATTCTCAAAAGGCTGTTCTGTCGAATCTTAAACAACGGAAAGTACTCTATTAAACAGCGTCCCGTTGTATTCAGTAATTCAGTCTGTATTCGTTGGTTTTCCTATCATCCCATGCGACGTGAAGTATTTTCCGGAGAAATCTGAAATGATATTATTTGACGTTTTTCCTGCTTTCTCATTATTGGCCATGTTTCGCCACCATACAACATGGTCAGAATCATCACCGGTTTATAAACCGATATGTGTTGGTTTCAGTTGTTAAATCCTTCTTATTAAATACTCTGTGAGCTAGTTTAATATATATGCTGCATTTACGTTTCTTATGCCAGAAGAAATATCGCAATCGAGAGTTGCTTCCTTATTGGCAAAACAGTAAAGGTATTTAAAAGAATTGACCGTGCGTAACTCGCCGATTAACTAGAAATCAGATAATTCTGCATTTAACTGTATAACCTCCGTTTTCATCTCGTTTATCACAAGCCCCAAAATCATTGTATACGTTTCCGCTAATTGCGTTATCATATTCTGGGGTTCATCTGTTTTGTAGTTAAAGATCACGAAATCGTCAGCATAGTGAAAATAAGCAAGCGGAAAGGAACCAATAGCCGCTTTTGCTTTACAGCTTTATATTTAGTTAGTACAAGTTTCCATCAGAACGACATTTAATAGTGATCATTCGTAATTATCTCTAAACTGGTCCCAATTTGTAGATCTGTTTGTAAGAGTAGTTCGAACTCTGTTTGTAAGAGTAGTTCGAACTCTGTTTGTGCTAACAACGGAACTAATTGTCATCAAGACTGGAGTGTGGTCAGATGATAAGTCCATTATGCCTCTAACGTTTAAATATGTAGGTGTAACTCCTTTGGTAATGAAAAAATCGAGAACAGGCACCTTACTCTGATCTGTAGGCCAAATTGAACTTAGCATTCGCCTTAAAACAATACAAGAACTGGAAGTAGCAGCACAAGATTTTATCGATTCAGTTAAAGAAGCTGCCCACTATTCCACTCTAGCTGTTCAGAACCACCTGCCAATGGAGGTTAATTATCCCCTTAAAATAAGGGAACTAATTAAAGAACGAAGGAAGGCTCGCAAAGTTTGGCATCAATCAAGGAATCCTATGGATAAAACAACTTTTAATCGAAAAAGTAACATGCTCAATCGATTACTTTCTGAATTCAAACAGAATAACGTTTCAGAATTCTTAAAAAACTTGAGTGCGGACGCAAATAAAGATTATTCCTTATGGAAAGCAACAAGGCGTTTTAAGCGACCACAAATTCAGATAGCTCCAATTCGAAATGATAACGGACAATGGATACGAAAAGAGGATGAGAAAGCTGAACTGTTTGCGCAATATCTCGCTTCAGATACAGACGAGCATAAATTTATCTAAAAGATATCAACCAGACATCGTAATAAAACCCATTACTCTATATGAAGTAGCCATGGAAATCGATACAAACATAAATCCAAAGAAAGCACCTGGTATAGACAACATTTTGCCAGCAGTTCTTAAACAACTTTCTCGTAAGGGGACCATCATGCTAACGTATCTATTCAACACATGCTTCAGGTTGAGGCACATTCCTAAATGTTTCAAAATCGCGCAAGTCATTATGATTCCAAAACCGGGAAAACCGTTAGAACATATGACATCATATAGGCCAATTTCACTTCTGCCGTCTATATCTAAATTATTTGAAAAACTGCTGTTGAAACGATTAAAGCCCCTTGTTGCTCTTCCGAATCATCAATTTGGATTTAGGGATAAGCACTCTATGATCGATCAGTTACATCGGGTAACTGCGACCATTGAACGTGCTATGGAGGAAAAGAAATATTGTGCTACAGTGTTTCTAGACGTATCGCAAGCCTTCGACAAGGTATGGCATGAAGGACTAATTTACAAAATTAGTACAATCCTTCCAAGAAATATGTGTCAATTACTCGAATCCTACCTTGCAGAGAGAAGCTTTCAGGTCTCTCTGGCAGAGGCTATATCGTTACCGTATCTAATAAAGGCAGGAGTGCCACAAGGTAGCGTCCTTGGACCTATCTTGTACCTGTTATACACAGAATATATACCGCCAACTACAGAAACCTGTATTGCCACATTTGCTGATGATACTGCTATTCTGTCAGTTGGTGATACAATAGAAAGTGCAACAACTAACTTGCAACGAGCCATACACAAAATTAGTAAATGGATGCGTGTTTGGAAAATCTTAGTTAATCACCAGAAATCAGCTCATGTCATATTCACTCTCAGACGATATACCTATTTACCAGTATATATTGATGGCATTGCAGTCCCCAAGGCAGATTCAGCCAAGTACCTTGGCATGCATCTAGACTCACGTCTGAACTAGAAGGTGCATGTCAAGATGAAAAGAAAACAAATTTCTCATAAGTTACGGGATATAGACTGGGTGTTAGGGCGGTATTCAAAACTCAGTTTATTTAACAAAGTTTTAATATATAACCAGCTGATTAAGCCGATCTGGACATACAGCATCCAGCTATGGGGCTGTACAAAGCAGAGCAATCGTTTGATTATTCAGCGAGCTCAAAACAGCTGTTTGCGAACTATCACAGCGGCTCACTGGTACCAACGAAATCGTGACATACATTCGGACTTAAACATTCCGTGGGTCGGCGATGTATTTCGCTACTTCGCAAAGAAACATACAAACCGACTTCACCAACATCCAAATCTTGAAGCATCAGATTTAATCAATCGGAATTGTGAATTAAGACGCCTTCAACGAACAAAACCACATGATTTATAATAGTTAGATTTAATACGCCTTTAGCGAATAATATCGCACGACTTATTAGTTTATAGTTCATATGTATGTAACTGTACATATATATAAATATCTAAAGTTATGGGTTCTATTTTATAATTAATACTTATTTATCTCATAGATAAGATTGTATTATATTAACAATTACAATAAAAAAAAAATCGTAATTATGCGCTTAAATTCTTGATCAATCACGCTCATGAACAAGATATATAGCATTGGGGCGAGTACACATCCTTCTTTTACGTCTTGATTATGTAGAATTCTTCTGTGCTCCCGTTACCACATAAAACAATACCCGTTATTTGGCTGTGAAGTAGTTTTATTAATTGCAACAAGGTTGGTGGACATTCAGCTTCCTTTAGATACATATAGAAAGTTCCATATTAATAACATAAAATTAGCTTATTAAGTCTTGCCCCGTGGATCCAGCATTCATTCTCATTTGCGTTTTCATGTTAATATTGTTTCCACATTTGCTAAACTAATACAGAACCGGAGGAGGAAAAAACTTTTGTGAAATAAAGACAGTGTAGAAGTCCTTTAAAATTAAAAGCCAAAACAGAAGCACTAGTGCAAGATAATATTCCGTGCTGCCAATACAATCAAAGTAGGTGTTCCAATGACGAAGCAAGCCAAGACGACTGACCACAGAGATTGGTAATTTACTCGTTGGCAGGAAATGAGCCTCCAATTTTCAGATATTTGCGGAAGAATTGTATATATATATATCATCATCATATTCAGCTGATTACCAATATTTCATGATGTAGCGTCTTCATGGATTAACCACATATTTTGCCACATTTCTTCCGGTCTTGAGTAGCTCTGGTCCAGGTAATTCCTAATTTTTGTCTGAAGCCGTAATCCTATCTCATATGCGGTTTTATATATATTATACCCCTATTTACATATTCAGCAGTATATGTATATATATATATATATATCACTGGCGTGCATTCCAGGTAAGCGAGGTAAGCGCCGCTTACCCAGAAAAATCCCAAGAAAATATTTTTTTAATCTTAACTTATAAAAGTATTAAAATAGGAAGCGATCACATTTCCGCTTATTGCTTCAACAATTGCACGGAACGCGTGGCGCTACATACAGTTGCTGGTTGACACACATATACAGTTAAAACAGAATGTTAGTATTATTACGAAGTGTTCTGTTTATCCAAATGCAGATGCGTCATGTTAGTTGGTTACACATACACACAGAAGGATTTGTTCAATACGTGTTGCAAACGGTTCTGAAAACTGAAGAGGGGCGAGGTCTGTCAAACTGGTCGAACAGGGCAGCGATTAGAACTTCGCTTATTACTTACTACCTCCCTTCTTCGGATAATTTACCAACACAAAGACATACTAGCAAACGTAAACGTGATGAAAACGTGCCTATGGTAAGCGACTGTAATTTCGCTTTTCGCTGGATAGTTTAATAACTAATAACGCGGTTTTTGTGTATTTGCTGCGTGCTCCCATCTTTTTTGAAAGCAAAATGCGTGTTCGGGAATTGATTGAAAAACCTTTTTCGCGATTTAATTTTAATGAACAGTTAGAAATTATAAATTGTGGTAAGCCAAAACCAGAATTACCTTCTTTAAAAACTGAACAAAAAAAAGGTGGTACACCTTTTACCAGAAATTTCAATATATCGCAATATGAAAAAATTTTGTGGTTAACTGGTTGTGAAGATGGTGGAAAATTGTTTTGTTGGCCGTGTCTATTATTTTGTACTGAAAAAGAAAAATGTGTGTGGAATGATCCTACTCAAGGGTACGATAACTTGAATAATTTGATCAATGCGGTTAAAAAACATGAACGTTCCCAGATTCATATTTTTTCCTCCATGAAGCTGAAAAAGTTTGGTAAGTCACGCATAGATTTACAATTAAACGATAACGTACGAATTGAAGTGATAAAACATAATGAAGTTGTACTACAAAATAGAAACATTTTAAAAAGATTAATCGATGCAGTATGTTATCTCGGTGTTCATGAGCTTGCTTTCCGTGGTCACTCTGAAAATACTGATTCGGATAATCGTGGGAATTATGTAGACCTTCTTCAATTACTTTCTAAATATGATATAATTCTAAAAACACACCTAGAAACATCTACAACGTTCCGTGGGACCTCAAATCGTATTCAGAATGATTTAATTTCTTCGGTACACGCTGTTGTTCAAGGTAAGATAAAAGAAGAAATCAAAAACGCGAAGTACGTTGCTATATTACTGGATGAAACGTCGGACGTTTCAAATAAATCGCAACTGTCTGTAGTTTTACATTATATATGCAGTCACACTGCAAAAGCTCGAGAGAGATTTATTAAATTTATTGATGTTAGTGCAGATCGATCTGCTGATGGTATACTTGAGTATGTTAAAAGTATCATCGAAGAATACGATTTAGCTAAGAAACTCGTGGCGCAAACATACGATGGGGCAGCGGTGATGGCAAGACAAGTAGGAGGTTTACGCACAAAACTCCAAAAATTGTATCCGAAAGCATTATTTGTCCATTGTTTTAGTCATTCGTTGAATTTAGTTTTATCACAATCCGCTTCAAATATAAAAGAATGTAGAATTTTTTTTCAGACATTATCTGGATTGGGTGCTTTTTTTAGCAAATCAACCAAACGCGCACATGCACTTAGTGAATTTACTACTAAAAAAATGCCAAGAAACGCACCAACCAGATGGAATTTCTCTTCCAGATTGATAAGCACGGTTAAAGAATATCATCATTGTTTCACTGAGTTTTTTCAAACTGTTATTGAAAATTCGGAACAGTGGGATACTGAAACCGTAATATCAGCCCATGGGTTCCTAAAATTTTTCAGCGAAGTTCAAACTTTATTCTTCATCGAAATTTTTTCCAAAATATTTGCGCTAACTGATGTCTTATACGATATTTTGCAAATAAAACAACTAGATATTTTATGTTGTATGAAAAAAATTCAAGAAATTCAAATGGAAATCCAAAAATATAGGAACGACGCGATCTTCAAAAGCATATGGAATTATGCAAAGTCAAAAGAAAATGAAGAATTTGTTGTGAGAAAAAGACGAAAACTATCAGAACCAGAAGATGAGGAAACACACACACGTGCACTGTTCAACGAAATCTTTGACAATGTTCTAACTCAGCTGAGTGAACGTTTTGGAAATCTTGATCAATTGAAATTTTTATCGCTTCTAGATACAAGTAAATATGAAGAGTATAAAAAAAAATTTCCAAACGAAATTTTTTCAAATTTAAAAGAATGCTATGGGGAGTTTTTCGACGATGTAAAGCTGAAAAACCAATTGCTCTCGGTGTATATGGATGGCGACCTTAATAAAATGAATAAATGAATACGCATGAATTAGTGGAAGCAATGAAGGCGTCTGAGTTCGATGAGATCTTGTCCGAAGTTTATAAATTAGGTCAATTAATATTGACAATACCTAGTACAACTGCTAGTGTAGAGAGGTCGTTTTCAGCATTGAAACGAATAAAATCATACCAGAGATCGACACAGGGACAGGAACGATTAAGTGGCTTATCTTTGATATCCATTGAAAAACCGTTGTTAAATCAGCTCCAAAATGAACCTATGAGTACGTTTTACGATCTTGTTATAACCGACTTTATTAAATTAGATCGCCGAATGGATTTTGTATTTAAATAAGTATTAAATAAACGTATTATCACGTGTTTCTTGTAAATAAATTTTCGTTTGATGTAACACTCCATATGGTCATCGCTTACCCTCTAGAAAAACTCACCGTACGCCACTGATATATATATATATATATATATATATATATATATATATATATATGTATATATATATATAAATATCTGTGCGTATATGTGTGAGCGAAGAAAATCTGACTATTTTATTTTATTTTATCTTAACACGCTTTCTACTACGACAACAGGTTTAATTTTATTACCATGGTTTACTTTTAATTCCCTCTATATATAAAAAAAAGTTTGATTTTTTTGCATCAAAAATAGCTTTATAAAACAAACCACATATGTGCGTGTACACATATGTATATGTACACACACGCATTATACACAGAGTTATATACATATATATGAAAACTGTATGCGTCCGTTCAACTTAGAGAGTATAGTTTTATTACTGCGACTGTACCTTATATTTTTACGGCTCAAGAGGTTTTTCAAATAAAAACGCATAAAATCGTTTTATACATCCAGTGGCTCGAGGAAGTCTTCAGGTTTCCCTTACCTGTTCATATATAGTTAAAAGACGACTAGAAGAAAAAAAAAACAAGTATTAAAAGCATACTTTGAAAATGATAGGATTTCCACTACATTTGGAACTAGGATATTCTACTGCAATTTTTTATTTAAGCTACGCGCTAATATATATATATATATATATATATATATATATATATATATATATATATATTAGCAAAACAAAATAAAATCGAAATTAATTACTAAAAAATTTATTACATAAACACAAACACGAAGCTTTTCGACTATGAAATCATTTTCAAGCTATTGTTAAAAATGTTACAAATGAACCAAAGATACTACTAAAAAACTTATAAATATCGATACATTGAATAGCCAGATATAAAAAAAAAATTTTACAATAACATGTAATTATAAAACCGATTTTAAAATTAATTCTTCATAAAAATTAATCATATTATTTAATAAATTATTACTACTTCTATGTTTTATAATTTGTAGTTTTTCTAATAATTTTCTTTTTTTAAATTTATATTCTATGTGTAAAATTTTTATATTATCTGTAATGTTTTCTATAAAATGTTTTTCTTCTCTACAGTGCTTACCACAAAGTGACTTATCATCAATTTCATTTTTGTATGAATTAAAGTGTTCTCTTAGTCTATTATTTATTAGACGTCCTGTTTCACCTATATAAAACTTATTACATGTAGAGCAGTTTATTCTTATACTCCAGATTTTTATAATATCCTATAATCTTCTATTTTATTGTTGCAAATTGATTTAAATAATGTTTTATTATTATTTATTGCTATCATAATATTGTACTTTTTAAAGATTTTTAAAAATTTATATTTTCCTATATATTTAATTGATCCTAAATATTTATCTTTTTCTTTTTGATGTTGTAAGGAACTATTATTTGGTTTGTTCCATAATTGATCTACTATATTCGGATTGTATTTATTTGCTATGGCAATTTGTTTAATAATATTCTTTTCTTTATTAAGTTTGTTTTTGTTGCAGTTTAAAATAATTTTGGCTCTATTACAATAATTTCTTAAACTAGCTACTTTATGTGATTTTGCATGAAAAGAATCGTTTGGAATTATTACATCAGTTAGTGTTTGTTTTCTGTATATATCAATATCTAATATATTATTGTTTATATTAATATTTAAATCTAAGAAATTTATATTTTTATTACCTATTTCTACTGAAAATTTAATGTTTTTATTAAAGTTGTTTATTACAAATTTATTTAATTCATAAGTTTCCAACTTATTATTCCAAATAATTAATATATCATCTACATATCTTCCCCAAAATTTAATCTTGAGATATTATGTTCTCTAGTTTATTCATATATATTTCTGCTAAAATAGGTGATAAAGGTGAACCCATCATTAATCCTTCTTCTTGTTTGTAGTATTTATCATTAAATTTAAAATAGTTTTGATTTAAGACAATTTTTAATAAACTTATAAATTGATTTTTAAACCTACTGTTACACATTTTATTATCTTCTATATATCTTATTACTTCATCTATTGGTATATTATTATACATATTAACTATATCTAGTGATATAAGAATATCATTATTACTAATTTTTATTTCTTTCAACTTATCAATTAATTCTACATTATTTTTAACATTAAATTGTGTTTCAAATTCATAATTATCCTGTAAAAATTGCTTAATTATTTTAGAAACTTTATAAAATGGTGCATTTATACAATTAACTAATGGTCTTATTGGATTGTTAATCTTGTGTAGTTTAATTAAACCTGAAAGAACTGGTGCTTTTGAATTCATTTATATGAAATTGAAGTTCTTGAAATAATTATTTAAGTTATCATTTGTTGTATTACTTTCTTCTGCAGTACTTTTCCATTAATTGTTTTTATTTTTTTTTTAAATGTATTCATTAAATCTGTTGGTTGGATTCTTAATTTTCTTGAATTTATTATTATCAATGAATGTTTTCATTTTTTCCAAATAATCATTTTTCTTTATTACTACTATAGTATTACCTTTATCTGCTTTACTACGCATTAAATTATTGTGCTTCAGTTTTTCTTTCAATTTACTTAAGGCTTGATTTGTATTTTTTTGTTGATTTTTCTTATTACTATTTTGTTTCATTTGTATTAAAATATTGCTAACTTCTATCCTTAAATTATTTTGGACATTTGGATTAACTTTTTGAATAATATTTTTACAATCTACTGCCATCTTATAGAGTGCACACTTCTAACACACCCTCTAATAATTTAATTGTGAATAAATGTTACACCCATAATAACAATATCTTATTTTAAGTCAACAAAATGGGACTAATATTTATTTTAATTATTCTTGATATTAACTGGGGTTTGCACAATTATTTGATATATTTTGTTTGTTATTTTGTATGACAAGAGTGAAATAAATTTATTATGACCTCATTGGTGACTATTGGTTGACTACTGGGTGACAATTGGGTGCTACTGGGTGACAATTGGGTGCTACTGAGTGAGACTTGGGTGCTATTGGGTGGAGACTTGGGTGCTATTGGGTGCTACTGGGTGAGACTTGGATGCAATTGGGTGAGACATAGGTGCTCTAGGGTGCTATTGGGTGCTACTGGGTGAGACTTGGGTGCTATTGGGTGAGACCCGGGTGTAATTGGGTGAGACTTGGGTGAGACGTAGGTGCTATAAGGTGCTATTGGGTGTGACTTGGGTGCTACTGAGTGAGACTTGGGTGCTATTGGGTGCTACTGGGTGAGACTTGGATGCAATTGGGTGAGACATAGGTGCTCTAGGGTGCTATTGGATGCTATTGGGTGAGACCTAGGTGCTATTGGGTGCTACTGGGTGAGACTTGGGTGCTATTGGGTGAGACCCGGGTGTAATTGGGTGAGACTTGGGTGAGACGTAGGTGCTATAAGGTGCTATTGGGTGTGACTTGGGTGCTACTGAGTGAGACTTGGGTGCTATTGGGTGCTACTGGGTGAGACTTGGATGCAATTGGGTGAGACATAGGTGCTCTAGGGTGCTATTGGATGCTATTGGGTGAGACCTAGGTGCCATTGGGTGCTACTGGGTGAGACTTGGGTGCTATTGGGTGAGACCTGGGTGCTTTTGGGTGCTATTTGGTGCTACTGGGTGAGACCTGGGTGCTATTGGGTGCTACTGGGTGAGACTTGGGTGCTGTTGGTGTGACTTGGGTGCTATTAGGTGAGACTTTTGTGCTATTGGGTCTTGTTGGGCAAGACTTGGGTGCTATTGGGTGAGACTTGGGTGCTATCTGGTGACACTTGGATGCTATTGGGTGCTACCTTTGTCTACACGTGGGTGATTCTTGTGTGCTATTGGGTGATATTTGGTGAGACTTAAATGATGCTTGGGTGACACTTGGGTGATGTTTTGGTAATGATTGATGATGCTAGGTGACATTTAAATGGTGATTTTGTGACTATTGGGTGATGATTGAGGATGCTAGTTGACCCTTGGGTGGGAACTGGCAATGCTTAGGTGAATAGTGAAACATTATGGTGATTGATTGTTATCAAAACAGGTTGTGTTATCAAATGAGATGTGACATTAAATTGAGGATGTGGTATGTGTTATCAAATGGCACATATCAAACAGGAGTTTTATCAAATGGGATGTTTAATGAAATGAGAGTGTTATCAAATGAACCAAATATATTAAACACCTCTCTCCAGTTTAGGTTGTTCATATTATTACTAATCAATGTTAGTATATGTAGAAATTTTACCATACTGAAACTTTATTATTTATACAGCAATTGATCATTTCATTTTCAGAGGATTCTTTTGGGTAAATTATGAAAAAATAAGAATACTTAAATATTATATACATAATGTTGATTTTTTGGAGAATTTGATGTCCTGTTTCAAAGCGCCAATTCTTTCAGGTTTAATTAAACTACACAAGATGAACAATCCAATGAGACAATTAGTTAATTGTATAAATGCTCCATTTTATAAAGTGTCTAAAATAATTAAGAAATATTTACAGACTAATTATGAATTTGAAACACAATTTAATGTTAAAAATAATATAGAATTAATTGTTAAGTTGAAAGAAATAAAAATTAGTAATAATGATATTCTTATATCGCTAGATATAGTTACTATGTATAATAATATACCAATAGATGAAGTAATAAGATATATAGAAGATAATAAAATGTATAACAGTAAGTTTAAAAATCAGTTTATAAAATTATTAAAAATTGTTTTAAATCAAAAGTATTTTTAATTTAACGATAAATACTACAAACAAGAAGAAAGATTAATGATGGGTTCACCTTTATCACCTATTTTAGCAGAAATATATATGAATAAAATAGAAAAAATAATATCTAAAGAAAATAATATATAAAAACAATATTAAATTTTGGGGAAGATATCTAGATGATATATTGATTTTTTGTAATAACAAGTTGGAAACTTATTAACTAAATAAATTTGTAACAGAATTAAACAACTTTAATAAGAACATTCAATTTATATTAGAAATAGGTAATAAAAATATAAATTTCTTAGATTTAAATATTAGTATAAACAATAATATATTAGATATTGATATATATAGAAAACAAACACTAACTGATGTAATAATTCCAAACGATTCTTTTCATGCAAAATCACATAAAGTAGCTAGTTTAAGAAATTATTGTAATAGAGCCCAAATTATTTTAAACTACAACAAAAACAAACTTAATAAAGAAAAGAATAATAGCAAATAAATACAATCCGAATATAGTAGATCAATTATGGAACAAACCAAATAATAGTTCCTTACAACATCAAAAAGAAAAAGATAAATATTTAGGATCAATTAAATATATAGGAAAATATAAATTTTTAAAAATCTTTAAAAAGTACAATATTACAATAGCAATAAATAATAATAAAATAGTATTTAAATCAATTTGCAACAATAAAATAGAAGATTATAGGGTATTACAGAAATCTGGAGTATATAGAATAAACTGCTCAACATGTAATAAGTTTTATATAGGTGAAACAGGACGTCAAATAAATAATAGACTAAGAGAACACTTTAATTCATACAAAAATGAAAATGATGATAAGTCACTTTATGGTAAGCACTGTAGAGAAGAAAATCATTTTATAGACAACATTACAGATAATATAAAAATTTTACACATAGAATATAAATTTAAAAAAAGAAAATTATTAGAAAAACTACAAATTATAAAACATAGAAGTAGTAATAATTTATTAAATAATATGATTAATTTTTATGAAGAATTAATTTTAAAATCGGTTTTATAATTACATGTTATTGTAAAAAAATTTTTTTATATCTGGCTATTCAATGTATCGATATTTATAAGTTTTTTAGTAATATCTTTGGTTCATTTGTAACATTTTTAACAATAGCTTGAAAATGACTTCATAGTCGAAAAGCTTCGTGTTTATGTTTATGTAATAAATTTTTTAGTGATTAACTTCGATTTTATTTTGTTTTGCTAAATTCGTAAAATCATTACTCTCCAATACATCAACATTATATATATATATATATATATATATATATATATATATATATATATATATATATATATATATATATATATATATATATATATATATATGAAGTTAAGATGAAATTTATTAGACCTTTACGTTATAATTCTTTTTAAAACTAACAATAATAAAAATCAATAACCAAATTGAATTTTTTTGTGGCAATAAAATGTTACACTCACTGGTGTATTAATGATCAGAGAATGAAAATACATACTAATAATTATAAATAATCGATAAACACAGATCAATTTAAAATTTTCCGCTAATACGCATATGTGTAGCAGATTTCGTTGAAATACCTTTAAAAAAATTGACGAAACCGATTGCTAAATTATAAAACCTCATTTACACACATGCATCTATGCTCGCTTTTTCCCACACACGCCAACATATATATATATATTTATATATATTCTTAAAAATGTAGTTTTACATTGTGTACGTTAATCACAAATACATCCATATAATCTAGGATATACACGTGTTCTTCATTGACGTGATGCAAATGTTGATTTTTCAATTGATTTCTTCACTATACGAGGTAGCGAATTAGAAGGAACTGCATATTCCGAAACGGTATTTATTAAATTTCGCAATTCTTTCTATCGGCGCTGATTATCATGTTATATCGCTGTAAGTTATATTAAAAAATTTGCGGCGTTTGCTGACGAAATATAAAAATTAAATTTCTTACAATTGCCCTACTTTCAAAAGAGAATCTTTATCGTTTTTGTCTTCGTCAAAGTGTATTGTTCTAAATTTTTACATTAATTTTTTTGTTTTTTATTACAGGATGTTTGTTTCAATTATATTAAGATTTAAGGTTATGCCGTTCCGTTAAAATTTTGTCGACAACGGTTTGTTACTAACGTCTGAATCATGCTTGGGAAACTTTACTAAAACAACAACATCATTTTGGTAACAAAAGCAATTTGGTTCTAGGCGTATATATTACGCGAAAATCATTAATATATATTAAAAAAAACAATACGGATCTAATATACTACCTTGAGGGACACCGAATTTTCTTACAGTATTTCCATTTACTATCCTAATTTTCTTACCTTCCAATTATTAGATTCGAACTAAACCCATCGATATATGTTTACTCTAAAACCACATGCGTATAATTTTTCTAATAATACCGAGGGAGCAACTCTACCCAGGAGCATAAGAATAACACTCCATTTTCTACACGAACAACTCGCTAATCAGTTTTTGTTGAAAACAGAAAAATTAGAAAAATTTCCATATTTCGCGGATGCGTAATTTCGTTGGATGCCAATTTCGGGTTCATTGTTGATGTATACATTAACTGCTATAACGTTCCGTTAAATTGAATGTTAAAATTTATCAATTAAATACGGAATTCGAGAGTTATCGATAACTCGAAATTACCTTAATTTCACTATTATGCACGTAGCAATGCTATTTGAGTTTGCGAAGCAGTGTACGACAACAGCAGCGATACAAGTGGCTTCAAACTCTCCCATATCTTAAAATCTTCTTTGGATATCGATAGATACCTGACCTTGGATTTGCTATTACTACTTCACTAAGGAACCGATAAACATTTGTCTCAAAGCAGTGAAATAGGTCGGAGTTGTTCTTATGTAATCTGCTCCAGATACTTTTTCTCGTCTTTTAATTTTAAGAGAGTCTGATACTTTTGCCGCATCAAATAGGCTGATGCTGCTTATTACTTTTAAAGCAGTGTGAACCTTTTTATATATTAGAATCGGATCTTTTTGTATGGTGGTTAATAAATGAGAAGCTGATTAACAGTTACTCGTACTTATTTCATAAAGCTTGTTGTGTCGTTAGAAAGAAGATTGCATATTTTCTACTGTTCCTTAAATTTCTGTTGACATACCAGGTGTATAAAGCTTCCTGCGACCTCTAGGAATGCTCGTACGAGATGATGTTGTTACTGCTTCGATAAATCTTGAATAGTTTGTCACTGTTGATTCTATTACATGTAAACTATTTTTTATTATCTAAGTGCATATAGATATATATATATTTACTTATTACTCATTTAACCTTTTATTTTAATTAAATCTTTTTTTCAATGGTACTTCAGCCATCGCAGACTTAATTTACTAAACGGAATTATTCTGCTTCGGTTATACACATTGATTACTTACTTTGTCCAAGATGAGAAATATATTAGGAAGTCAATAAAAAACTGAAAAAAATTACTCTGGATGCCTTAGAAAGCAACTCAAAGCATACGTAACGTATATAAAATGATAAAGACATTGATCCAAGGAGAAATATGAAAATTAGAAAAAGGTAATGAAATTAAATTACTGGCTGACAAAAATAATATCTTCGACTTCCTTAATGCGACTAACAGAATGCACGAGCCGAGATGATGCAAATGCAAAACTACGATAATTTTGTATAGTTGTTAATAAATAATGATAGTAAAACTGATATTGCCGAAATTTGATGTGAATGAGCAATTCGATCTAAGTTAAAACTGTAATTAAGGAATGTAAAAATAAGAAATCGCCGACTATGAACAGTATCCATGCTGACATTTACAAAATTACAGGAAACTATTTACCTCGGTAATTGCACAGATTATTCGAACAAATACGGAAAGAAAAAGTTAATTTGAATGATTACACGGGTGCAATATTACTCTTTAACTATCGAAATAAGGGAAGCAAGGCAATTTGCAACAATTTCAGAGGAATAGCGTTGCTGCATTCAGCAGGAAATATACTTGGCAATGTGATACAAGGAAGGATAGGTTATCGTTGCTCCTGGAATAATATTTATCGGAAGAACAATCAGATTTAAACAAATTTCAGCTGACTAGATTTTCACCATGCGGCGATTAGTAGGAAAAACGCCAAAGTAAAGTTAATTTGTATGTGGATTTTATCGACGTTAAAAATCATTCGATTCGGTAAATTAAATTTATTCGAAAACTCTATGTTATCCCTCGAAATTATGAAGCAGCTGCATGGTGGAATAAAATAGGTTTTAATGTATGACACTGGAGTAATAAAATATCATTTTAAATAGCCTAATGACGTTAAATACATCCTCACACCGCTACTGTTTAACCTTTACACGAGCATGGTAAACATAGCATTCAGAGCATTC
Source organism: Coronaproctus castanopsis (assembly GCA_032883995.1). NCBI lineage: Eukaryota > Metazoa > Arthropoda > Insecta > Hemiptera > Monophlebidae > Coronaproctus > Coronaproctus castanopsis. The sequence continues at coordinate 30,423,554 of CM065052.1, read as the reverse complement.
GTTGTAACGATCTACGTTATTTCGTCCAGATGCAATTTAACGAATAAAAAATCGAATGTAAAAATTTTCCCAGCTATATAGTAATTCCTGGCGTCTCGTAAAACACAATATAAATTTTTTATCTTCCTGCGGGTACTCTCTTCGTGAGGCATTAAAATATTACCTTTGACGAGAGAAACTCCATAGTACATATTGATGAGACTCATTCATTGTACCCTGTATTCCTCGTGAACCGTCTTTCCTCGTACCATTAATGTGATCCGTAGCTTTATCCTTTTTTTTTTTTTTAATTGCATTAGGTCATCAACGCAATTGGTAATTAATTTAGAATTCCTTGAATAACGGTGTATCCCAATAGATGAAACCGTTTTGTTGTTGTTGTTTTTTCATGTGTAAATGTATACATATATATACACATATTTTTCTTCTCTTTTTTTATAAATATGTTATTTAATTACTACTACTTATTATTCGTTAGACAACGCAACATTGTCTCTTCTTTAATCTTCTAACTGGATTATCCGGCAATCCAATGGTCTTCATGTGTAATATTAACGGATTTAAATTTTGAGCAAATGTGCTATGCATTCTGTTGTACCCCTACTTATATACCTCCATAACCGAAAGATCGTTCTGAATTATATTGTTTCTTATATAATATGGCGGCGCATTAACCATTATCCTCAATATTTTAGATTGATATGACTGTATTTTGTTTAGATGCATTTTAGCAGCTGTTCCGTACACTTCTAAACCATATTTCTAGACAGGAGCTATAATAGTGTTGTAAAGTAAAACTTTATTTTCAAGAATTAGTTTCGACTGCCTTCCTATCAGTGGGTATAACTGCTTCAGTAATGATCTCAATTTTTTCTGGTGTTAATTACGTGAAGATTCCATGTAAGGCGCCTGTCAAGGGTTAGTCCAAGATATTTTACTGCTTGTTCTTGCGGTATTCTATGATTATCGTAATTAACAGATGGGCATGTTCCACGTCTATTTGTAAATGTAACATGCGATGACTTTTGTTCGTTAATTACCATTCTCCACTTGAGAGCCCATTTATGCAGTAAAGATAAATGATATTGAATATATCTTGACGCTTCGTGAGGATTCTTATGTCTGGCTAATATAGCAATGTCATCAGCAAATGTGGCCTGCAGAGTAAACATCGTGGTGGGTATATTTGAAGTATATATATTGTAAAGGAGGGGTCCAAGGACACATGAGGTACTGACGCCAGTATTTGACGCTGACTAGACAGGACGTCGTTTATTTTGACCTGAAAGATCTGTCGCTCAAATAGGATCTCAACAGATGATACATTTCAATCGGGAAAATCTTGCGGAGTTTATATTAGCAAACCGTCATATTTAGACAGAAAAAGCGCTAATAAACACACCTAAATTTCGGTACATTGGAAAACGGTTTCGCGGGAGCCAAGATTGTAGTAGTATTCACACGACCGATGATATGATAGGATGTGTGATCATACAATGAGGAGTGACCTCGATTGTAGTAATATTTTTCATCCGACAACAACGCCTAAATAGGGAAATTTCATTTTTCGAATAAAAAAGCACTTATACCGATCTCGTCTAAAGGGAAATTCATCTTATTTTTCATTCTGGGAACATTCTCACTTCGTTGAAATACTGTTCCTTCTTGTAAACACGGTCGGAATGGTAAGGGGGTACAAAAAAAAAATTGTAAAAATAATCTAAGGAGACGAAACGACTATAATATAAATATGAGCAATGCGCACGGTCATCATCTGGTACGAAAAGTAAAGAAAATTAATTTAATTATTTAATCGCTTTCCAACTCGTAAATCACGTCATCTGGACATTTTAATAATGCTTTTGGAAGCCTTGTGCGATAATGTTTGCCACGACAAAATTTGATAACGAGTCAACGTTCGTTTTATTGTGGTAAGAGATAATATTCTCCATTGTAAATAAAATGATTTACGAATTCCACAACATTCTGATGGAAACGATAATTAAATGTAAATTTTTAATTTTTCAAAAACCAAAAAAAAGAAACAAAACTGCTTAATGACAAGCGTAAATATATACGTCTGTATTCGCATTATATATATATATATATATATATATATATATATATATATATATATATATATATATATATATATATATAATAAAAATACCAGTCGTGTGAAGCTACAATTTATAATATACTAAATTAATAGCTGTCGTGATTGCCACAATATAATGAAATTAGATAATCTCCCGACGTGGTCTTGGCCAACTATAAAGAAATATTCATTTAATGAACGATTATTTATTTATATTTAAAAGAAATTAATTTAATCTGTTGTGTCTTTTTATAATTATTTCAAAATATTATATTTATTCAAAATTACAAGAATATATGTTATGGAAACTTTACGGTGGCAGTCCAATTAAGTTTATTGCCACCATAAGCTCCATTTGCTATCTGTTAACTACATTTTTTTTAATAATAATAATTTTCTAAAAATTAAGATGATGTACATAACTTTGAAAAATGATCTTATTAATATGATAAGTTATACTTATTTAAGTTATTAAAATTATTATATTTATTATTTACTAATTCTATCGTGTTACAATCTAAAACTATTTGTTGGCAATTACAACCCCGCAGGATGAAGTATCCCTTAGTTAAATGCTCTACAATTTTCAATTTCCGCTATTCCGACAAGTTTTAAATATTTTTTTAAAACAGCCGTGATCTGTAATAAATTGAACATTATAAAAGTTGGGAATAAAATGATTATTATTGAATCTATCATTTAAATTTGGGAAATATTTATAAGTTGATCCATTATACTGATTTCACATTTTTTTTTATAGTGTAAAATAAATAATGGTGATTTAATATAGTCTTAAACTGTTTAACATTTATTTGTTGACCTTCGTATATAATTTTTTTACTAATATGTCTTTCTTGATTAAATTCATGTTCCGTTTTAATATTATTTTTAATTAAGAATAGATTGATATGTTTTTTTTTTTTTATTTCTAAGTCAATAGGTGTAATTCCTGCAACCATTATTGATGACCAGCAACTCGTTGTTTTAAATATCACGAAACATCACAGTATTCGGTAGAATATCCCCCAAACCTAAGTTGGCCATTCTGTTATTTCATGAATTGTTACCCAAACTTCGCAAGTCATTTGTTATTGCGTATTATCAAAGTAAGCTTCTGCTATTTCCTCAAATGCAGTCTTTCAATATTACTTTACCATATATCTGTTCCTCAGCCAAGGACGTCCATATCCTGTCGTCATCCATTCCTGATTATATATCTGGAACAACTTCATTCTATAATTAGCCGCTTATAAAATGTCTGGGATTCGTATAGTAATATTGACGGTATAATAGATTTGTTAATTCTATGTTTGAAAAGATTTTTTTCCTTTGCTTATCGGTATAATCTCTTTATCGTGTGAAATAAACTAGTCTTTGTTCTTTCCTCGCTACAGGATGTTGACCCATAAAAAATTACTCTCCTGTATTTCGTAAAATTGTTGAATATCCTCCTGCCCCCCCGTTCGTTTATAATTAAAAAAAAAAAGAAAAACAATTAAATAAAAAGTTTCGATTTTACCGTTCTAATTTCGAATTACGTTCGAATTGGAATTTATTTTTAGACGAGAGCTAAAACGATTTTTCGCCGCAAAATTTAGATTAGATACAGATTACAAAAATGTGACGTCATTTTCAATTTCCGTTCTGAGAATTAAATCTGCATACAAGTAGTAGCGTAGAATACGCACGCACACACCAAAAGAAGAAAAACCAAAACCAAAACGCGGAAATGAATGAAAAAGTTGTTTTTGCTCTTTTGAATATTGTCAGTGCGGGGCGTATAATTTTAGCGCACATGTTTATCACCACACACACATATATATATATATATATATATGAGCTGACCCGGCGAAGTTCGTATCGTCCCAGAATCAATAAATGCATTAATACAATATAACATGTCTTAGTTCCCAATTCTGATAAAAAAAAAAAAAAAAGGTGATGAAGTTTACAAGAAGCGATAAAAAAAATGTAAATATAAATATAGGAACACAGAAACTGGAAAAAGAATATAAATACTTAGGAGTTCTAATAAGTAACGATGGAAGAGATATAAAAGAAATAGGAATAAGAATTAGTGTGGCAAAGAACGCATTTATGAATCTGAGCAGGGTGCTCGTTAATTAACAGATGAGCCTAAATCTGCGAAAAAGGATAATGCGATGCTATGTATGGACGGTACTGAAATATTCATGCGAGTCATGCACCATGAGTGCCGAGTGTGAAAGAAAAATATCCACATTTGAAATTTGGTATTACTGCTTAACGTACCGAATGAGACAGTACTTGTTAGATAAGGGGGAAAAGAATAAATTTTAATTGAAGATGTTCAAAGAAGAAAATTAAAATACACAGCGCATAAAATACGATAAAACGAGATATTCATGCTGGCTATGCAGGCTAAAATACAATCAAAACCGATCAGAGGAAGAAAAATTAGTACTAACATGCCAGAGCCAACTCGAGATGCAGAAATCTGAAAGATATTTTAATATATGCCAGAGATCGAAAAATATAGATGTACGCAATCTCAAAAGATTCGACCACAATGATGATGTATATATATATATATATATATATATATATATATATAAAAGATGACCCGGCGAAATTCGTATCGCTGTAGAATTAATAAATGTATTAACTTATTAGCTGAATTAGATAAAACACAAATACTGGTAGAGAATTAGAAATTATACAAAAAACTGAAAAAAAAATTCTTAAAGAAACTTAAATGATATGTCGATACTTTTTAATTTTTTGTAGATTTATTGAACTTAATAAAAAATCGTAATTAATTCGACTAATAAGTTAATACATTTATAGATTATGGGGCGATACGAAGTTCGCCGTATAAGAGAAAGGTAAATCGCATTATATATATGTATATATAAAACCTAACGCCTTGTGTATATTCAAGATATATCATATCCTCATGCTAAAAGCATTGTAGAATCGGCCGACCAAAAATCGCTTGACAAATTTTTAAAATTCGGAAACCCAATTTTAAACTCGCGATTTTTCGTTACTGGTTACTTTGGATAAACTTTACGTTATTACATAAATAATATACATCTTCACGTCTACTTTCGTCCAACGTTAACCCAAACCCCTCCTAACTATCATAGGGCTCTTAAAAACGGGCCTAATACCCCTAAAATGGTTAACATTTGGTGTAAAAATACAGTTATACTATTATTAGACGTATATGTCTATGCCGCATAACTTTCGTTTAAACTAATTCCCCGAATTCCGAATCTTCAGCGAATTATCGCGAAAAACGTGAAATTTGAAAAAAAAAATGGCGTGTACCCCTATGGAAATTTTTGGGTTCCGTTTGATTTTTTTTTTCCCAGTTTTTTCGTTTTATACGATAGATCTTATATAGAAACTCCTAACTGAAGCGTCTGAATAGTTTAAAAATATTTACGTCGTGCGCTATGCCCTGTAAAGGTGACAAGTCGACAATTTTTGAAAATTCGTAGCTCGAAACCTATCGATCGTACTTAAAAACGGTTTTTTGTTTCGAAGTCGTCGTTTTAATGTGTATTAAATTGGTTTTAAACAAATTTTGCAAAAATCTAAATTTAAAAAAAGTCCCCCAAAAAAGTTTTTTCCAAATAAATTTATATATATATATGTGTGTGTGTGTATTATTTATAATTTATTTATATAAATTGCATATGCTCAAGCTGCTGTCGCTGTCAGGTCTAAAATTCAACGTTGTAGCTTGGGTAGTATGTTAAATTTCCTTACTTTGTCCTCCGCATTTCTGGGAAATAAATATAAAAAAAACACGTGCGTTCTGCCCCAGACGTAACGAAATTGAGCAGATTAAGATAAAAAAACAAGTTTAAGAAAAGTTTATTTCACGAAATTCTCTTCAGATTTCATAATTCCCAACCCGACGACCCACATTATTGTACCACGCTTGGTAAGTACTCTTATTTTCCGTTTTCGAAAATTGAAATATGTACGAAATCAATTTCTCGCTTCGTCGAGCTGTAATAAGAATTACCGCGGAGTTATTATTGTTGTTGTTGTTAGATGCGGTAAGTTTTCCATAGAGATAAACGATAACCGCGTATAAATTGCGACGGCACGTTCAACGAGCATCTATTTGCGAGATGATACGTCGATTAAATTATTTATGCAACTTAGAGCAACTCCTTACTGCTCACTCTAGACCGGACGTGCAATTTACAATCCTGATCAATTTTCCAACGTACTTTTTTGATAACATTACATTCGGCGAACTATAATTCCTTTTTTTTTTTTAATGATTTTTCTATTACGGTTCTTACGCGATGTACTTGATCGACCTTTGAATGGTTTAAGCGGAAGCCAAACTGTGGATCAGGTAATTTTGCGAAGGATTTGATATATTTAAAAAGTAGTTTGCCGAATAACTTTTCATCAGCAATGAAATTAGCCTGTATTAATTGACTTTTTCATCTGGTTTTGTCCGGCTTTTTAATCATAATAATTTCGGCTACTTTAAACCACTTTGGAACATGTTCCAGCCTTATATAAGTATTAAATATGTACGCAAAAAGGAAGATAGTGTTCTTTGACGGTTGCTTTAAATGGCATGTTCAAATATCATCAATTCCTGTCGGAGTGATAATTGTTCGTTTATGCAAATCTATTCTATCCGATACTACTTTTGATAGATTGTTGTTCGGTTGGCAAGTGAGCGAAAGACGAGCAAATAATTCCGTCTTTTCTTCATCACGACGAAGCCAACTACCAAGCTCATCCTTTAAAGGTGGTATTCTAGGAACGGGTGGTTTAAAGTAGATTCAATAGAGAATAATTCCTTTCTGCAGGAGGGTTCAAATGAGACATCTTCTTATTCTTCTCTTCTTAATCCCTCAATCTATTAATAGATTAGTGGACAACCATAATTAAAAGTTTCTGGATAGAGTCATTTTCTTCATACTTCCGTACTTATCTGCTTTTACACCTTCTTGTATTTGTTGTATGTATTTCTGCCTCGGTCTTTCTCTTGGTCTTTTCCCTTCCATGGTTCCTTCTATTATTTATAGTAGGTGTCCATCTGCATATATATGCCCAATCCATTTAAGTCTCCTTTTAAGTGTTCTTACTAGACTTCTTTTTTCATTGATTCTTTCTAATATTTTTTCATTTCTTATCATTTCCGTCCAAAAGCACCCTTTCCATTCTTCTCCAGCTCCAGATATACGCTTCCAGTTGTTTGATCATTATTTAATTCAAATTCCACGTTTCTGACCCATAGACCAGTATACTCCGTGTCAATATTTTAATAAATCTTTTCTTCGTTTGTATTTGAATATTTTTTTTATATTAATAATCTTCGTTTTTTATTAAACCCTAATTTTTCCATTGCAATTCTTTTCTTTATATCTTTGTTTATTACTTCCATCTTCTGTAACTACACCAGAATGTTTTTGCTATTTTACTTGTTTTATTTGTTCTCCGTCTATTTTTTTTTATGTTTATTTCTTTTCTATCTTTTATTTTGTTACATACCGTTACACTTGTTTTCTTTTTAATTATTTTAATATTATACTTCTGAAATATTCTGTCCATCAGATTGGGGGAAGATTTTAATTCTTTTTCACTTTCTGCCATTATTGCAATGTCATCTGCAAACATAAACATGCTTATTTCGATTCCACCTACTGAGATTCCATTATTACATTTTTGTTTCCATTCTTTAACAGCTTATTCTATATATATATATATATATATATATATATATATATATATATATATATATGTTGAACAGAGTAGGTGATAAGCTGCATCCTTGTCTGACTCTCTTCTTTATTGTTGCTTCAGTTTCTACTTCTCCTATTTTTATTATTGTTTTTTGATTCTTGTATAATGCTTTTATCATCATTCTGTCTCTATCATTTATATTAATCGTTTCCCGTATTTCATTAAGCAGATTTCAGTCACATTTAACAAACGCTTTTTCTAGATCTATAAAAGCGATTTAGTTAATTTAGTTCTATTTGCTTCTCTATTACTAGTCTTACTCCGAGTATCGCTTCTCTAGTTCCTCTACCCACTTCTAAATCCATATTAGTCTTCACTTAAATCTGGTTCAGTTTTATTCTTATTTCTATTTCATATAATCTTTGTTAGTATCTTAGACGTGTGCGCTATTAGACTAATTATGCGATGTTTTTCGCATTTCCTCGTTCCTTTTCTTTTTCTTTTTTTTTTTTGGAATCATTACTATTTTCCTGATATTGAAATCATTTGGAGCTTGTCCTTTTTCATATATCTCATTGGTTCAGTTATATATGTTTCCCTTTGTGGCTTTTATTAGTTCGCTGTTGATATTGTCATGTCCAGGTGCTTCTTTTATCTGAAGTTCTTTCAGGGCTTTTTCAAATTCTTCAATGGATATTTTTGGTCCTATATCATTTAGTGATTTGTTTTCTTTTCCCTGCGTGTTATCTATATTTTTATTTCTTATATTATCTTTTCTATATACATTTTTTATATATTTTTTCCATCTTTTGCCTTTCATTATCTTCTATTGCCATCTTTTTATTTTCGAGCTCAATTTCATTAAGTGTGTTTTTAAAATTTTTGAAGTGTGTCCGTATTTATATGCATTCTCTATATTTCCCTTTTGTAGTTTTCTTCTATTTGTTTGCATTCATTATATATATATATATGATACTTTTGCTTTCGTTGCTTCTCTGTTTACTCTATATCTATGCTTAAATCTTTTTTCCATTTTCTGTATTTACATTGTTAACGTATTTCCATTAACTCAATCACCACATTTGTGATCCACGGTTTCTGATACTTTTTGTCACTTTTTCCTAAAGTTTTTTTGTCTGCATTTATTATTAATTTTTTGAAAAGATTCCATTTGTTATCGATGTTTATATTATTCATTTGTTTATTCAGTTTTTCTTTTACTTCTTCTTGATATTCTTTCTTATTTTATCTTCCTTTAGTTTCCGCAAATCCCATCATATACAGTTGTTTGTTTTCTGTTAAATTTCTAAATTTTGTCTGCGTTTCCATTATTAACATGTTATGATCACTTCCGATATCTGCTTCTGTATATGTTTTGCATTGCTTGATTTTTAGTTTTTATATGTTCGCTCGACTAGTACATAGTCTATTTGGTATCGTTCTTTATTCCCCGGTGTTTTCCAAGTATATATTCTTCTTGGGTGATGTTTGAAAATTGTGTTCCTTATTATCATTTCATTTTCTTTACAAAAGTTTATTCATATTTCACTTAAAAGTTTAAAACTTTAAATTTTAATTTTTAAATTTAAATTTTATCACACATACACTAGATGACGTTGTACATTAGTAAGATAACTGTTAATGTATATATATATATATATATGAGGTACTTAACATTCTTCATTATTCAATTATTCATGTATTCATGATTTTGTTTATATATTTCTTATTATTATTATTCCTCTGTTATTTCGAAAGCCTAAACCATAGGTTCCAAACCATTCTCCTTCCTTTTTCATTCCTACTGCAGCATTCCAATCGTCTAATATTATCAACTTTTCCTTTGGGGTTACATATTTTAGAGTCTCGTCTAATTGTTCATATATTTCTTCTACCTCCTCATCTTCATATTTACTCGTGGACATATAAACTTGATTAATTCATGTAATTGTCGGATTTGTATCTATCTTTGTCAACATTACTCCGTCATTAACCTGTAAGTATGTTTTAACTTTATTACCCCATTTCGTGCCAAATACATTTCTTCCATTCTCGTGTACTGAACTCAGTATTCGGAAATCGTTACTCCAGATATCATTATTATTCTCCCATCTAGTTTCTGATATTCATAATATGGGTAGTTTTTTTTGCTTTCCTCATCCCAGTCTTAAACCACTTGTGCCGTATGTGCACCATGCTTACTAACTATCTTATCAATGGCTGTATAAAACTCTGCTCGCCACTCATTGTCAGTACTGGTAGCGCTGCTTCCACTACCATGGATTTTGCTAATGAGACATTAGCTTGTTATAGCTTTTATGGCACCCAGGACATAAATTATAATAATTTAAAGTTGAAAATATAGCTGTTTCAACAGTTTTCTATATTTGTATAGTATACATATACATATATATATATATATATCTCCGTCCGTTATTTTGTCCATAACCCTAACAGAACAAAATGTGGTGTGTATTGCGGGTATTGGTAGTGAAGGTACATTTGAACCGGAAAACGTGTTAAATTTTAAACGATTTGAGAAGATATCGCTGTTTACTACTTCTTAAAACTTTGAAAATTATTGTAATTTCTGTCCGATTTGTTATGCTTTAAAAAAATAATTACACAGGCGAAGCCGCGGATAACTTCTAAGATATATATATATGAAAGGAATCATCCGTAAACATTTCGAACAGGGTATACTGATCACTGTACCCGAAAAAAGTTAAATGCTCAAGAATGTAAAGATCACACAACGCGAAATATACTACCTCGTACTATTAAAATTTGGACGAGAATAATATATTATACAATATAATATATTATACAATAGAATCTAAAATTGAAAACAACCTAAATGAACATCAATTCGGTTTGGTTTTAAAGAAAGGAAACAAGATCAGAACGTTCGAATGTTTACCATGGACAAGTAAATTAATTAATGACGAAATTTTACAATTAATAAATGAACGACGCGAAATAATAAAAAAGGGAAGAAACGAAATGGTCGGATCAAAGTATGATGAACGCAAGACAGAGAAAAGGTAGACCACGAAATAGATATATGGAACAAGTAAAATATGTATGTCATTTATAAAAACGGGAGCATGCTCCCGTAGACCGATCTAATGTACTATACTATACTCACCCACTAACCGCACGGTTGAGGTGAAATATATATATATATATATATATATATATATATATATATATATATATATATATATATATATATATATATACGTGAACATTAAGATGTCTCCACAAAAAAAAAACAGTTAACTATTTATTTCTTTTCGAAACTCCGTTTACACTTTCGTGATCGATTCACGACGAAAAAAACGTTTCACGCAAAACGGGCTTCTCTTCGTCATAAGATGCCATGAAAACTGAAACTGGACAAAAACGAATCTCTCGTATAATTCTATACACTAGACGTGGAGCACGCGGTTTGCGTTGTAGTAGTGTTATCTCAATTGCGCTATTCAGAATCCGTCTTCTCTGGATCAACTTATGTATATAATGGAAGAAACTGGGTGGCGGTGGCACGATGATATAGCGAAGATAGGTGGAAAGAATTACATGTTGAAAGCACAAGATAGAACTGTTCGGAATAGGTTGGGGAAAGCCTTCATCCGTAGGTGGACGTAGAAAAGTTCTGCGTGTTTGTAGATAGATATGTATCGTTTACGCGTGTTAGAAATCCGTAGTCATAGTACCGTCTCGATGATAGTCGAAAGGCGCGGGGAAATACCGCGTTTCGATAAATAAATTAAAAATTACCGTCGCGATTAAAGAACGATAATTGTTTTTATTTCATTACTTTTTCCGAGAAAAACAAAAAAAAAAATGAAAAGGAAACAAAATGTAATAAATAAATTGGAAAACATGTTTCATTAACGTTTTCAGTCACCGTGTTCACTATATGGTACATGAAATTTTAATATTATTTCTGGTTGACCACGAAACGTCTCGATTCTAATTATATTTTTGCCAAACCGTTGAAAATAATTTAGCGTTATGTAAAAAGCGGCATTAACGACTAATAGCCTGTATAAAATTCGTAAAAATTTCTTGTGTGACTGAAAGAGTTCGGTGCGTCGGAAAAATTTATATTTCGCCGAATGTTTATCGAGGACGAGCGCGTTCTTTTGCCGATCGTGAAATCCAATTTTATCAGACGTACGAAATTGATCACGCGGTTCTTCTATATACGACGAAATTTGGAACCATCGTCTAATCGTGACCGATACGATTTTAAATCGATTATTTAGTCGTTACGCGAAAATCAGTACATATACTTGCTGATTTATAACTGGAGAATATTATTTATTTTCAATGGTACGGTGTCTTTTGGCGTCTTCGATTGACTTTTTGACTTAAGCTGGGGGTTGTTCAAAATACTGAGTACTAGACTGCACACAGTGTGATAGCAGAGATGAGATTCATCTGCTGCATCGATATCTGATGGTACATGATATTGTACATTGAGGTTAATTTGGAGTTCCATTAGTTCTCAAAATCTTTCCCAGTCAGTACTTTTATTTGCCAACCGTGGAGGATGATTGATTTTGACTGGTAGCAGTATGGATAAATGATCAGAGCTAAGATGGCTTATGCACTCCGCCTATACCCTTGGTAAGAAAGAAGTCAATGATGTCGGGTATCTTGTTGATGCGTAGGGGCCAATGAGCACAACTTCCTGGTGAAATAACCTGACAGCACGAATTGTTGATTTATGGAATACTCGCCCCTTAATTCTTGATCCGCATGTTGGATTTTTAGCATTGAAGTCTCCTCCAAGAATCCAATATCTACCCGGATAAATACATCGAAGTCAGTATCACGAGGAAGACAGCCAGGAGGGCAGTAAACATGACCAACATTAACTGTGTGATTGTTTGATTCTACGGATATAATTGAGGACTGGATACTGTCACTGTCAAACATACCATTAGCGTAATGCTTAATTGAATTATCGACAATGAATGCAGTCTCTCCTCCAGGGGTTGAGAAGCTATGGAATGTAGGTTGATTTATGTAGCTGGTAAGATGTGTTTCTGAAAGTAGGGCTACATCAATATCATGCATATGACGCCAAAACATTAATTGTAACATACTCCCACCCCGCTGTATTCGAGAATACGAAGTAAAAAAATCCTCTTGTTAATACAATCTTTACTTGATCAATTATTACATGATGCGCAGTATCCCTCTTATGGGTTTGTAATAATGGGAAATGAAGTCATGGAAATGTATTCTTTACTCTATTTTTCAACAACCTATAAATCCCACCTATCCCCAGTACTAAACACAGTCCTCGAATATTTTGTTACAACTGGAAACAGAAGCAGAATTAGTATAACATCTATCTCACTTTTAAACCCAGTGTTGACTTCTGAAGGTCATCCCTTAACTTATCACGTTCCAATTATATATAGCACTCAGCAATCTCATATCACTCTTCCATGATTATCCACTCCGACGTATTTACTTCTCAGCTTATTGCCCCATTTGCCTACTCCCCAACCTTGGTCTTATTTTATTATACTGCCATACACTCCATCAATATCGACCTCATATCTGTCAGCACAACCGAATGGTTTCCTCTCAGAACTACTCCTTCAATCGCATATTCTCCAGCCTCATTTACTACATCTAACTATAAAGTCGTCAGTACCGTAAATATTCCATTGTTTGTGATCAATTTCATAAAGTAGTTGTTTCAAGCTACCTTCCGTTCCGAATGATCGTATATTACACTGTAGACAACATGTTCAAGGGTTTGGGGTTTGTATCTACGGGTCGATGACTCCATCGACTCAGAGTCCTCTGTTATTTTTAGGTCATTCAACGCAGGGTACTGAGGGAGTTCGTTTCTTTATTGCAATTCATTTGTTATATTAATCAGATTTGGTCTTGCCTTTCCACGATGACCTAGTTCGTCTTGGAAAGAAGTCGATGGTAACTCTGCTAACTATCTACTGATAATGCTACCCTCTAAGCCTCTTCCGCTCTTTCTTTTACTGACCACAAGTCTCTGCGTGTTTGGTTATCCATTCTTCTTTTAAGTTGCTCAGCATAACGTGGGGACCGCTATGAAGGCGTGCGTAGAATAGAAGAGGAGAGCAACGCAATAATCTTCTGGCTATTAAAAAAGGCTTTATCCGCCAAGCATTCTTCTATCCGCAGTGTTGTACATAGTGTGTGGCGGCCACTGCTGCCGCTTCTTATATAGATGCTGTAACTAATAAAAAAACTGTGGTTAAAAATAAATTGTGATTAAGGTAAATGATATTGATGCTTTTGACAAAAATTTAAAAAGATCAATTAGCCCTAAGAAAATTTAAATATAACATTTTATATGAAGATTAATAGTAATACTGCTATTGTAAATATGGCTAATAAAGAGGATTCAGATAAAGTTTCCTCTCTTATCAAGGACATTATTAAAGATGTAAAGGTTCATAAAGAGAAACAATTTGTATGTTCCGAACCAATAATCTCAGCGAGGAATACATTATGGAATATTTCAAAGGATCCTTCAATAACAAAGGTTAAAAGTCAGATTTAAATAACAAAGGTTAAAAGTCAGCGGATCAGCAAGATTTATAACAGACTGGCTACTAACCTGTATAAGAAGTTACTAGAAGAGAAGCGTTTCAGAATCAACTGGGAGTCTTTGACCTTTAATGATTCTGTTCCACCACGAATCTGTAAAAAATGCTGTCGTTATGGACACACTGACAAATCTGCAAGGCAGAGCAACCGCTGCTGAATTTTATTAATAAGCATAAGTTGCTCTAATTGTCTGTATAATAATATTGCCAGGGAGTGCAATTATAAGAATATTAATGACAATCTTATTAATAGTTCTAAAAAAGTGTGTTGGAGGCATAGACCATTTTACATTAAATAAAAACTGTCCCGCTTTTCCAAAGCTGTAGATAATTTAAGATCTAAAATTGCTTTCGGGGTTTAAGCTTACATATTTAAATGTAGGTAACTCATATGCCTGTCAGCTTTTTATTTCTTAGGTCAATCCTGGACGATGATGCTGAGATAGGTACAATTGCTGAACCCCCTATGTCTATCATAATGCTCTTTCCGTTTCTAATCTATTTATTTCCTATTTTAATAATAGGATTGCATTAATTATCAAAAAAAAATTCCAACATACATTGATTTTGAATGAAAATAATTTAGTTATTGTTAGTATTGGAAGATACCTGTTTATTTCTTGTTATCTGTCTCCTAATAAGTCTTAATCACATCATTTGGACCGTATGTATTATTTTATTAAATCCAATTGTCTGCTTTCCCCTATTTTGATTGGCGACTTTAATATAAGATTGTCTTTCACGGAGGATAAGCAGACTTCAAGCCAAAACTCGGTTATGTTTATAGGATTTTTTCATTGCAACGGTTTGGTGATCGTAAACAACAAAACCCCGACTTTCTCTAATCATAATGGAAAGAGGATCATCGATTATTTGATTTTCATAGCAGAGTTCAATCATTGGTAACTTTCTCATTAAATAACTTTAATCTTACACACCATAGAAATATTTGCTCTACTCTACAATTACACCTGCCTAGTCCTTCCAAAAACACATTCTTTACGCTAAATTATAAGAAATTTATACATCATATTGATAATAACTATATTAAATTCTTGCACTCTAGGATTAGTGATTCTTTGGATAGACTAGAGTTAAATAGTGCTATTTCCAAATTAAATGCCTATATTTATAGGATTGTAATATTGTCACAATCTGAAGTGACCGTCACAAGAGTTTATTGGTGAAATCCTCAGTTACAAATTTTGAAGGATTCTATTAATTCTGATAGGAAAAAGAAAAAAATATATATAAAAACATAACGCGATTCTCTACATTCTATTCTTAAAGCATTAACTTCAGACTACAAAAAATTAATTATCGAATCTAAATTAGATTCTTGGTGGAAATTTGTACAGGATAGCACCGCATGGGTTCGAACATATAACTTTATTTTCAATAACAATCAGCAATTTCAAATTCCTGGTATTCTATCTGGTAATATAACCTTCTTCAATGATGCGGACAAGCGCAATGCTTTCCTGAATCATTCCCGGTATCCTACGTCATTCAGTCATGTATGACGAGGTTACAAAAAATTTTTAAAAATTCAGTAAATAAAAAAGTTGCTTGCATTTTGTCCAGATATTTCTCGGCAGGTCGAATTCAAGCGGTCTGTCATCTGGGTTACGAATGATTCCTCTCTTATCCGGATTATTCTGATACCATTTCTTTCTCCATTCTTTAATTCCATTAAAATATTCGTCTATTAATTTTCTTATAGTCTTATATACTGGTTTTCTCGACTTTAAACGAGTTGTCCCTTCTGTGTCCTAATGTATCGTTAATTCTGCATTATATTTCGCCCATTCTTTAATCGCCGCTTCTTTTCGTCGGTATTCTGGTAGCATAATATTGCATAACACTGGAAGCCATGCTACTGGTGTGGATTTCAATCTACCTGTTATGGTTCTCAATGCCGAATTCAATTCCACATCAATTTTGTGGACATGGGCGCTGTTCAGCCACACCGGAGCTGCGTACTCTGCTGCTGAAAAAACTAGAGCCAAAGTTTTCGTAATGTTTCTGCTGGTGCTCCCGATGTAGTTCCTGCTATTTTGTTTATTATGTTTACTCTTGCACGCAGTTTGGCAGCTCTGTTTTCTATATGCTTTCGATATGTTAATTGCCGATCCAAAGTACCAGATACTTCGGGTTATGTTCGTATTTCAGATTATGTCTATCGATTGTTACATTCATTTTATTTTTTTCCAATCGCGTGTTCAAATGAAAGCATGATACCGCTCTGTTTTCTCTTTATTTAATTGCAATCGTCGTTGTTTAAAATATTGCGATAGTATGTGTAAGTCATCTGTGAGTTTTCCTTCCGTGATCTCCGTTTTGTTGTTCTGCGTCCAAGTCATCTGCGTAACTTTCTTGAAGCGGTTATTGGCATATGTGAGATATATAAGTTAAAGAGTAGTGGAGATAATACAGATGCTTGTGGGCAGACCATTATTCCATGTTCTCTGCTTGCTTTCTTTCCCCATTATAGTAGCGGTGAATCTTCGATTGCTCAGAATTTTGTTTATTAATGTATACACGGTTTTACACGGGATTATTTCTAGTAGCTTTTTCAGCAGTCCAGTACGCCATACCGTATCTCGTAGGCAGAGGTGAGGTCTATGAATGCCACCGATGTTTTCTTATTTTATTGAAAGCTGTTCTCTATATGTGTTGTCAGCGCATTTATTTGATCTACACAGTTTCTGTTCTTCCTAAAACTTGCTTGCTCTACCGGCATGTTGTCATCTATCACAGATTTTATGCGATTATTCTTTCAAAAGTTTTAAATACAACGCTTAATAGTGATATTGGCCGATAATTTTCTGCTATGGATGGATCCTTTCCTCTTTTAGGGATAGCAATTATCTCGACTGTTTTAAAAAACGGCGGAAGTTTACCAGTTTCGAGGACGTTATTCATAAAGGCGAAGTATCCACAATGTTTTTACCGAAATGTTTTACAAATTCAGGATATATTTCATCTTTACCAGCTGCTTTAGCCATTCTTAGGCTACTAATGACTGTGTTTATTTCTTCTATGTTTATAGGAGCGGCGTATACTGATTTATCTTCCGCCTTTCTTTTGAGAGAGTTCCATTTTTTTCTTACTAGGTTTTATCAGCTGAATTTGATATTTTTATAATTCGGCTAGCGATTTTGTGGGGTCTTATTTCAGCTTTATGTTTCATTGCGGTTTTTTCTCCATTTAATTTTCGTAGAAGATTCATGCTTTCCGGCTTGTTTTCTTAAAGTTCAGTTGCTTCATGGTCATCTAAGGCTTTTATGAGTTTAACTGCCCCGTTTCTTTGTATCCTGTCTCTTTCAATTTTCATATATGCCATTGCAAGTTTCCAGCCTGGAACATACGTTTTTCCATATTGTCTTTTGCTGTTTTTATGACAAGTTTTTGAACGCGTTCGTAGTGTGATGTATTTTATCAAATTCACGATTTAAATTTGTTTTTAATATTCGTTTTTTTTTTATGTACCTGAAATTTTGAGGAGGTTACTAACTTAACGAGATTGAGTTTTTTGCGTAAACTAAATCTCTGCGTGTAGGACCAGTAGCCGGTGACACTATTATTTAATGACTAGTATTCGTTTTAATTCAATTACGCTTTTATTTTAATTATTATTATTACTATTACACATTTAATGAGATAAAAGACCATTCAAAACAGTTACTTATATAACAACATTTTACAACATAACACAGATCAAATTCCGACAAATTCATGAAGATTATCTTAAATTAACCACACACAATAAAAATAGATAATAAAAAAAATCGTACGACCTAGCGGTAGCGCAGGTGTGATCGATATCCGGATAGTAAAGATGTATCCAATTATTACGCGGTGGTCGAACTCCGTACTTTTTACAGTATCTCTTGTTAGTTATCCGCTAGTTATTTAAAATTAATTTTTTTATTTTTTCTTATTCTGACTAGAGTTTTTATTTACGCGGAAGAATTTATTTATAATATTACGATTTAAACGAAAAACGAGATCTTCATTCGTATCGATCTCGTCACGTACGAGCGGTTCGGTTGACTAGCTAACTACGACAAGCGATTACGATAAAATTAAACTAACGACGGGTAACTTATCATTTTACGAGTACGTGTGTACATATATGGATAATCACGTGTTGCTGGCTCTACACGCCGTTTATCTTGGTCGCGTTCCTGCAAGATGGTCAGACATTATACGAACGGTTTAGCACAACGAACAGAAGATTTTGCTGTGTCCGGGTGGCTTGGAACAGGGATTCATCTTGCGATTATCATGTCTGCTAGTCGTAGATATTATAAGATGTTAGCGCAACAAACAGAAGTGCTCTGTAGTAATTAGGAGGAAATATAATTTGTGGTCGCGTTCCTGCAAGATCGTCAGACATGGTACGGAACGGTAGTATGAGGAAGTTTTGCAGAAAGTGTCCGGATGGCTTGGAACAGGGATTCATCGCGATTATCATGTTAGGTAGCTCATTTTACAGAATACCTCCAGATGACTTGGATTGTGGTCATTAGTAATTAGAAGGAAAACGTGGTCGCGTTCCTGGAAGATGGTCAGACATTATACGGACGGTTTAGCACAACGAACAGACGATTTTGCTCTGTAGTAATGAGGAGGAAATATAATTTCGGGTACGGACGGTAATAGAAGGAAGTGCAGTTATTTGTCGGATTTTGGCAAACATTTTTTTGTTTTGTTCGTAATCATCCCCTAAATAATTAAGCCCCGATGATAATTTTAAACATTTTCCCGTTCATTACGCGGGGGAAGGTTTTTCCTTCTAACCCTTATAGCTCCTATCTTTTACATCCGCACCGAAAAAACTCCACTTTTATCGTGGTTCAATATGAGGTGATTCGTCAATTGCTCTTCAATTATACAGGGATGAATAAAAATTCTCACCTATATATTATCGGTCGTAGTGATACAAATTTTCTCTCGGAGTTGTCGATAGAATTTCACTAACCACCACACCGCTGCAACCCCTTAACCCTTCAGCTGGTAGCAAAGATTGATAAAGTGTTTTGACACCTTGCGGCGTTTTTAGGCTTTTACTATGCAAAGCAGGATAATTTGGACCGTGTAATAAACAGTTCCAACTCATCTTCAACCCCTGCCGAATTATTAAGGGTTGAAAATTCGACGAAAATCTCGCTTCGCCGCTTTTTTTTTTTTTACTTAACTTCGCTTTATTAAATCGACGGATGATCGGATTGTTTTGGCGTGTGGGTATGGAGCTGTAAAGTGTAAAAATGAAAATTCGCTGTTTTTCTCCGATATTATGATAGTCGTAGGTCGGATATTTTTTTCCTTTTATATTTAAGATATTTGCATGGTGTGGATTTGGTTAGAACAGTTTCGGATTTTTTTCGGAAAAATCGCCGTTAAAAATACAAAATTTATATAATCGTCTCGAAAATCGGGATTTATCTACTAGAAATGGTTTAAATTAATATACCGATCGGATCTTACCGGCAAAATTGAAATTGATCTTTTTAGAGCGAATTGAAATATTTTTAATAATCCGAAAATTGACTTTTTTCATAATTTCTAAATTGGATTTTAATCCCTATGTTATGACCTATTAAATGACGCGAGTAGTCTCCCCCATCTCACAGATACTCGTCGAGTAATAACGTCGGAAAGTTAACTGTTTCCCAAGTTTGAATTAAGAATTTCGAGGCTGCATCTACTTCTAGAACGTTTGAACTTTATAGACGCTTATTACTATATGAAATGTATCGTATAAATATAAAAAAAAAAAAAACGAAAAAAAATTTTCAACTGTTCCATACGGTACCCCCTTCTTGAACATATATCTTGCAGTTTTTAATACATTGTGTTTTTATCGTTAGAGCGGGAAATTTGTAATTAGAACGAAACACAATACAAATTTTACATGAAAACCTTTATAGTAGCCAATAATTTAAATAGTAAATTTTACGACAGCCAGTAAATTTCAACCGTTTACTGCGGAAATATTCATTTCTATATAACGTCTATCTTATAAAGCGAAAAAACCGCAAAAAAAATTTCAAACCAAACTCAGAAAATATATTTTTATATATATATATATATATAATATACAGCCGCGTGTACTTATTTAAAATTTATATTTGTTGTAATATATATTATGTACGTACGCATATTTGCGTTTAGTAGGTAGGTTTAAATATATTATATGCAGCCGCGAGTACTTATTTAAAATTCACATTTCATATTTGTTATGATATAATATATTACAGACGTACGTATATTATATAATATAAATATATATATAATATATACATATCGTATTATCGTGTTTTGTAGTCCCCTTAACGAAACAACAAACAGCAGTTGCAGACGAACGTTTGGTTGGTAAGACAAATAAACTCGATCTTTTTTTTTAAATATATATATATATAAATTAACAATCTTTTTTTTAAACTAGACCTCCCACTTGCGGAGATCACTGCTTATACGGCAGCCCATGCAATGTTTTAGGTAAAAACATTTGTCCCGTTTTTTAGCGGAAGAAGTACGCATCGATGGATATTCGTGGATAACTCGGCGAATTTTAGTCGGATTTGGACAAACTTTTTTTTGTTGTACTCCTATTGAGCCCCCACAAATTACCCCACGCTTGGTAGCCCCCTAGTTATATATATATATATATGTCGTCAGAATAGCCTAGTGGCTCGAGCACGAACTTCTATACGGAGGGTACCGGGTTCGAATGCAATCGACGACGGAAAATTATCATCATTAGAAAATAAAAATAAAAAAATAATCCGAATATTATCGCGTGGAAGTCGATGGCAAACCACCATGCAAGACACCATATATGCGCTAGTAACAATATAGTACACTACGAAAACAGACGCGAGGCTTCATTGTGTCGTGAAAACAAAAGCGTTTACAATCAGGAGTGGGTGTGTGTCTAACGCCATATTATGATTGGCTTGTACGCTAATTACGCAGCACAGCAAAATATGCGTAGGTAAGTAGTCACCTACTTCAGATACGGAAACGGCACTTAATGGTTATACATATATATATATATATATATATATATATATATATATATATATATATATATATATATATATATGTACATATACATATAAATTTATTTTTTTCACCACACGCCAGATACTTAGTTACCCGTCATTAGGACCAGCTTATTTTGAAAACGCTCGACCTTCATAATATTCTAGCCACCTAACGAGCTAATGAATTAAAAATTACGTTGTCCCAGAAGAATATGTTTTACTCACCTAAGGACACGGAAACGTTCTTGCACTGAACCTTCTACAACGGCCAGTAAGTCGCAAGCGGTTGAAAAGAAAAAACGTGTTGATTTCTTTTTAATAAAATCGTGATCGCGCCCGATGGGCAAATCTCGAAAATCATGATCCCGTCGACATTAGTATCTAGTAAATGACTATATACTGATGTAACTTAAAGCAATATGAAGCCGAACTTTACTAAATGCGTCTGGTTGAAATTTAGTCGATGGTTCGAACGTATTCGGAAATTCTATTCGATTTTCGATAACGAGCTTACGATAAATCGTTTATTCGATTATTTCGTTCGAATTTGTACGTATTCGATAAATCCTAAGGAAAAAATTGCGTTTATTTCGATAATTTTCCTAACAAATTTACATTTAACGGCCGTAATTCTTCGTATGATATCGACCTTAAATCGTGTTAAACAAATTTTCAGCTATACGATGTACCTTTCGTATTACGTGACCGCCGTCAATTACGTATTGCTAAGTCGTAATCGATCGATTTTCAAATCTTTAATCGAACATACGGAATCGAATAAACGTCTGGATAATATCGATAATCGATTACTATCTAATACCGGATTAAAAAGAAATACGTTAATTCTCGCATCGTCGATTTTCGTTCTATATTTCGTTTCGATAATCGTTCCGTTATTTTCGATTAATTTCGACGACAGAGAAAATAATTACGAAACGTACGTTCGTTCACCGTGGTGGATACCGTTATCGGTAGACTCTTTAGCGAAATTCGTCTTAATATACTCGTTACAATCAATAAGCGGATTTTGTTTTATGATTTCCTTCTTATATACCGTTTGTTACGATTATTACTTAAACGGGTACGTTTTGCTGCAAATGAACAATTTACTGAATAAAACGATAACCGCTATCGATCGTTCGGTAAACGAAAGAACCGATTATTTAAAACCGGATAAATCGATACTCGAAAACGACGCCTCCTACTATGTAGCTTACGATAAATGGATGATGGCTCGCGATCGAATATATTACGATTTAATTACGGAATCGATTTTACAACATCGAATTATTGTACACTTCGTACTGGATTTAAAACGTTGTTATCGACAAATATATTTAACCTATTTCGCCGCTTGTTATCTGAATTCGTCGATTACCTGTTTTTACATCTTAACGCGTTATCGGACGTTCGATTACGACTTATATTTTACGAACGATTTTCAACAACAAGCGGTCGGTCTGATCGGCGGTATGTTATTATTACACGGGTTGTTTTGTTATCGCGGCGAATCGTATTCGAAGATAAACGATCTGTACGCGGAAGCTGTTTATCGAACCGAATGGTACGATAAGTCTTTAAAAACGCGTAAATTAGTCTACTGCGTTTTAACGATTACTCGATGGCGTTTGAAATTCGAATTAACACCGACTAAGTTCCTATCGCGCGAAATTTATCGCGCTGTAATCGGTAATCTTTACGATTTCTTCATGTTTTTACGTACCGTATACGGATAACTCGTTTTTACATCTTGAATTTCCTTCTATATGTTTTATTCTTAATAACGGCGATGAAAATATATTACCTTTTTTTTTTTTATATTATTATTATTTTTATTTTACTTGACTACAAAAAAAAAAAAAACAGTTAAAATCACTAAACTTTATTTATTAAGCAAAGCTTTTCGGCAACTACGCCATTATCAAGCTATATTTAAATAAAATTAAATATATAAAAACATAAAATATTAATTTTAAGTTCACAATTTTTACATAATAAATGAATTATAAATACTTAAAACTATCTGACAGTGACTGTGGTAAACAACGCAATCCAGTTATAATCGTAAATAAAGATGAATATTTAGAAAAAATGTATAACTCCATAAATAATAATAATTTAAAGAAAATAAAAAATCCAACAATTAGATTTAATGAAATTATCAAAAAAGAATTAAAATCTATCAATCAATTAGAATCGAATATTAACCAAACAAATGATCATAATAATAATGCAAATATGCAATTATTCCACAAAAATCTAACTGAAATGAATCCAGAAGCACCAATTTTAACAGGCTTAATAAAATTACACGAAGAAAATAAACCAATTAGACCATTAGTAAACTGCATGAATACACCAGCTTATAAAATTTCAAGAAATATAGCAAATTTTTTAAAAGAAAATTATGAATTTGAAGATAAATTTAGTGTAAAAAATAATATAGAATTAATAAATTGTCTAAAAGAAATAACGCTTCAGAACAGTGATATACTAATATCATTAGATGTAGTTAACAAGGATTGTGTTGTTTACCACAGTCACTGTCAGATAGTTTTAAGTATTTATAATTCATTTATTATGTAAAAATTGTGAACTTAAAATTAATATTTTATGTTTTTATATATTTAATTTTATTTATATATAGCTTGATAATGGCGTAATTGCCGAAAAGCTTTGCTTAATAAATAAAGTTTAGTGATTTTAACTGTTTTTTGTAATCAAGTATAAAAAATCACTACATTCCACAATATAAACTTTATTTTTATTTTATTTTCCCGCCTTTTTTCACTGTTCTTCTGTTATCATATGTGTGATATATTTATATGAAAAATGGCTAATTTTGGTTATTATACCTAATCCAAATTATTGTAATATATATATATATATATATATATATATATATATATATATATATATATATATGTGTGTGTATGTATATGTATATATATATATATATATATATATATATATATATATATATTACCTTATTTTGAAAAACGGAGATATTTTTTATAGCGTTTATTTTATAAATTTAGATTGCACAGTTCATTTTATAAATTTGTCCGTCCATCGATAACGATTATATCGTCTAATATTTGACATCTTTCATGCGATATGCCGTCATAATCGGTAACGCTTATTTGCACGCTGTATAAACAGTTTTTATATTTGCAATTTCGTTTCGTTCAAATTATTATTATTATGATTATTATTATTATGATGATTATTATTATTATTATTATTATTATTATAGCCTTATTATATACTTAACTGAAATAAATAAATAATTTAATTGAAAAAAAAATAAAAGTCCTTATCTTAGGCAAAGGCCTCCCTCAACCTTGCTCATTTCCTACGGTCCTGAGCAATTCTCTCATATTGTTTATTATGAATAAACTTTGTTATTCCGTCTAACTGTCTCCCTCTTCTTCTTTGGTCCTCAATATACCAATTTTTTATCTTATATGTCCACCTATTATCCGATAGTCTGGCTACATGTTCCGCCCAATTCAACTTTTTCCTTTTATATTCATTGACTAAATTTATTACATTTTTAAATTTTCCTTTAATGAGCGAGTTCCTAATCCTATCTCTGCGCCTAATATTTAAAATAAACCAAAGCATACTGTTTTGGCTACTCTCTATTTTAATTTCATCCATTTTGGTTGTTGACCATGTTTGTGAGCCATATGTCAAAGATGGAACAATACAGCTATTAAATACGTTACTTTTATTTTTGATCAATATGTCAAAGATGGAACAATACAGCTATTAAATACGTTACTTTTATTTTTGATCATCCCAAATGGTCCCTTAAATATGCTTTTAAGCGACCAATACTTCCTCCAAGCTAGTGCTATCCTTCTATGAATCTCAGCTTTCGTTGTATTTCTAAGTTCTATTCTTCGTTCAAATTATAATAGTTTATAAAAAAAGCGACAAAATACATTTACTTATTTTAAGACGAACACACACCTTAGGGCGGACATTTTCGAAATTTGCCTGACCGTCGATTTACGTGACATTTTTAGAAAGAATAAACTGAATCATCTAAGACGTGTCCATAACTATGTGAATTGCTAAATTAAATACTGTACGAGAAAACAATGACTCAGCTGCCACTTTTAACGACACGTTGATCTTCTCGATAGTGAACGTAATGTGGACTAGATCGGATTAAATGTGAAAGAAAATAGAACAAATAACTCTATTCTAACAGAGGTGGGAGTCGAATTGCCCCAATTATTATTATTATTTACTATATCAGCACGTATTAGCTATGTTTTAATATAAAAATGCAGATTGGAATCGATTTAAAACTTTTATTCGTAATAATATTATTTTACAGTCCACCTGCAATTGAAAAAGCTATTGACAATCTTTACACATGGTGCTAACCTTTTTATCCCAAAAATTTCAGTTCTTTCTTTAACTTTAAAAACTAATCAGGTTCCATATTATATTATAAGAATCATTTCTCTTAAAAGCTATTATAAAAGAATGGTACCTAAATACAAATTTACACATCGATACATGAAAATTAAACGGATATATTCTTTTTTTTTATGAAATTTTCGACATTCTTATTAAATAATTGGAAAAATTAAAAATTAAACAATTTCTTATCCAATCTAACTCCCAAAAATAATACTCTCTGGAAAACCGGTAAATTTTTAACTAAACAAACACGATTATTTCCCCCGTTAAAGGATCCCACAACTAGTAAACTGGTTTATAAATTAAATGATAAACTAGAATTGCTTGCTAACAATTTTTCAAAAATCAATAAACAAAACGAGAAGTTAGCGCCAAAAACGCATCATTATAAGGTAAGTAAAGAAATTAAAAACAGATTCCAAACTATTGCAGCTAGCTCCATGGAAGTAGCACATCTCACTACGCCTTCAGAAGTTAATAAACACATTGAAACCTTGAAGAATAAGTCATCTTCTGGTATTGACGAAATTTCTGCAACAATAGTTAAAAACTTACCCCGCAAAGCAATTGTTTATTTAACCAAAATAATAAATAGTGTTCTCATAAATTGTTACTTTCGATGGAAAACATCTAAAGTTATTATTCTACCACCTGGGAAAGATATGTCAAATATAAATAATATTCGTCCCAGTAGTTTTTTAAGTTAACAGAAAAAGTTATACTTAGTCGGTTGCAAAAGTTTTTATCAGAAAACAATATCCTTGTAAATAAACAGTTTGGTTTTAGAACTAATTATTCTACAGTGCATCAAGTTGCAAGTATAGCTGACTTTATAACGGATAATTTTAACTCGAATAAACACACCGGATTATTATTAATAGGTTTAGAAAAAGCGTGTTTGATACGGCTTGGCACGATGCTATTTTATATAAAATGTTCCAATACAATTATCCCACATATTTATTAATTAAAGTAATAAAATAGTATTTACATAATAAAGTTTTCTATGTTACTCGTCACTCTATTAGCTCTCCAATGAGGTCCTATTACGCTGGTGTTCCACAAGGTAGTGTGTTAGGTCCTTTCCTTTTCCTGCTCTTAATAAATAATTTACCTAAAGTACCTTATATTAAAACTGCTCTTTATGCAGACGATTTAGCTTTGTATTGTGATTCATACAGACCCGATACAATTTATAGTAGATTGCAAGAGGCCTCCTTCACTCTCTGTAAGTACTATAAACGTTGGAAACTGAAACTGAACACCGAGAAAACGGAAGCCATTCTTTTTTCCAGAAGGCACCCATTACCATTGCCAGAAATTGTAATTAACAGCCAAAGTATTAAATGGATTAAAGGTGTCAAGCATATAGGCGACAATCTGGACACCCGTTTTTCAATAATCATATTAATATCGATATATAAAGCTATTCGAATTCTTTCACCTATATTTCATCGAAGGTCCCACCTTACTGTCACAAATAAAAAACTACTACATACAAAGCTATTATTCGTCCCCGGTTAACATATGCATGCCCCGTTTGGTGTTCAGTTTCTAACAGTACATATTGTCAATTATTATAAAACCGTTGTCGCAGAATGCCATCTCAGGTTCGCCAGGATTCGAGATTTCTCGACTAAACCTCGAGCTGATATCTATATCAACAAGCTTGCTAGAAAATTTTATGAAAATTGTAAAATTCACGAAAATGAATTAATTAGGGTTATAGGGGATTATAATATGGCCAGCTTACGTAATATACAAACATCGCCGAGTAAAACACCGATTTTTAACATAATTACGTTATTTTAAATATTTGTTTATTTATTAAGTAAATTCTAATCAATTTTTTTAAAATTTAATTTACGCTATTTGTATCTCTTTTTCTTTCTCTTTTTTGTAGCATGTTTTTTTTTTAAATTTTTCTGTACATTATCATCGTTGCTTTTATACCTTGTTATTGTTATTATTATTGTATTAGCTACTAAGGGTGATAATTCGGTGTACTTAGTATACACAATGTGTTCTATTTCATGTTTACAATTGAATGATATTTCTTCTTCTTTTCTTACAGAATTATGCATAGGGGAGGAGCTTCAAATTTTCATACCAAACACTAATACGTTTACAAAACATCGTATTAAATATTCTTGCACTATATCTAAAAGTAAATAGCACTTCATTGTTTATACACTGCTGAACTCTTGAATTATCTATACAAAAATAAACTATCCATCAACATTGGTGTCTATGATGGTATCACTAGGCCTGCAAGAGAAGAGAGAGCACGCATTCCAAATTTCTGTAAACATGCTGCAAGGATTCAGTCCCTTTATGCTGGAACCGTCGTTCTCTTTAATTCATTACCTAACCTTATGAAGATTGACTTAAAAAACTATAAAAACGACGTAAGGTAATAATGCAGTACGTTTCATAGTGATCAAAATTATAACTCAACTATTATCGTTTATTAATATGATCCACTTGGGTATTTCATCAGCGCACAAAATTTTTCTCATTTATAATATAAAACTCTCATTCATTTTATTTTCTTCCGCTTATTATCATAAATTAAAAGTTATCTTATATGTTTATTGTCACATAAGTTTCAACTATTTTTTGCTTATCTCTGATTGTAATAGTAGGAAATATTTTAATTTCATCGTAATTTACAATTTACCTTGTTCGATTTCGCACGATATATTTAATATAAAAATTACTACCGACACTTCTATTATAAGCTGGCACACTGGCATTATATATTAATTTGTACATTTGGGTATTTTATATATAGATTTATCATTGTTTATGTTCTTATATGAATTATTTTCTATTTAATTTCACATGACAAATTTAATACATTTACACTTCCATTATAAGCTGGCACTAGTTTTATGTATTAATTTATACAACTATAAAACAAAATTAAAACCATGTTAATCACTATAATATTTATTTTATTTTATAGTGATTAACTTTGATTTTGTTTTGTTAATTCATAAAATCACTCCAATACATCAACATTAGACAATTATATACACACTTATTGTTGTTTTATATTCCTATACAAGTTTTAATAAGGGAAAGGCTGTATTTTATTACATTTTAAACAACTTGTCGTTTACTCTTGCGTTACACGACTAGTGACTTATTTGAATTTATATCTAATTTAGCTCGCTGCTCGTGCGCACGATGACAAGATGCGCATTTGCGAGCACTATATATCTAATATTTACTTTTGTAATTTTCTTTTCCTGAAATATATTGATTGATTAATTGATTATTATTATTATTAGTAGTAGTAGTAGTATTAGTATATCAGAAAGCGTATGTTGTGTTTCTTCAGCCATATAATCCGAGCGAATGGATTTAGAATGAAAAAGAAGAAAGTATAAACCAATGGTAAATCAATTAAATTAAAAAATTAACCGCCTGCAACAAGCAAGATTATGTGGCAATATACAATCCTCAAAATGAAGATTATAACACAGCATCAGGACTGAATAATCAAAATCTCTGAAATATTCGAATTCTTTAAATAGTTTACTTGCAAATTCGACGCCGCTAATATCATGAAAACTGGCATTATTAATTATAAAATGGGATGACACAAAATGTTTGAAGTGGTAATTTTGTATTTATATAAATAATCTGTAAATAGGTTATAGTAAAAATTGTACATTAAAAAAAAAAAAAAAACACAGAAAAGGGTGTACATCACGTAATTATAGGTGATAATTTGTTTTTTAATTATGCTCATTCTGCTATGTCTGAAATTTGTTGTTGTAATATTTATCCCAATTTGAACAGTGGAAATGTAGGGATTTAAAAACAAAAAAAAATAGTTTAAAAATTAAATTTTTACATAAAAAGACCGCAAAGCTTATACGCTATTAGGCAATATAAAAGGAAAAACAAAAATAATATAAAATATAAGAAAATACCAGCATAAATACAGAAGTCAATAGAAAATTTACAAACAATCGAATTACAAATAAAAAAACATTGAAAAAAACTAAATCACAGAATCAATATTAAATAAAATTATAAAATTTTATATACGGAAAACATTATAAAATAAAAAACAGGAATTATAAAAGAAATAATAAAAGAAAAATATATAAATAATTTATTATACTTAATGTTAAATTTTGACGAAGAATTAATTTTAGGAAGTATATTATAAATTTGAAAAAAAAATTGGAAATAGAAGAAAGTGAGAATAACGAAGTAAAAGACAAATATCAGGAACAAATCAAGATGAACCTAGGAACAATGAAAAAAAGGAAACAATGTAATTTGAAAAATGGAATATATGAAAGAACTAATAACAAATGATGCGACAAAAGTTCTCTTGATCATTATCATTATAATTAAAAATCTATTCGACATTCGTGATATATTCGATAATACATATTTCTGAACGATTCTTTACAAAAAGTTTGAAACAATTTTTAAAAAGTACGAATCGCTCGTTGTACAATAGTTTTGTAACTAGGAATGGTCAATTCATTTTATCCGGAGAACCCTTTTATTTTATTTTTTTTTATTTTCTTAATAACATAATTAAAACTGACCGAGAGGTCATCTAGTAATTGTTATGACGTGAGAGAGGTCGACACCCATTAATGCTCCCCTAAAGAATTCCAGTAGAAATTAGGATAAATCAAACGTCCTGGTTTATTTTAATCGGCGTATCTAAAGACTGTTATCTAATAAATTGATGGCCAGCGTATTTGTATGAGATCCAAAGCACTTTTTATACTGTTCAACCGCGTGTTTGATTTCGTCTTTAACATAAGGAAGATGTAATGTATAGTTCGAAACATAACAAGGAGGAGTAACGAATAGTCTAATGTCCTTATTTTGGAACCGTTCTATCTTATTTGTGACAATTTTTTTATCAGCCCGACAGCATATCCACACGGGCTTTAATATTACTTTATAAATTATCAAGAGAAAGACTAGAGTGTCCGCCAAGAAGTCTGTAGTATAGCTACTTCAATTTTATGTCAAGATGTTTTCTTTTCCGTTCGACATATCTGCACTATGTTAATTTACTGTCAAAATGCATTCCTAGATACTTAACGTAACTCTGTTGAGAGATTAATTCCTCATTTAATGTATAGTGGATGGACAGGTTAAGTTTCGCAAACTAAATGTGACCTGCGTGCACTTACTTTCGTTAACTAGGATACGCCAACGTCTGAGCCGGGTTTTGATTTTCATTAAAGATCGCTGCAGAGTTTCGTATATAATAGGCCATGATGTCATACCGTATCAAAGGTTTGCCTGACATCTAAGAACACACCGAGACATACTTGGTGGGCATCAAATGTACCGAATGTACAATTCGGTGCACCTGTTCGACAGTCGAGTGCTTCAATGCGGAATACAAATTGATGATCGGGAATAATATTCTCCGATACTAGGATCGGATTTAACCGCTTTTATATTACTTTTTCAAGCACTCTTGACAATATAGGTATTAAATAGGTCTATATGATGTGACCAAGTACGGTACTTCATCAGATTTAGGTATTGCAACTATGTGCCCCAGTTTCCGTGGCAGAGGAAAATATTGCAGGCAAAACACTGCGTTGAAAAATTATTGATAAATAGTATCACTTTGTCCGACAATTCTGATAATAATTTTCCAGTGATTAATTCGAAGCCCGGGCTTTTTTTATTATTTAATTTTTCGAATATACATTTTATTTGGGGACGTTGGCGCAATGTGGACATTCATTTGAAAAGGAGTATTTAAAAATGCCGTTATATCTTCAGAATTATCAGTTTCAGAATTTTTGGTTTAAAAACTTCAGAAAAATGTTTGGCAAGCACTTCAGCCTTCTCTCGACAATCCCTAGACCATATACCATCGAGATTTCTAATGGGTAAAAAAGGTTGCATTGGCCTATTACGAGTTCGAACTGCGTTCCACAGAATACAGTCGGAAGTTTTCAAGGGAGATAATTTTTTAATGTAGCGCTGTAGATGGATTCATTTTTAATTTCCATAATTAATGAACCTTAGATCATTTGATTTTTTGATTAATATAGACTTGTATATAGGATTTTTAGTTATGCGTTACTTTTTCCGAATGTTTCTCTTTTCTTTAACTAGAGTGAGAACGTGACGCGGTAAGTTAATTACTTTTTCGATATTTTTATTTTGCGGTGAAAATTTCCACGCTATGCGTTGAATGGTTTTTAGTAAAATATTGTACCGCTTTTATCTTTGTTCAATGGTAGTTTTAATTTTAGATCGCTGTCTACAGCTTCCCGAAGTTCTTCCCAGTTGTTTGTACTTTTTATGCAGGTTGGGGGGCTTTCATTCCTTATTACACTTGTACTGCCGTAAGAATTATAGAGCTCTGATCTGATACCAGATCACAAAAGATGTTTTAGCCTCGATATTGAGAGTAGAGAGATGCCTTTAGTAATGAAAAAACCGGGTGCATCTGTTTTTTTGGTTTCTATCAGTTGGCCAATGTGTTGGTTCACCTGTAGCAGAATTTATCTTGAATTATTTTGCGCAGTAAGTTACTTCTTGCATTAAATTGCAGTTATTTCCTTCATCATGGAAGGAAAATTTGTAACATCATGAACAAACAACGGAGGAGGAGTTGAAAATGAAGTATGAGAGGGATTACTATCGTCGTGACCCACATATTTTTAGTTATTATATAAAGAGCTAAAACGATTTCCCTTTTTTGAATACAAAGGTAGTTGGGGAACAATGCTTTTTTTTAACCTTCTTTTTTGGTATTTGTCAATCATTCGAATCTATTTCTCAGAATACGCGCTTTCTGTCATAAATTATAGCGTCGGCAGAGGACCCAGCTTGTTCGTATGCTGAAGCAGATGCTGTTATAAAATTATTATTGGGAACTGAGTAGAGATTAATATGATATTACCAAATTTGGCGAGTAAAGGAAAAATTTATTGTGATATAGGTATGTTACCTAGAGACACGTAAGTCGTGGCCTCAGGATGAATAAACCGCGACGCTTGTAGTAGGTATGTCGTATGTTGTACGGTATTATGTTGCGATGATTGTCTGCATTTGTGTATACATATTAGACAATGGTGGCGTGTAAGTAGACGTAGTCGCTGTGGTCGTCATGAGCGACCATAGCAACTAACGGCCGTGATGGTGTGTATATATACCTGTTAGAGTGATTATATATGCGCGTATTGTAATATGTACTAAGCGGAACAGATATATGTATATTAAATTGTATAATAACGAAAAATATAAACGGTTAACATGTAGATAAGATAAATAACATACAAGAACAAGACATAAGACATCCATTGAATACAAAAGATGCGGCAATAAGTCGACTCGAGTCAAGAAAGAGTTTTCTTAAAACAGCAAACGCTCTGACACAAACGCCGGAAATCACTAGGATGGAGTTATGAAAAGGAATGCTGAAGGAAAACCGATTAAAATTATGGGAACAACCGAACGAGTAATAAATTGCCGTTGTCAACATGGAAAACTCTAATTAGAATAAGAACCCTAACAGGTAGAACAGCAAAGAACATGAAACGACGGAAAATTACAGATAATGACAGATGTGGTTGTAGCATGGTACAAGATTCGGAGCGCTTATTAACTTGCTCATTGCTGCCAGCGCGATGCGGTATGGAAGATATGACAAGAATAGACGGAATCTCGGACGAGGCAGTCCAGATAGTGAAATATTTGGAAAAAAAGGAATGACCGACACGATACGAAGAAGAAGATCTCACCGATCTGCAGGCTGACCATCGTAGGGAAATAACTTTATCGAACTAGGAATAATTATTAAGAAACGATACTTTTATCAAATGAACACGAAACACAACACGCGACATGACCTACACGTGTTTCAAATCCTGAATGCAATTTTTACAAATATATAAATACTACGTCAAATAATAACAATAACAATAACAATAACAATAACAATAATAATAATAATAAAAACAAGATTAGAAAATTATGAGTATCACTTCGTCGAATATTTTTCAAAATTTAAAATTAATTGTTTCCAAAACGATTCGAAAAATTTCGAATAATTTTAAGCGAGTTTGCAAATGTTTACAAATGAGCAAAATACATTTCAAAGGAATAAACGAACTTAATAAAGTAATTTATTCTCTCCTTAAAATAATTATATCCGGAACGATAATAGGAGTGTTCCTTATAAACGAACTAAAATACCCTCGAGGATTTATTTAAAAGTATAGTTTAAATAATATCATAACCACGAATGATATAGTTCCTTACAAAAATTTACTAGCTCCTTAGAAGAAAATTACCCACCCCTTTTATTCAGTTTGGAATGGAATTTTGCTCGATTTTTAGTTTTACTTAATTGAACGACTGGTCGAATATTTTTATCAGTTTGGGTTGATATCGTTCAGACTTCACGCGGTAAACGTATAGACGAGCTTCAACATTTGCCGCTTATTTTTGGAGGTCGGTCGATCAGTCGGGGCTAATATGTGCAAACTCGTTCCATAGTTTACAGTATTTTGGTAGAACTTTTTTTCCGTGGGCGTGCGGACGATATTCTTCTCGAAGTTTTCAAAATACCGCTGTTCCCAAACACGTAGAAAATATTTACAGATCGTTCGAATTGCACTAATCTAATTTTCATCGGATATTTTTACGATAAAAGCGCCCTCTACCAGCACCCACCGTACCATGGTGTAGAACATCTATTCGACACCCCTTCTGCAGCCTGATTTGTCATAACAAATAAATAGTTACCAATATATATGAAAGATGATTTCTATGATGCTTGTCATTCGATTCCATTAGATACG
The DNA here is from genome assembly GCA_032883995.1 of Coronaproctus castanopsis. Taxonomy (NCBI): domain Eukaryota; kingdom Metazoa; phylum Arthropoda; class Insecta; order Hemiptera; family Monophlebidae; genus Coronaproctus; species Coronaproctus castanopsis. The sequence continues at coordinate 30,388,813 of CM065052.1, read as the reverse complement.
CGATTACACGATCTAACGAATGATTTATTTAAATAAGATTCGACGTATTCAAATAATAAGTGCTCGAAGTCTAACCGACCGTTCTATCGAATTAAGTTCGAGATTCTTGTGCGGTAGAATACAAAAGACTACTAAATTATGCAATCATCTTGGTAACTCTTTGACGATTAAAATATAATAACGACGCTACGAGATACGCTTGTAGTGGTTCAATGTGATATAGTTAATTCCGCGAATAAAACAAAGATTACTTTCCTCATTATTTTGAATTTTTACGATGAATCTAAAAATGAGCTCAATAAGGGTCGATGAAAAAATAAATTTCATCGTTATTTTCAAAAATAACGACTGTTTTAATTTTAATGAAATTTCGTTGAAAAAGATTTTGATAGTTTTGTTAAAAATAAAAAAAGAATACTCGGGGTTAAACCTGAAAATTATACTTATCAATAAAAAGATTCACAAAATATTTCTTTTAACATAAATACATCACCATATATATATATATATATATGTATGTTGATGTATTTATGTTAAAAGAAATATTTTGTGTATTATATATATATATATATATATACTCTTATAATACATTGTTATATACACATACATTATAAAAAATATAGAGTAGCCTGTGAAAGTAGCTTATGGCTACCGGTAGTGACTATCAATATCTATGTTTAATCTTAAATAATTCCGAGATAAAAATAGGAAATTTTTCTAATAAAATAACTAGCGGTTCTATCCGCCTCTGCTACCCAAGGGGGTTGCTACCCAACGGGGGTAGTGCCTGAAGCTTAATTGTGATTAAATACCGTTCAAATAGTGCAGGGGCTCTGACGAGTAAAACAAAAAAAGTTTCATCCAAATCCGACTAAAATTCGCCAAACCGCCCCATTAAACAAAAATATCGTTAATTTATATATATTTTTCCTGAGATTAATTTGTGCTATAGAAATTTGCCATCGGATAAAACCAAATTCGTCGAAATGACGTCATACTGCAGTTGCTGTTGAACTTTAGACACGCCCGCCGCTATAAAAGGTTATTTATATACGCGCGTGTTATACATATAAATTAAATTCGTCGAATATCTCCATTCTTAAGCGACTTATAGCGCAAAAAACCTAATATATATTGATGATTTATATATATATATATATATATATATATATATATATATATATAGCTACTAACCCGCTGCCCAATTATGTCTGAAAAATTTAAAATCGAAAATCAAATTTTAAACTCGCGATTTCTCGTTACCGGTTAATTTTTAAAACATTTACGTTAGGACATAAATTATAGATCTCGACGTCTACTTTCTTTTAAGTCCAATCTGAACCCCCTATCTATCATAGGGGCCGTAAAAAGGGCGCAAAAACCCGTAACTCTTTAACCCCAATTTGCTCGACGAGTATTTGCTATAAAAATACGCGACTACCCTCGTTAGACGCGTATTTTAATCGCCCGTAACTTTTGTTGGAATGATTTTCTCAAATTGCGAATAGTTCGCGAATTATTGCGAAAAATCGAAATTTCGAAAAAATCGAAAGGGTGTTTTCGGGTTTGGTTTGAAATTTTTTTTCGCGCGGTTTTCGCTTTTTACCATAGATCTTATACAGTAACGACTATTTCCGAAGTTGGAATCGTTTAAAAATGTTTACGTCGCTCGCTATGCCTCGCCAAAGGTGGCGATAGTTCGCTACCAGGAAAATGCGGGGGATAAACCGAATTGTTCCGGAAGTTGGGCGCATCGTACGACTATCGACCGAGAGACCGAAAAGATAGCCGATGGGGTTTCGTAAAAAATGACGGGCCTTTTTTCGAGTTAGGGCCTGTTTTTTTTTACGGCGATTTTGGTAAAAAAAGTCAATTTCGCCTACGTCAAAATGGCCAACTTCGACCTCGCCTAAAGGTCGGTTATTGACATTTGGCAAAAATTTTCCTACATATCATTTCGACGGAGAATTTAGTCGGCTTTCGATCGATAACGAATTCGATCGCGGTTAATTAAAGAAAAACGTCGGAAAAAGCGGATTTTCCGGAAAATGGACGAAATTTCCAAAAGCGAAATTTCGACTTTGATTTTTGCTAACGGCTTAACGGTCGGACCTTTCGAAAAATCACCTTCTACGAACGTTATAGCGTCGGGAGTTTACTTTCGAAAAAGTCCACACTTAACGCGTTCGCTCGAACGATCTAAAAATGAGCTCAATAAGGGTGGATGAAAAAGTAAATTTCATCGTTATTTTCAAAAATAACAACTGTTTTAATTTTAATGAAATTTCGTTGAAAAAGATTTTGATATTTTTGTTAAAAATAAAAAAAGAATACTCGGGGTTAAACCTGAAAATTATACTTATCAATAAAAAGATTCACAAAATATTTCTTTTAACATAAATACATCACCATATATATATATATATGTATGTTGATGTATTTATGTTAAAAGAAATATTTTGTGTATTATATATATATATATATATACTCTTATAATACATTGTTATATACACATACATTATAAAAAAATATAGAGTAGCCTGTGAAAGTAGCTTATGGCTACCGGTAGTGACTATCAATATCTATGTTTAATCTTAAATAATTCCGAGATGAAAATAGGAAATTTTTCTAATTGAATAATTTCATTAGGATTAAGAGAGCGATCGATATTATACAATTTTCTCAGTTGGTTACATTTACTACATGTGTATACTATGTACTGGACATCCCCTTTTTTAATTAATTACGACGTGTTCCATCATTGATGATTTGTTGTAATTTACGCGAGAAATATCCGATAGAACCATTAAGGGGATCTGTGTCATATAAAAATTTACTTTAATACTTTTGTTTTTAAAACGATTAATTATATCAGGGAAACAATTATTAATTAACTTACCATTAGTTTGAGCATCGTATCTTGATTTTAATTCATTAAAAATCTACAAATCAAGTTGTTTAAGATGTTATTTTATTTTAATTTCGAAAATAAGCGATCGTTTTTTAATATGAAGATCAATTACTCGTGTGGAGTAGTTTGAATAGCGATATTTGAAGCACACATGAGTATGTTAAATCGATCAAAAATGTTCGACAATTCGAATTTACGAATTAGATGTTTGGTTAAGCGGTTAGATACCAGCGCAATACGAGTATAAACTTTGTACCAAGCCTTTGTATAGTATTAACTTTGAATTATAATTTAGTCCCCGTAATTTACCACCGAGTGCTTTAAAAATATAGTAATATTTATCGACCTTATCATTTATGTATTTAATATGCTTATTATATTTCAGTTGATTATCTATGATAAAACCTAAATATTCAATGTGGCCGGTGTATCTGAAAACACGGTTATTAATTATTATTACATAAAATTTGTATATATTGATCACGACCAACATAATTTTATAATTTTATAATTATTATTATTATTTAAATTAATGTGTCGTATATAGCAACAACTAATGGGGCTAGAGACACAGAGGTAATTAAGTGTGATATAGTCCAGTATCTTGCAGGTATAATAAAGAAATAGCTGCGAGGAAGATGAAAAGCCATATAGTCGCAGCGAATCGTGTTCAAGGGTAAACGATCCAAAGTGACGGTCATTTATATTGGTTTTTTACATCGTTTTGCAGAAACTGACTGAACACTTTATTCATTCTTTCATATTGTTTCTATTTGGAAACTGACTTGTAGAAACTGATTATATTACGTCAAAATAAAATTGGAGCCAACGAAAGATTACAAAAATTAACAATCGTATGTATGTGTAATTAATTTCAAACGAATTATAGATAAATATCGGAAACCGATTTCATTGAGTTTAAATGTACTATTTCACACATTTTTCACAGATGGTTTCTTCCAGGTTTCCATATACAGCTAATATATTTTTTTATTGTATTTATTTCACATTTCGGTCAACTGATGATGGCTCGCAACGAACGTTTATGCGATTTATATATATATTAGTTTGTAAGAAGGAATATTTTCTCCCACCAATCAAGTGTCCGAAATATTTTAGTTTTCGAATTTTTATAAACTTAAATTCATGAAATTTCTTCATAGTAGTGAGTATTTCTTCGTTCGTCTTCTTAGCAGTCCAGGGTATTTTCAAAATTCTTCGAAAACACCGTAATTCAAAAGCTTGCGATACTCATGGTGGTTTTCTTCAAAGTCCACGTCTCATAGACGTACAATAAAATAGACCAGATATAACACTTCAGAAGTCGAACCAGTTATAAATGAAGTGTATGACCGTTGATTCTGCTAAATATCCGCATAGTGGACAGTAAGATGGAGGTGCTTTTGGTTTATAGATAATCGCGTGATATTGTTGTATGATCCTCAAGTAGACGGTATTAAATCGTACGAGATTGTTTATTACGATAGCGTATTACGTTTATCTTTATTTATATCGTTCGAAATATTCGTTTACATCGTTATATTATTAAAATCAAATTAAACGTGGTCGCAATTTATAGAGCTGATAGTATTCGATGGTTTTTGGTATCTACATTTTTCAAACGATGCAGCTCGAAAACGAATAACGTAATAACAACCTTCTAGAGAGTAACCGAATTTCGTCGTCAACCAAAATTCCGAGCGTTTATTACGAGAGTCGGTGATCAAATTTCCGCAATCGCCGATAAAATTTTACTACCGTCCATTATCGTTCGCCTAATTAGAACGGTAATTGGTATTTCGTTCATTTTCTTCGTGTGATTACACACACACACACACACGTGTAGAAAAAACATTATATCGTAATGTACAATAGTATGGAAATTGTTTAGAATTATTCGTGGTGTTTACGAACAATTAGTATAAAAGTATTCGATTACTATTTGAATATTATTTAAGTCGTACGTTAAGCTCGAGCTCATCCGTAATCCTTCTATTAGAATATTAGATTTGTTAATACAGAAAAACGAATGCGCTAACTAATCCGGACTTGGCATTATCACGGAGGCTGGTTTTTAAAAGTGCTCAATACTAGTTCGAAATAGGGAAAACAGAATGAATCAACCGCTGTGACACTTCTCCGAGAAGTAGAAATTAATAATAAACTAAATCACCGAGACCCGTGTACAACCGGAACAAATGAGAGATGAAATAAACCGATGATTTGCTACGGCGAGGAATTGGTCAATTAAATCTCGTACGGATAGATCGCAAGATCACAACAACGACTTTAGTCAATAGTTAACCTATAGAGCAGAAATATGGACAATAATAGATCCAGTGGGAAAGACGAGTTGTTGACATCAAGAAGAACGAATTATTCTCTTCTGAAATAATTTGGGATTGTATCGCCCCAAATAGTTAGTAGTACGCGTTAGAAGTTTTATGTTTTAGCTTTCCTCAACTGTATACCCCAGTGAACGGTTTTAGAACGAAAAAGTAGAACGTGCAGACCAATGAAAAATGAACCTAGTTTTTAACATCTAAGAATATATATATGGAAACCATACGATCCCTCAAAATGGGAATAAGAAAAGTGTATTTGTATAAATTACAAAGTGCATACGCCAATTATTTGCACAGCCGGTTTCCAGCAGGACCCTCACCTCGAATGCAGTAGTAATATTATTATTTTTTTTTTTTAAATAGTATTTACCGCGAGCTGACCAACAAGATCATTTAGCAGCATTTAGGAGAGTTCAATAGGAAGATTATTCACACCCGGTAACTTTAAATTAGGTCCAGAAGCGTCTTATGTCGCCGACTGTGTCTAACAGCCCTGATGTAATTGTATTTGAATGATTTTCCAGCCTCACAGCATGTCTCTGTGCATATTGTTTAGTGACCTTGCATACATAAAGAATGTTCAGATCTGGTTTGCTATATGCCAAGGCACATTTGTTGTTATCAGCTGAAAAATTTTATTCTAGACGGTATGTATAGTTCATACATTTGTCGGCTTTGAACAGAGCTGCATCCCGTATGTCCAGCGAGGCCTTAAAATTGCAGCGCGGATAAGATTTTTGTTGTCAATAGACAGCATACTATTTTTACCCATTAGATTAGTTTTTTTTAATACGTGCATCCGGTTGTTTCCTCTTCATTTGAATATGATTTCGATATGTTAGTCGGCTGTCCAAGTGTAAACCCACATATTTCACGCTTATTCTGATTTGTGTTATTCATTAGAGTAAACTGTATGTTTACAGATTTGTTCTCATTTCCTTTTATGTTCCATTTGTTAAACTAATTTTCAACTCTAGCGAGTGCTAAAAAATTACTACTCGGTGTATTTGTATCGATATCGGAAGAACGAAGCCCCGGTCATCAGCAAAAAGCAAGTATGATAATATTTGAAACACCCTCGAACAATACAAACGACGACACCAGGATTGGATAATCAAATCAACAGAGTAAAGATGCATAATTTAGACGGACATATATATATACGTATATTGGCTTATTTCGGCAATCTCCAAAATCTTCAGACAGTTTATTCGCTACTAATTCACCACTATCATCCGCACCAAAAACGAAGATTGCAACTGATGATGGCATCATCACGGGTGATGAATTTACGACCATATTATATTTTCCGACTTGAGATAGTCTCCTAAGAAATGGTCGCAAGCGATTGAAGGACTCACCTTTTACGATTCAATTAGGCAATATCGAAATAAATTCTGCCACTGAATAATATTTCACTAGTTTCAACCGAATAATGACCGAATAGTTTCTGCTAGCTGTTCACACGGAAAATTTATAGGCGAGGTTCAAAATTTCATGCTTATTTTTGGATCGATCTGTCAGCTATGTGCAAACTGTCTTACTCGTTCCATAATTTCGAACGCTTTAGCGGATTTACTTTTTCAACCTATCAGTGTTTCCAAACAAGTATAAAGTATTTGCACTCGAGTAGGTGGGGTCGTCGTTATTTTTGTAGAACATCTTTGTGATAAAAGTTCAAAATGTGAAAGATTATTCCGTTATATTTTTCCTCCGACTTCTTGAGATACAAAACGATTAAGCTAACGAATAATTTAAATGTGATTATCGTTCGATGTACCGACTTACAACTTTCTCGTACAGTAGTATACAAAAGATTACTAAATTATGCAATCAGCCTTGTTTGACAACGAAAATACAATAAAGGCAGTGTACGCTTGTAGTAGTTCGGTGTGATATAGTTAATTCGATGAATAAAACAAAAATGACTTTTCTCATTTTTGAATTGTGTCGACCTCGGTCGACAGGAACGAAGCTAAAATTGATGTGGATAAATTCGATGAAAGAATATATTTCATCGTTAAAATAACGAACGTTTCAATTTGCGTGAATTTTTTATTACGGTCGTTTTTTTTTTCTCTTTTTTTTTTTTTTTTTTGAAATGTAAAAATTATACTTATCGATAAAAATATTTTTTTTTTCAAATATATATACATATATACCTATATAATGTTATTTATAGACGTGATAATACCATTCGTATCTGAGGATCAGTTTTAAATTTTGTATTACATTCGGGTATGTTAAATTCTAACATAGTTTCATCGCCATGTGATCGGAATTTGTTGGACTGCGCACGACAAAGATGTGTTCTGACGAAGAAAGATTGACCCGCTGAACTATCGAAGAGGGAATAAGTACTTAGTATACGCACTGTCAGAGGCAAAATACGTGCGATAACTTCTTCCGTACGAATAAACAGTAATTGGTAGCAGAGAAGACTGTGGTGGATAAGAAAAATAAAAAAAATTGACCACAATAATAAGTCTCCTAATTTAGACTGTTAGAAAATAATTTGAATTTGCATCATACTGTGCTACTTTCAAGAAAGCCGTTGCCGAGACAAGACGATTCCTTAAGACCACTATGGCACAAATTTAGCACATCCCTCAATCGGAATACAACTCACCGCCGGACTATGATTTTAACTGATACAGACCAATTGCCCTGGGCTCTTGTTTAAGAAAGATCATGGAGACGATACTAAATAATTGTCCGAGACGGTGGATGGAGTCTAATTGCAAATTTCCCAAATCTAAGTATGGTCCTAGGATACTATATAATGGATTTCCTAGCTCACCTTACGACTGATGTATGTGATTGCGTTATCAAAACTTGGCCTGTACGAACTGTAGAACAAGTCTGTGTCATCAGCGTATAAGGCAATCTCAATGTTATTTATATGCGGGAAATTATGCATGAAAAAAAGTACAAAATTATTCTATCAAATTACAAAGACGTATACTACACGCTAGAAAATGCTATCTCGTTGATATATAATAATATATCTAATCGAATTAAACGAGCAATCCTTGTATATATTCCAATCGTCGGTTAACCAGAAAAGCACAACACCATTAACACTACGCTCCGGTCTTATCTTTCAATACACGGTACGTCTGTGTACAAACCTCGATCATCTGGATGATGAATTTTCGTCGTAGTCGTTCTCTCGTTCTCTTGTCATTTTTTTTGTTCCTGTTGTCAGACACCCGTTGTTCCAGCAGCCACCTTTTCCTGTCTCTTACGATGTTCATTGAGCATCTTTTTCATTGACGTTTCGGAGTACTCGCGAAATTTCTATTCCGTCTCGTCCATTTTATTTATTTTTATTTCATTTATGGTACAAGTTCGTGAACCATACAGGAGTACGCTCCAAATGTATACTTTAATTACTTCACTTAAATAATGTTTTTACATCAGCAGCGATTTATTTCTAATAAAAACGGCATCCACGCGCGTCATTGTAGACCATTAGTAGATACCATCTTCCATCATCTGTTACTAATGAGCCCATTTAATTCTTATTGAATTAACGAGAACTTGAACTTTAAATAATTTTTATATAAACCCCTAATACTACATCGTCATTAATAACACTCAGCCGACAAGGGTAAGTTGCGCAGAAGATGGTTCGTAAATTTTACACCTTTCGCGTCGAACAATATAAATTCTTAGGCGTTATACATTTTGTCACAATACACACGTATATTTTACATATACATATATATATATATATATATATATATATATATATATATATATATATAATGTAATTGAAAATTTATATGCCGCCCCTCAAAAACAAATATGCTGATCTTTAAATATAGTCTGGCGATAATAAACGTCCTTGGGTCAATCGAACGATTATCCCAAAACGGTTTTCGCTTATTAGTGGACAACCGGTAATGAAATTTTATCGAAGCAATTTCTGAAATGCGATACGTAATGAAAATTTCATCTACTTCAGCCTCGGTGTTAGTTAATGATAAAGGTCGCCGCTATCGGCAGATATCAGAAACTCGATGGCGCGTTAGAGGGTCGTTATTATCTAATAGCTTCTCGGTCGAGTTGGTTAGTAAAACTTAATGAGGTTTGGACCTTCTGAAGCGTTGTCCAACGACGTGTACGCCTCTGTATTTCGACTTTCATTTGAAAAATAAGAATTCTGTCGGAGGTGCTCCACCGACGATAATAACGATGTTCGCCGTATTCGGACGAAAACCTTATTTCGCGGTATCGTTCTAATTCGATTTAAGTTTAATTTACTCACCGAACGCGATTCTATTCGATTCGATTCGATTTAATTTATTTACGAAGAACAACAAAATATTTTAGCATGCCAACCGTCTAGCTAGCCCAGTGACTAGAGCACGGACTAGAGTTCGAATACAATCGACGATATCATCAGAAAATAATAGTATAAACAATCCTAATCTTATCGCGCGGAAGGCAAAGGTAAACCATCACGCACATATGCGCCCTAGTAATAATATAGTATACTAGAAAAACACACGGATATTCTCTCGGGTATTTTTGTATATCTACGCTCGTATTATGAATGCCGTGTATGCTATTTTATAACAAAATATGTATAGGTAAGTAGTCGCCTGCCTCCAATACGAATACGGTACTTGATTATGATATTAACATAGTAGTGTATATGAAAAGTAACAATTAAAAAAAAAAAAAATGAATTGACGTGGAAATCTGCGACCGACACCATGAAAAAAGCAGAAGAATTAATAACGAACCGTTATTCGAATATTATTATTCGCGTACGAGCTCCGAGCAAGCTTTTAGAAACTTAATAATGGACATTTGGTCAGACAAGTGGATGAAAGAACACGGATATTACAGTGGTGGCAAATTGGCACTCAACGTCCGCGAGGGAGGCTTACTAGTTGGCGAGGTGATATTGTGAAATGAGCAGGAATATACGCAAGGCAGGAGTCGCTGGAAAAGTTTGGGGACTGCCTACACCAAGCAGTGGGTTGATATAGGCATATTGTAATATATATATATATATATATATATATATATTTATGGCGAGTTTAAAGTGGACAGGTATATTAGAAAATAATATAAATTTTGAAATATAAAATTCAAAATAAATATTAATAATTAGATAAGCTAAAAATATTTGTACATATATGAATCGATCTTATATTTTGTAAAATTATATGTATAACGTCTAAAATAAATTATTCGACAAAAGAACCGAAGTGCATAATAATAAGAAAATGGGACCTAAATCGGGGTTGATCTCGGATGATTCTTAATCAATAAATAGCGCCGAAATGGTCTAGATAAACGGAGCACATATCTGAATAGTGTCGTGCACATCCATGCTCCGTCAGGTTTTATACGTTTCATATTATTTTCCATTTTTATTGTACACCACGTACGTTATTTTGTGATAATATGGGAATATAATTGTTAAGCGTATTAAAAATAGCAAGCACATTGGGATGCTCGGTAGTGATACAGTAGACCTGGAAGCTCGGTCTATATAGTATTTTTACCAATAATACTCATCATCTCCACCAACATTAAAACGCATATTCATGTCCAACAGTAAACAGGAACGGACTACCGACTTGACCTCACAGAAGAGCATAAAATCAACCGCAGAACCTTGGTGGCATCCAGATGATACAAGCAGAAAATAATATTGCACCTTAATCGTCCACGTGTCGGTCATACAAAATCATACGATTGTCTACATACCAAAAACCATCCACCAGTAAACTGACCCCCCCCTATGAGGTCGTATAACAGAACCAACAGTCGTATACTTAATGTAGCCAAACACGTACACCATACCGGTTAAAACACAAAATATAGGGCCCGATAGACAAAATTCTCTCAAACAACCCTCAATCGATAGTTCTGGTTTTTGTCAAAGAACGAGAAATCTTTACGTATAAATTAGACATACGTCTGCTTATGCTTTAATAGCCCTGGTAATTACAAACGGCATATGGAGATTTATGTAATATAATAAAAAAAATAATACTTATTAAAAACCTTATTTTAATACATACATATTCGCAAATCGATTGTTAGGTCGGCTACTACTTTAGCTATGAGATTCGGCTACCGTCATCTGTTTATGATGATAGGTGGTCGACAGGTATAATCGGTTTAAATATACAAAATTCTTCGCAATGCAGCGATCAAAAATAAAATAAATTCATATAAAAATATAAACTCTTTGCAAAGTTGTGATCACACGACGAAAGTTAAAATTTATGAGAGAATTAAAAGTAGACCGGAAATAACATATTACTAAATTTCGTTAAAATATGTATGTATATCGGATGTATTATATGTGTGTGTAATATTGAGTGTGTGTCAGATAGAGTGAGACGAAACGTTTTGTTAAACTAGGAGAAATCCTTCTTTACCGATACATTAACACCTAAGTGAAACACAGTATAATGTTGTGGGTTCTTTTATAAGTACATTGATAAAATGAAAAACTGCGAAAGTTATTCCGGACGGAAAAACACAACGAAATAAAATATTAAGCGGTTTTCTCTCTCTTTTTTTAAAAGAAAGAAATAAATATTAAAAACCGTCTTAGTCTACGAGCCGTTAGTGAACGCTGTACGACAGCCAGAAATACTACAGTAGTAATAGTTTGAAAAATCTTCAGTTTCATTTCCTTCTTCAAATTTTATCCTAGGAATAAAAAATAAAGAATAAAATTTTCCGAGAAAGCAGCCTTAAAATTCGGGGTTTTCTTTTTTCCGGTTCTGTATTTCCACGGTCTTAGTTTTCCGGATGAAATAATTTAATTGTCGTCGTTTCTTTAAGTACGCATTGAAAAGACGTCGCGAAATTTCGGAACAGGAAAAAGTTTGAAAAATAAAAATATTTAAATTCCAATATTTTACCATCTTCTGGTAGTGTTTTACTAGCGATACAATTACTAACGCTAATATCGTTAACGCTATTTTTTCTAGCGTTACTATTACTATACCGCTACCGTTGTCTAATAATAATAATAATATTACTACCAAAAAATATCACTATACAACTGCTACAGTTGCTTACAGTCATACAGGATAATCGATTATACCATTACTACTACCATCGTAACGACTACAATTTACTACCACTACTTAAGCTATTATATCACCGTCGCTACTACTAAGTATAATATTTTTATGTACGCGAAGCAGAACGGGGGGAAAAAACGGGCTTTATCGTACGTAATAACCATTTTTTTTTTTTTTTTTTATACTAAGGGAACCTTCCAATTTATATCGTCCACGGCCTTATACTTGTTTAGTATTTCCTATAGTCCTTTTAACTAATAACATTAAAAAAAATTCTTCAACTGTTTCTTGTCGCAATTTACATATTTTCTCGTTGGTCGAAAAACTTTTCAATAGGCGGAGTATTATTATAAGCGGATATTCTCGAGAAAGTTTCAAACGGTTGGTTACAAAAAATTTAATTTATCGCAATAAAAAATTTATTCTTTCGGAAACTTAATTTTTCTTTAAATCCCCTATTCCGTTTTATACTTCTAATCCAATGTCTCGAATAAATACGATAAAAAACAAAAGACATCCGAAATAGAGATATAGTGTATTCAATCGTGCCGAAAAATGAAATTCTACTATTAATCAGCTTGTTGCTATAGTTACATCCTAAAAACCTTATAAGATAAATAAATCTCAAATCGTGGTTTTATCGGTAATATGTTTGTTCTTGTTCTTCTGTTTTTGCTGGTAACCATGTACTGCTAGTAAGGCGATAAATGAAGACAAGGAATCTAGATTCTGTAAAATAGTTGAAATTTGAAAGGTTTTCGATTGTACGTTCAGAGGAATACAGATGAGAAGCAAGTGAGGAATAGTTAAAAAGGAACATTGCGTGCAGCGCGTTTGGGTTGGTCTTTATTAGTCGATAAGTATTTGCGAGTGAGCAATCCTGAGCGAACACGGCACAGGAACACTTTCTTCTGTTACCTTCCGATAGATTTCTATGCACTAAACGAAGGCACCTAATTTATAATAATAGAAGATGAAAAGCGATTATAATTAATAAAGTTAAATTTAACGAAATAAATCATAAACTCCGAACAAGGTATGGCAAAAAGCCTAATGCTAAATTAAATGAAGTTTGTATTGAGAAATTCTTCAGATATATTAGATAGTATCTGTGTTATTTTAAGCAATACCTTTTATAAGTTTCATTGTTCAAAGTCTTTTTGTTGTTATTAAGAAGTTGCGAATTATTCTTAAATTTTTTATTTTATTTTGCATTTTTTTTTGGTTCTTCATCTAGTTAAGAATAAACTCATTACCCTTTATTCGATGGAAGAAGAGACTATGTAGTCTTCATTCCTTCTTCCATCGCATTAAGTTAATTTTTAAGGGTGGTGCCCTCTGAAATTGCGTAGGGGCGCCTCTGTCTTTATTGAAGTCCATTTTGATATCCTGCAGTGCGTGCCTGAATTATTTATTTTCATCAGTATCTTTTGAACCCTTCCCGCTAAAAAAAAATCAAATTAAGGATTTATTCATTGCTGACCGTTTTAATTTTAAAAGTTTTAACGTAAACTATTACACGACGTAAATACTAACTAATCACAGCTCAATTGCTAACTGTTTATTTACATAAACTAAAAATAACTCGTAAATCATGATGCTGTCAAAAAAGCTGAACACATCATTTATTCCTATTCGGAATAGCTGAAGCAATTTTATTTTTCATTTATAATGATTTAATTTCGATTATTCTTTTCAAATTATATATATATATATATATATATATATATATATATATATATATATATATAATCATTATTCGACTGTGTCATATGGTGCTAAAATAAAACAACTACCCGATTCAGCGAGCTAGGCTGTTTAGAAAAGAAAAATCGAAACTCGCAATACATCAGTTAAACAGAAACAACTGAGGAGATTCACTTGCCGAAGATGTCCGTCCTTCCATTAAATACTGTTAAACTTTTTTGTGTCTCAGTCGGATTGGTGTATGTCAATCTGGAGCTAGCAGGCGAGTATCTGGCGCCTTAAAACTGGTTCCGTAAACTGTAAAAGAAAATCCGGTATAAGGCAACGGACCACCATACTCGTTTACCACGCCAAGATAGAAAAAATAATAATAATAATGTACTCGCGAGAATATACTCTAAAAATCTATAGAAATGCATAAGTTCCCCCTTATAACCCAGATGGCGACCAGATGGAAATACGTTAGGATATCTTAAGAATAGGATAGGAGGAATAATAGCTTGAAATGATCGCAATTTATACCGTAGCGGGAAATATATATAACGTTATCGAAGAGATGAAAAGGTTAAATATAGATATTCTTGGCGTCAGCGAGGTACGCTGGCCTGGTTCTAGAGAACGTCTAGTTAACGGCCGTCAAATCTAATATGCTAAGAACGATGAACCGAATCGTTACAACGAATCAAAATTCGTAATTAATGCGGAATAAGTGCATTAAATTGTACCCATTTCGGATAGAGTAATATTTCTGCAACTCGATGCCAAACCTATTATTATCAATCTCGTAAAGGTTTTATGCTCTTACAACTGCTACAACTGTGTCGAAAATTGACAGTTTTACGGACACTTATTAATAAAATCAAACGAACACATCATACTAATGGGGGGGATCTAAAGCGCGAAAGTGAAAACGGGCTAATGCAGATAGGGAAGTGATCGTGTAAATGGTGCCAAGTGTAAAATTTTATAATTACAGATGTAACACGTGGGCAGCCTGCGATGACAAAATGAGTCAAAAATCAAACAAATTATTTCTTATAGCGAGCATCACGATACTAAATTTTAAAACATATTATGTACTGATGCGATCTCCGGCCATAATGTCGTACTCGAAAGTTTCAAAGCGAAACTAAAGCATGATCAAAAACACGTCGCCTCTAGATATATACGATGAAATATACATTGCAAAACGAATATGCCGCTAGTCTGACGACTGTACGATAAACTTTACGCTAAAGTTTTATCTAGACGAAAATCATTTCCTATTGTTTTTCGTTCATATATATAATATATCGTTCTAATATGTATTTACGCTTACACGCCGGATATGTTTTGAAATATGGCGAAAATTTGTACTTTAAATTCCTGATTGACATCTAGATAAAAAAAAATTGATAAATAAATAAAAAGTACGTTTAAGATTCGTTCGAGAATATAGACCGAATTTAATTTCACGCTCGACGGTTCGAATCGGTTTTAAAAATTTATTCTAGTCACATCTCGGGACGACACTTCCGAAAATAATTCCATCAGTGCCCCAGGTTGGCCAAGTATAATACATTTATATATATATATATATATATATATATATATTTGCAGACTAATTTCTAGCGACGTCTCTTCTAAATAGTCCTATACCCGAATAGTAAAGTCACATAGTCATCGTCGATCAGACGCATGCAAATGAAGTTATAATTTAAATAGGAAACGTGCCGCCGACGGTAAGCTAATGCGAAGAAAAAAAAACGAACAAAATAGAAATGGTTGACAGTGGACTAGTAGAAATTACGTTTGTAGTGGTTTCTAGTCAGTCAATGCTGTAAAGCGTGACCCACATATTTCCACTTCATTATGCCGACAATAGCGAAACAGCTGCTACAGCCACCTAGACCGGGGCTATTCATTTTTCCGGAAGAGAAATTTCATATTATTTTCCTGTAAATTTCCGTCACCTCTGATCATCATCTCTGTCAGTCTCTAGACCATAACCGCAGGCGCCGGGGTGACGACGGTTTTTGCGTAGTGAAATACTTTTTCATATCTGAAATTATTCGGAGAACTCTTTTAAAGTTTAGCGTTTTGTTTACTTTTTTTTTTTTTTTAATATAAATTCTTGGAATTCTAGTTTAATAAATTGATTATAATTATATTCGAGACGTGTCCGCGTCAAAATATGTATTAACTCTTTCAGACACGATGTCCATTATATGGTTTGAAATTTTATAACGAAGTTACTTATTTTCTGACTCACGTGAAATGTCTCGATTTTTTGAAAATATTTATTTACAAACTCAGTAAAAATTATCTAAAGTCATCTAAGAAGCTGTATTTTATAATAAATAACCCGTATAAAATGTCTAATTTTCTGTCAAAATTTCGCGTATTACAGTTAAGATCGTTAGAAATCCATATCCAATTAGAAATAAACGTATACAAGTAGAAAAATATCCGTTCGCTAGGAAACGCGAATTCCATTAGACGTGACTCGTGCGTGATAAAAAAAAAAAAAAAATCTACTGGAAAGACTTCTAACGAGATGATACGGATAATAGTTAGTGGGGAAACGGACTGCTAGCTGCGAATGTGGGTACATCAGCTCTTCAAAACCTTAGAGTACACCTACATAATTTAGAAATGACGCCTTATAATTGGCTGAATATTTTAAAATCGTATTGATAATCCCGTCTGATGACGTATTTGTTAACTTACTATTAAAATTATAAGTACGTAACACTACACCCGTGCGCTAACGCCATATTATGATTGCCTTGTACACGCTGCTTACGATGTACATAAAACATATGCACAGGTAAGTGCTCGCCTACCTCCGATACGGAGACGGCACTTAATGATGATGAACACTACACGATGAAAAGAAACATGAATCAAATACCTCGAAGATTATGTAATACGAGTAGTGTTACCTCTCATACCCGAACTATATACACGATAAGATTATTAACAAAAAGTTAAAAATTAATTAAAGTACATCAAATTTCAGTAAAAAAAAAGTGATAAATACAATTCGTTATATGTATACACTTGTACGCTGAACTTATTGCTACGGTATAGAATGAGGAAAGTCAAATATAGACTTCAATTTGCCATCTCCGAACTCCGCGATCGTATTATTTCAGAGAGACTATTAACTTTAAGAAGGAAAACATGTCAGAACAATACCCACAAAAATAACCGTACATTTCCACTTTGATTTCCAACCCCATTTCCGCGTTCAAAGGTCGCTTCCGACACTATCGTATGTATATAATATACATAATACCGATTAAAAGGCTTAAATTTTATTAAAAGCCATTTTAAAGAAATTTACAACTTTTATCTCGAATTCCTTCGCGAACCTTTGGACGAAATGAAATGTTTTGTATATCGAATGAAAGCTTCGTAAAGCGTACTTTAAAAAAAAAAGGTTACATACGTTATTTATATAACTTTAATCGAAAAGGAACTATCTACGAATGACGAACTTACTAAAAAATACAGGTTCCGTCGAATTTTAAAGACAGGTTCGAGATAAAGTTCATAGAAAAGCTAACATATAGTGTAGTAAAAAAACGTTATAATATATACATAGGAAAACGGCTTTTAAGGGGCCCTTCTTGTTTTCAAGAACACCAAAAAAGGCCACCTAAAACGATTTGTTCGGGAAGTTGGACATATCGTACGACTTTCGACTAAAGGGCATAAAAGATAGCTTACCAAATACCGATTGCTCTCGATGGAGTAAGCGAGACAGATAAGCGCGAATGATCTACCGAGGAAGAGAGTAAGAAAGAAGAAGGGAAATATGCGAAATAGTTATCGAGCAAAGCGGAGAACTAATAAAGTAAATATTTTTACGCATCGTTCGACTGCAGTTATAGGATTAACCAATCCTAGGAAGGCCCCTGGTCCGAATCCTTTCAAGCCTTCTTTCTCATTTCCGGGGAACGATGGCTTCTGCATACTCGAAATATTGCGGTTGGGCCACAGCTCGTTAAAAAATTGCGGTAATCGATATTCAACGTGGAGATCGTCGTGAATGGCACGAACGCTGCATTTGTACTGAACGCGATTTGTATTACCTATTGTTACAGATTGTACATGTGCACGGATATAACACTGACTAATATATTATATACTATTTCAGTTTAGGTGTCCAAGTATAGTAATTTAATTCAACTAGGAAGAACTCGAAATCACTGTTTTAGAGTCACGTTAACACAAACCGCGATATATACGAGCACTAACCGTTTCCAGTAACACGTCATCTTTGGCATATGAACAAAAAAAATCACTCGAGCTGGTGTATAAACATATTTTATACGTAATAACGCCACTTTTTCGATAATTTCGGATAATAACGTGTTATACGGATATTTTTAGAATATACTGTACGTCGTTATTATGAAAATAGATAATTTAACACATTGAGGACGCTACGACTGAATGGGTTGAGTCAAAGCGCTATTTTCTTAATTTATCACTTGTTCGCGAAAAAAACAGGCCACCAAATTTCTTAGATCGTTGTAACATGTCCGACATTAATTCGTATCTGAAACATAGATACAACGAATATTCAAACAAACACACATCGCTAGACTATTAATCTGTTTATGAATTTTGGTTTCACACTGAATCGACAAATTAAAATCGTAATATTATAATTATCTTTTTTTACATCGCTAAATTGTTAAGAAAAATAAATTATTGACTATTTAAAAATCATTTTTTCTAATCAGCGTAACTTGTATTATTTTAGTCTGCATTTATTATATATATATATATATATATCATCATAAGTTTTACAGTCCCAGTACTGATTTTATTCCATGGTAGAGCCCAACCGATTTCCTGCAGCTCTTTTCATGTTTTCCAGTATTGATTTTCATGTAACAATGTTGCCATGAGAGTGTTTCTCGTTCAACAAAACCATTTTTCCCTATAATATGTTCTTCTATTACATCGCGTAAACAGACCGCCATATCGGCGTACATGCCCATCATCCAGCTTAATCGTCTGATTATCGAACCATTTTTAATCGATTTCTCGGAGAATTTATTCATTCTTCGTTTTAATTCTTTCAATTATTTCCTTACTTCTATAATTATGTCAGGTTCCAAACTTACGCTTCGATACTCAACCGATTTCGGTATTATCATTATAAAGATTTCGAAAATATCTTCTCCACACATCTGCTATCGCAGTTATACCCGATATTTAATTGTTATTTTCATTCTTAATCTTGACTCGATTTGTTTAGTTATTTTGTTTACGGCATTGGACAAACCTACAAAATCTTTCTGCTCGTTGTTAGTTGCAGTTTGCTTCAATCTTTTTCAGATTTCAGTATAATATTTTTCTTTATCTAATATATATGTATATATGTGTATATATGTGTGTGTGTGTATTATTGTGACCGTATTTATAGTTACTAGTAATAGGTTATTTTCCCGTCCGTTATATAATATACTGGCGGAATACTCGATTTTTAGTAATACCATAAATAAATACTAAGCGCAAGTAGAACGATGAAAGTGAACCAAGAAAAATCAACGAATCATCAATCAAGTGAAAAGCTCTCTCACCGAGAACACCGAATTCTATTTTACCGACCGCCCAAAACTAAATTATTATCCGTCGTATATATATATATATATATATATATATATATATATATATATATATACATATATATATGTATATATATGTATATATACATCTCTCTTTCTCGGGAATTTATCTTGGATTTTTCCTTTTCCTTTATTTTCATTATTTCATTCACCTACCCCATTATCGACTACACTCCTTCTCTATCTCTCTTTGGATAATACATCCTTTTTTCTTTCTGTCTTACGTGGTCGTTCAATTTTTCACCACTATTTTCATCTATGATGACTTGTCAAACGAAAAAAACTACAGGCGTTCTTCCGTCCATTCATCCTGTCGGAGACGTCAACATCCGTATTCCTTCTCAAACCCTTCTATTCGTTGAAGGGAGTAGTTGAGGGTTCGATCGAAGTTGCGGTTTAAAACATAAATGCGATCCAATTCAGAAGCCCCACATAAATCATTTGTTTACCATCAGTCATTCACGTCATCAACACTCGCAATGTAACCACTTCTCGTCGCTACTTTCTACCGTTTTGAAATTCATAAATACGGTGCGAACATTGCCTTTAAAGCTCGCTAAGATTCATTATAGCGCCTACACGTATGTTATATATATACATATACATATATATATATACATATATATATATATAAAAATTTATATACATATTATGTATAAGTGAATAACACATATATTACTTGAATATTGATTTCCTGTTCACCGTACAAATGTGAACGCATGCATTATTCATATAAGTATTCGTTTAGCATTCAGTGTCGAGATTAAACTGTAAATATAAATGGAATCTTCGTAAATATAAATGGAATCTTCGTAAAAATACTTACTCCCTCAAGAGAGCTCTTGTATAGCGATAAATATACACCCAGATATAAGGGGAAGACATATGACACTCCGCGATTTCTACTTTTAAACTGATAACGTATATTACGTCCGCGGATTTTTAGAACCGGAGTCCTTTCGTGTATGTTGATAAAACAGAATACATACGGATAGGTAAATAAATTTATATATATATATATATATATATATATATATATATATAATTTACTTATAAATATATATATAGGGTGCCCCCGGAGAGTACGGACGGTTTTGTGGATTTTTGAATAATTCAAAAACTACTCGACCAAAATTTCTGAAGGAAGTTTAATTTCAAAATAAGAAAACGAGAGATTACCTTACAATCATTTGTGGAACACAATGTCATTCAGAAGAGTGCCATTTGCAATAACATATTCATTCGATCTTTCTACAAAAATACTTTTTTCAGCGTGGGTCGCTGAATTTTTGAAAGTTTTTCAGCAATCAGAGTTTTCAGGTCTTCCAAGATCTCGTGGACGTGTTTAGCAAACGCGGCTCTTAAGGTATCCCGATAAGAAAATTGTGTAACTTTGAATTCTTCTCGAAACTCTATTGTCGTGATTGATTCACATCGAACATAACGTTTCACGCAAAACGCGGGCTCCTTCTTCGTTATAGGATGGCATGATAACTGAAACTGGACAAAAACAAATCTATCGTGTGAAACGCGTGGAATACGATTTGCGTTGTAGCTCTGTTACGAACTGCGCGCTGTTCAAAAAACGAAACTACACTTCATGAATGATGAATTCTGGCGTTTTATTTGATTTATTTAAACTTTCGACGTTCTATGTATATAATAATAAATATAAAATAATACGTCATCACGTTATGCCTACATCAACCCACTCCTGGATGTAGGTATGTCCAGACATTTGATTCCTGTTTTGCGCAATCCATTTTATCACGGCATTTTTCCCAATGTCTTCTCACCACCCTGTTGTCGGTCTGCCTCTTTTCCTTTTCGAATTCAACGAGCACCATTGTAGGATACGTTTTGTCCACCTGTTATCGTCTCTACACGCGACGTGTCCAGCGCACGTCCGTTTCAATTTTACTAGTCGCTCCACTGCGTCGGTAAATTTTGTCCGCTCCCTGAACCAACTAATGGTTTTTCTGTTTTTTAATTTGACGTTTTTGGTATTATCTTTTCGTGAGCTGTTTGCGTTCTCCCTATTTTCGTGATTATTCCTTTGTGAAGTTCCATGTTGCTGCTCCGTATGTTAATATATCGGTAAGACGCACTGATTATAAAGTATTATGTTCCATAACTTTCCGAATTCAGCACGTGCGAAATGTCTTTTGCTTCTTCGGATTTCTGTCTACATAATTTCTCCTCTGTGTCTGTAATTATTTCCTGCCTTAGATAAATGTACCCCGCTGTACCTATTCGATGTGCTCTCATTTATCTTTATTAACATACCATTCGTATTATTTTTTCCGCTTACTTATGCTTAATCCTATTTTTCCAGACTAGATTCGTAGTTCGTTCAACTTCTAACTTTTCTGCATGCCTGCTTATTATAACGATATCATCTGTTTTTCTTCGTTTATTGCTGCGACTTTTGAATCCCAGTTTAGTTTTCTGAATACACCTTCTAAGGGTGGAATAAATAAATTTGTTGAGTATCACCTTGTCGCCCACCTGTTTTTTGAGGCATTTCTGCCGTTCGTTTCCGTACCTTGACTTTCATTGAAGACGACTCGTACATTGTTCCGATAATGTTCATATATCGCTCTTCGACTCCAAGGTTACATATTGACTTTAACACTGCCCATATTTCGACCGAGTCAAATGCCTTTTCATAGTCTACAAACGCCATATATATATTATATATATATAGTGTGGGATGTTGTATTCGTCACTAATTTGTATTAACGTTTCTAATAGTTAACAAATGTTCCCCATTATGCTGTAGCCAGATCTTGTTCCCGATTATAGTGGATTATTTGTGTTATACGATTTGTTAATAATACTTTCAATATTTAGATCAGCGTACTAATACGTTTATAACTATCCTCCTTCCATGTTGTGCTGGCTTTATTAACAAGATTGAATGAGAAAATATAAAATATATAAATGTATTTATTTATTAGAATTACGTACGTGTCTATATTAATGTGCAGCAAAGAAATCGTTATACCGTGTTATTTTGCTTAATTAACCTTATAGTAGGTTTGTATCTACGCGTGTATAAATAGTAAGTATAAAACTTGGGTTAATATTATTAAAGAGTATATATCGAAATTTGCACAGCGTAAAATATGTTTACGAATCTTTTTCGATACTTCGTCTTTCGTAGTACGCTCAATGTCGAACGTTATTGAAATCGTCGAGTTTCGCCGAGAAAATTATACGAGTTACTCTTTCTCGAAGAATTTCTACTACTATAAGTCAGAATTTTCGGTCTAGAGAGAAAAACGCCTAGTGAAAACGTATAAATTGCTCGGGAACGTTTTGAAATTTGTCAACTTTCGTCGAGGACAATTTTTCATTTTAGCCGGTAGGAAATAAAATAAAAAAAAAAAAAAAATTAAAAAAATGTAGTTTTTCTACGAAGCTCGTTCCGCACCTCGAAGAAAGTGCGTGTGGAACACAATAATCCGAAGGATGCGAACAAAATGAAAAACAAAAGTTTAGATATAAAAAAAAAAAATTCTATACGCGCGATATATACGTATATACATGAAATCTTAAGATACAGCCAGCATTAGTCTGTGTTCGTAAAAAATTTCGCTTTCTATTTGTTATTTCACTTTTGCGAGCTATATATATTTATATATGTATGCGTGAACAAATATATATATATATTAAAAAAAAAGGGAAAATTTATTTTTCGTTAAAAGTCGTACGGTGAGAATAAGGTCGTCTATCTAGTAAGCACGCAGAAGAAACTTTTGTTGACTTTGCAAACAAGCCGTGTAACAAGCTGGGGCAGTAGAACGACAACAACCGTTATAGTATAATAATTTGTATATGTTTATATTGCAGCTGTTACGCAACGACAAGCAGATAATGCTATATTTACCTAACGTGTCAGAGACGTAAATTCCGTGTTTTGATTTCATTATCATACGTTCAAAAATGAGTGCGGACATTTCCATAACTTACGCCCGGTACGTAAACCGATTTAATTAGAATAATAACAACATCATAAAGCCGCGCAAATAGCGATTATAATCATTATTCCGTCCGTATTACTATTGATAATATTATTATTTAAATTTTCCTCTTAAACCGATAGTAATTAATTGTACCGAACGCGATAATTTATGCGCATTACTTCGGTAAATGCTCGTAGTAAATAATAATTATATAAACTAAGCTTTTAAGAAATTATTATAGCAGAGCCAAAATTATTTTAAGTAATAAAGAAAAGAATATTATATTAAGCAAATTAACAAATAAATGCAATCCGAAGATAGCAGATCAATTATGGAACAAACCGAAAAATACCGATCCTCCACGAAATAAAAGAGAAAACGATAATTATTTAGGATCGAAATTAAATATATAAGAAAATACACTTAGAAATTCTTTAAAAATCTTTAACAAGTACAATATTATTTACGATAGCAATAAATAATGATAGAACATTGTTTAAAACAATAAAAATCGAAAAGAATTACATGTTAAAAAAATCTATAGTATACAGAATAAACGGAATGTAATAAATTTTATATAGGTTCTATTCTATTCGTTTGATTCGACGCGGATTTACAACACACGTCCAGATTACGTATCCATGTCAGCGCTACCGGTGACACAACGTGAATATCATTGAAAGTAAAAGCTCGACTTGCGCATCCACGATCAACGCGCTAGTTTGCCGAGGATATCTGCGATCGCAGGAAGCGTCATTTTTAATTTTCTATCGCGTTAGAAAAATCATTACATCGCCCATTCTCGGTCCGAATGCGATTTAATTGTATCCATTCTGTTCGGGTTAAAACCGTTCACCTTCGGATCTCAGTGTATGTGACCAGTTTTCGTTTGTCTGGATTTGATCGAGGCCATTTTTTTCGACACTTCTTCTTGACATTGAATTTCTTTGCAATAAGTGCCACTGGTTTCCTCGACTTTAGCCTGGTTGCTTCGAAAGTAAATATCTATTTACAGGAAGTCGTTGTGATCGGCTTTGTACTTCTACCGTTCTCTAATGGTTGCTATTCTCCTCCGTATTTTCGGTGATGTAATGTTAGTACCGATAACCGTGCAGTAGGCGTAGATTTAACTACTCCTGTGATTAGCGTCGTTGTGACATTCAGCTATACATCTAGATTTGCGGTGTGGTTACTGTTAAGCCAAACAGGTTCTCCACATTCCGCAGCTGAGAATACGAGAGCTAGAGCGGCTGTTCCGAGCGAAGAAACACCGGTTAACCACTGGATGATATTTTTTTCCTGCAGTAGCATTTTCTATTCCGATACGTTAGCTGTCTATCCAATGTTTTACCCGAATATTTGGGCAATATCTCATGGTTTAGCAATTTACCGTTGCAGCTAGTTCTGAGCTTTCTATTTGCGTCAGTTCAGGTGTCAGATGAAAACATGAGGCCACAGTTTTAGATTCATTGAGACGGAGCAACAATTGTTTAAAGTATTGCGAGATTCATATATACGCAAAACTGGGCGACCAATAAATAATATAAATAATAGACTAAACGAACACTTTAATTCATATAAAAATGAAAATTACCACAAGTCACTTCGTGGCAAACACTGTGCAGAGAAACATAACGTAGGAAATATAACGCATAATATAAAAATTTTACACATAGAATATAAATAATATATATATATATATATATATTAGAAATATTACAAATTATAAAACGTAGAGAAATGGTAACAATTAAGTAAATAATAGGATCAATTTTGACGAAGAATTACTTTTAAAATCGGTTTTATAAATAGAGGTTATTTTAAAAATAAATCCAAAAGTAAATTATATGTCACTAGTTAAATGTATATCAAATATATACAAGTTGTTGTTATATAAATATTAGAGTTAATTTATATGTAACGTTTATTGCGTACGCTTGATAATGGGGCGTAATTGTCGAATAGCTTCGGGGAAATACAATTTTTTGCAGCGATTAAACTGAGTTCTTATTTTATTTTATTTATAACTCGTAATATCACTACTCTCCCCGATATATCAACTTATATACTACCGAATGAATACGCGTAATTCGCTCTACCAGGGAACTAAGCGAAAAGCTTACATCTTAACAAATTTTAGATCACAAGCGGAATATATGATTTCACAGTCAGGAATTATTTTAAAACGCATAAGTGATCCCTTAATCATAGTTAAAACGACAAATAAAATTTAAATGAATAAACGAATACGAACATATGAAACAAATTTTTCTGTGTACTTCCAAAGGTATCGTAAATATTTGCAGGTTGTATATATATATATATATATACAGTGACGCACACACGGGGGCTAACGGGTTTAAGCCCCCCAGAAGGCTTAGAAAGATATAAAATAAATATCAACAAGGAAGATTAAATTATAAGCTCCAAACAATTTCCAGCTAAAAATTTGAAAGAGCTCGTGTTATCACTAATAAAACCTCATCTTGAAGAACGTGTAAAACAGCCTAGATTGTAAACAAGTACTGTTAGAAAACATTCCTTACATTCTGTCTGCTCTAATGACATTGAAAATCCAGCTGACTGTGCAACGCAAACAATAAAAATGGCCGTTGATTAGTCGGCATTCAAATCTGATCCAGGTCATGACTATTGCGTTTTTTGTTGTGGTTGTCGTTATTACTTGTTTCGGTGTTATTCGTGATTGTTTATCGTTTGTTTTTCCCGTTGAATTTTGTCACACATTCGGCTGTGTATATTTTATTCATTTTTATTACAGATTTTTAATTTTTTATTGGGGGATGTTTGAGCCCCTCAAATACAAATCCTTTGTGCACCACTGGGTGTATATGTATATGTTTAGTTCTGATGATGAGCACGGCGTGTTGCTTGAAACGTAAACTCGGGTTTATTAATATTCATATATTGTTTTATTTTATTATTAATAAATCGTTTTTTTTCAAAATTGTACGCGGTTATTCCGAAATTATTTTATCTAATTATATATATATATATATATATATATATATATATATATATATATATATATTTATTTATTTATTTATACATGTATTATATAAATAATTATGATAAATCTCGTTTATTTTTTATAATAATGTTAACAATGACGAAAGTATAATCAAATCGTGTTTTAAACTCGGGTTTATTAATATTAATATATTGTTTTATATTATTATTAATAAATCGTTTTTTTTCTAAATTGTACGCGGTTATTCCGAAATTATTTTATCTAATTATATATATATATTTATTTATTTATTTATACATGCATTATATAAATAATTATGATAAATCTCGTTTATTTTTTTATAATAATGTTAACAATGACGAAAGTATAATCAAATCGATTATGTCCGATAAATACAAAATAAAATTTCAATACAAGTTTGTACAATAATAATAAGTAACAAACAAAATAACGTAACGTTCATAGGTGTCAACTCTGGGTAGTATGGGGCGGTCGCCCCTCAAAGTTGTTATACCGTTGCCATGCACCCTCAACGGTCATTAATTAAGGACCCTACCACTTCGTCTAAACAGTCATCTTTGCATTAAATTAAATGTAATTTCTTAGTATAAAATCGAATTTTGATTAAATGTAAATTGAACGAGCAAATACCTCGTACCCTAAGCTTGTTGAGCATGAAGAAGATAATTATATATATACGTGTCTTTTTATTAGCACACATCCATAAGCACTAGTGCAAACGACTGATTGAACGTGTACCAATAAAATAAATAGTAATACTATGGTGATGATGACGTTAAGAACTACAACGATATCGTCTATTTACAATTAATCATTTCCGATGAAATTTTTCTCTTGCCGAACATACGGTTTGCTTAAAAATTATCTTGGCTGAGTGAATTATACGAATTCGGGGTTAGCTGAGTGAATTATGCGAATTAGAGGGAAATTCTAATTTTAAATCTATTTCGACATTTCACGACGTATAATTCAAATTACTCTCTACCCTCAAATATAATCCCGGAATATTTTCGCGCGTAAATTTTGAATTTCGACCTGCACGCCGGGGCCTTCCTGAGTAAAATATGCAAAGTAGTAGCAGCCTCTTCGGTCTTCGGAACAGGAACTTTTTCGCGATTCTTTCACGCGGGGTATTCGTTCTTTAATCGGATTTACAATGTAAACATAACTCCACCTTCGTCGCCTCATTCCTCGCATATCTCCTATTCCTCGTATATCTCTCGTCGCCCTTCTATTAATCTGCTTATTTTGTCTATAACGTTTTTTCCGCGAACAATACGCATTTGTTCGGGTCCGCTTAAAGAATCGGCGTATGAGATTCTATCCGGCAATCCGTTATCTCGACTTCGCGAATATAAAATAAAATTATTTTCGTCTATTTATAATAAATTATTAGAATCTAAGGCGCTCTCGGAGGATGAAAGAGATATCAAACTCGGAAGATTAAAAGAATGTGTCGGAATTGGAACATATCGTCGATATAGACAGGAAAAATCGGTCGATAGTTCAGGAAAGGAAGAGGGAGGATGAGCATGACCTTAAAACAGACGGCGATTAATAAATTTATTTTTAGAAATAATAAAGTGTATTATTACTTTTAAAATTAAATATAACTCATCGATATTATTGATAACGGAACTCTATCTTCGTCAGTTGCTTACAACAAATATGATAATTTATATGTAGGCGAATCGATAAACGGTACTGGATCATCAAATGGTCACTGCGCTTCGTAGAACGAATGAAAATAATGGCTAGTCCGGCTATATAGAATTAACGCGTGATTTAAATAGAGAGAAAAAAACGAAATATAAAATTCAAGATGGAAAATTAATGGAAAAATCGTAAATAATTAAATACAGAATTACTGTAAACGGTATAATTAATTACATTTGCGTTAAACCTTCTATTACAAATAATTTACCATCGCATCTTATAGTTTAAAACGAGATTGATTGCAAGTGTCGTTCATCACACCTATTAACACTGTGTAAAAAGTAAACGAAAAGGTGAAAACCGGAAACTTGAAAGTAATTGACCACCGATAGAAAGATTGAGGAATGAACCTTCATAAACGCGGTTAGTGTCATTAGTTCTAGTCCGGTTAGTGTTACTAGTTTTAGTGATTTGGCAGTGAAGTTAAATAATTGAAACACTTCACGCTTTGATAACTACATAATTCTTAATAATTTTAATTTTGTATATCTGATACGAATCGACGAATATATCTTTATATTGAGCCAAGTTATCTAATATTTATATTTTGATCAAAGCATCCTACATTTTACATTAAATTTCATCTATAAATGCGTGCGTATATTTTTGTGTGTGTGAAAATGAATACTTTTGTGTACATGAATGTATATATATTGCATATAGGTTATATTTGAAACAAATAGCATTTTACATCGTGTTTACTAGTTGAAAAAAATATTGCGGTTAGCCATAATCCCGAGTAAAAATCGATGTACCGCCAAAATTGTTAGCCTTGGAAGATAGTAGCCCTACTCATCAGATATTAATCAAGTATATCTGGCAACAAAGATGGGACACTTGCGAAACAGGAAGAAAGACTTATAATTTTTTCCCTAATATTGAAGCCAGAGGAGGAATGAAAAACTAAAATATCTCCGTAGATTCCGAATCTCTAATACACCACAATGTACAATATGTGGTAGTGATGAGGTTAACAATATCGAACACCTCATATACAAGTGTCCTGTCTTTAATGACTTAAGACATACTTATCAAATTAAACCCAACCAATCTCTAATCCTAAACAAAAATAATATGGAAACCCTCTTAACATTTGCAGAAAAGGCAATGCAAAGAAAATTCGCACTAGATGTTTAAGGCCAATAGAAAGTCAAATAAAAACAAATTGAAACGTCATACCGATAATTCTGAACTGTCATAAAACTGTGTCTTGTATGGTTTACCTCTGCCTAATATACTTAAAAAAAAAAAATTATGCAATAATCATTATAAGTTATTATAAGCGTGCATTTGTAACAAACTTTTATATTATTTTTGTCTAAGCTTGTATATATATATGCATTTAAGGAACAATTAATTACTTGTACATACACGTGGTAGGAGGGACTATCCACTCTATTTTGAAGTACACTTGGCAAGGAACAGTTACACACAACTGATGTACTGCACACTATAGTTCTCCTTGCTCTTTTATAAACATATTTCATAAATATATTTTCCCTATCCACTTGCTGGAATTGGGGAACAAAAAAAAAAAAAAAAAAAAAAAAAGTTTGTTCTTTGAGACTCTTTTGTTCGCCAATCTGAACTATCACCAGGTTGGTTACCGGATCTTCATCCAGCACTTACTTAAAAGAGGTACTTCAAGAAGGCGAGTGCGCGTAAGAAGTGAGGCGCTAAAGCAAATTACACGAAAGTTTGCATATTATGCACCACAATTACTGGAGTTACCCCGTATATACGCACACTATATATATATAATGGAGCCATGTAAACACTTTTCGTAAGAAAACGTATAAAGCCAAAAAATTAGAAATTGAACTTTAATGATTATAATAACAATAAATGGGCACGCTCAAAACATTAGGTTATGTAACAATCTTAACGGCTAGAAAAAGGTCCGGATTCTTCTTGGACATGATTAATATTACTGTCGCTGTCGCGAATTATACCAGTTACTTTCACGACAGCATTTTCTAAAGAAAATTCAAACAGGCAATTCTAAAAATTTATGCCGGCAAAGTGGATGTACATTTACATGTATATATGTTTGTGCACGTGTGTATGTAATCTATACACACTTTTACACAAACATTTAACCCATTCAGAGCGAGTTTAAACTTTTAGTTTTTTGGTTGTATTATTTGTATGCACACCCCTATATGAAGTTTGAGAATACTTGCGCAATAATACGGGCTTACCTCCCAATTATTGTTAACTTTAATTTAACGGTATCGAATTTCCTTATTCGTTTTAGAAAATTTCTCATTTCCTACAAAAACAGAGCTAATGAAAAATGTAAAAGTTACTGTCCCAGGTGGAACGCCGCACCATATATATGCTAAACTTAAAAAGCAAGCATATGATAAACGGTGCTATTTGTAAACTGTTTTCTACTATATGCAAGGATGAATGGATAACAGTAAATTTTCAAGTATCTGTTCTTTATAGGATGATCACTTTTACTCATTATTCACACAACCTTCATGTCAACATACCACACATAAAACAAAATAGATAAGACAGATTGAAGTTAAATATGTACATAGAGCCAGTTGCTGTAAGTATATTATTGTAATAGGTAAGGGAAAATACATATACCGCGCTGTACAAGTAACGAGGTCAGATAATATACGGAGAGACTGAGATTAATTATGTATATATGGTTAGGAGGCTATTGTGGTTGGAACTAAATCTGATCAGAATGGAGCAGAAAAACTGAAATGGGAGATTCTTAGAAGAAGCAAGTGTAAAAGGGGACGTCGTAGAAAGGTTAGATTGGATAGAATTATTGGACTGTCTATTACAAAACACAGACTTCTACAGATGAAGATGATCCCCACGCACGGATGCAACTAAGTAGAAAGAGACCACCTTGGGAATGTGATTTTCTGCGGTGTCCCAAATTTAGCAGCCCGATAACAAACTTCACGTCTTGGATGAGCTGGAATCTGACAGAATGTACAGAAACACCATAATCTCGTAGATCTAGTACATTTGTTACATAACACA
This sequence comes from Coronaproctus castanopsis, assembly GCA_032883995.1. NCBI lineage: Eukaryota > Metazoa > Arthropoda > Insecta > Hemiptera > Monophlebidae > Coronaproctus > Coronaproctus castanopsis. The sequence continues at coordinate 30,357,450 of CM065052.1, read as the reverse complement.
ATATAGTCGTCTTGGTACGATATTTTTCAACGCATTTGGAACACTTAGATAGTCACTTACAAATTAAGATTTTCCCCTTGAGTGGCTTTAATAATTTCGAACGCCTCTTGTACCACAAAATTTCGTAAACCTAAACAGTTTTGTATAGTTCAAGTGAAAAATCAAAAAGCTGCACCAACTAGTTTTTTTTTTAGAATCATCTAAAAATGGTAATATGTGATCAGGTCATAAACTAGCAACTACTGATGGAAAATACAATGACCGATAATTGCAGATAAAAAATAAAAACAACTGGTATCATTATCAAGCTTCAAAAAAAGAAGGCCTATACGGAATGGATAAAAATTTATAAGAGAAATCGGCATATGGAAGCTTCGGATATGATTTTTATCGGTTAGGTAGAGAAGTTTTGGCGAGATGAAACTCAAATCGTGATTAACGCGACTAAAACGACTAAAAAGACTCGATTCAGAGTTATCAACTCGTTCAATTATGATCCGTCGGTGGAGTATTTTTGAACTGCAAATGAGAAAAAAACAGATTCTGTCGCCAATACAGAAGTAGGGATGAGAGGCGGGAATTGTGTATAAAACAATTAATAGATTTATATCCTGTAATTGCTTTCCTTTGTTGTAAGTAACGATGTCGTCCACAAAGAATGTGTAATATATTTTATCATGTATCATCTCAAACAGTGGATAAATATACGGATTGAACATTGATGGACTTATCATAGATCTCCTAAGGAAGGGAAATATACACAGTTCTAAGCATAAAACCAGAATATTTTAAGGAATGAACAAGAGGACCGTGAAGGATTCAGGGATCACCACCTGAATAATTCGATTAAACAAAGCGGAACGTGGACCTATCATATGCATAATAAATATCTGGAAATTACACAGAGAAGTATACTTTGTTAATAAATGACAGGAAAAGTACTGAGATTTTGTTAAACTTACAGTTATACTACCATTCAGACGTTTATTTAGTCTTCGTTTCAACGATATTTCTTATGCCATATCCCAAAGAACTTAGCCATGAGTCGGTTTTTCGTGTTTTTTAATAGCTAAATCAAGTACCAATCTTCGCGGAAAATTAATTCGTAAACGGACAGAAAGAGAAAAATTGGAACACTGTTCTAAGGCATAATATGGAATTACATACCAGGAGACGTATCTGCTTTATTACAGGGAACCAAGAGAAATTCTTTTGATAAACTGATGGAACTTAAAAAGTTATTAAAGAGAGAAGTTTCATTTTGTAACTCAAGATTCCAAAATCATTTTTCCACATATCTTGGTAAGAATGATGTATGGAACGATGCAGGGGATTCTGCCGTAGATGACGATATCTCGTTAGAAGCATTTGGTATCCTGTAGTTCATATTGCTGATTGCAGAAGAATTTTTCCACACGGAAAGACATGACTGGCGACTATTTTAATAACAGATTAATTCGGCTTAGGAACATATTCGGGGGAAGTACAACTGGACAGAAGATTAATCAATGGAAAATTTACCTAATTAAGTGATGAAAGTTATAATTTTATTACTGCGATATTTAGTGTACACGTTAAAGGCACTGAAAATTTCTTTTCCCGCTAGTTTCTTCTTGGCCCCACAAAACAAAATATCATGACCACCACTTTTTTTTTATTTCTCAACTTATTTGATAAAATACTGATAATTTCTGCCGGTGATCGCATGCGGAACCCGTACAGTTTAAGAAAATATCCAGAATCTTCATCAGCCTACACCAGGAGAGACCATGCCACAACACATCTGGAACACCGCAGTCTCCTTCTGCATTGAGTAGTCATATGCCCATAAAAGTCGTAGTGTGAATATATTCTCGGAGGAGTAACACTTAATGAAACTCTGAAACCAACCTTGATATGAAAGTAAATTCGGACAGAAAAAATAAACACGATTTCAACAAAGTTTATTGAAACTAATTACGGAAAATTTCGTCGATTTATACGTCGAACTAATGATATGAGAAGTGATGAGAATGAATATGATTTGATTTCTTCCTCCAATAGTAGCTCCTTCAATAACACCATATCGGATTGCCTATGTAAACGGGATTCAAGGTCATCCTTGTCATATTATTAATCGAAAGAACGAAATTATTAGTATTGATAGGAATGTTAAAACTGGTTTTATATCTACCGACAAAATCGAAACACAAACCCTGAGTAAGGAGACGATGTTTACATAGCGCAGGTGAACGTAAATTTCCTATGTTTATCATTATGTTGAATGTAATGACTCTATGTGCGCCGTCGCAGTGTTATTTTGGGATTATAACGTTCTCTAGAGCAAAAATTGTTCCATACCCATATGAGAGGCTTCCATGCACACATCGAAATTGCTCTAATAGCAATGTTACCCGAGTTATCATTCTGATGATCTTCACTTGTATCTTTACTATTTTGTGTTTTCGTTAGGTTTAGTAGTAGACTAGTATTCCCTCCTTCGAATCGGTAACAAAATTGTTTACCAGAATTCTGATTAATCGTATTGCACCAGTATTGGAACGGTTTTCTCCTAAATATGGAATCGGTTGCCGAAGTGTGTAATCAAATCAATATTCTCGCTAGTCGGCAACGCAAAAAATACCTTTAAAAAAATCGAAAACACTGCATTACATCACATTTATTGACTATATGAAAGCCTTTGAAATGGTACATCGAGGGTTATTAACGGAAATCACAAAGAAATTTTGTATATATGACCTTGATTGTACTTAACTGAGACTTGAAAAAACAATAATAAACAACAGATTCGGTAGTGGTTTCTTTAACCGACAATCGTTAAAAACCGCTTAGAATTTTCCGTGTTAGAGTACAACCCGTGGAAGTGCACAACGCTATCGAAATACTTGAAGCGATATAAGTAATTCAGGTTGAGCTATAAATGAAAATAAAACCAAATTACACGTACAAGTAGCGATAGTAAACAAAATTCTAATACGGAAAAATTTCAAGTATCTTGGAAACATGTTCAACAACAAGACCAGCTTAGACACCGAGTTCAACGGTATATAACCAAGACGCTAATAAACTCGACGGAGCTATCTTCAATAATAAGTTGATTGCAAATAGAAAACTGGTACAATTCCGTCACTTTGACAAAACCGCTTTTGCGGCTTAGAAACATAACCTCCGTGTATTCATAACTGTCGGAATCGACAAAATCGATGCTGACGTCTTTTTAAACACGATATATGAGGAAAAGAATATGCTGCGAAAATCGGTTCAATCATTCCCTTAGTGCCCATTAATAGACCCGAATAACTAGTGGATATTTAATAACTATTATTATTATACACTTTTTTTTGCTCTATTACATCTTTTTAAGACAATGTATACACTAAAGGTATGCGCATGTGCAATACATAAATATGATTACATATATATATATATTGTAACGATGGTATTGTTGATAGAATACTCGACTATCAATCGAACGGTCGAGGTTCGATCCCAGATCCCGTAATAAAAATATTCACCGCCCTATATTTCTTAATCATCGCGGAGAACGTGGCGGAATATAACATCATATGTATAATGCGTAGCATATAATTGGCACCTTGAATACCAGTCCATTACGCAAAAACAATATTCACACATATGTATATATATATAATGCATTTAACAAGTCGAAGAAGACAAAATTACACGCGCGTTGGAAGAGCTTAATCGGTTGGCCTCAAAAGATATTTGCGTTATGTTGGTGAATGAGGGTGAGTAAAATTCAGAATGATGGTACGATGAATCTATTCGATATTGTAACAGAACTAATTTTACACGAATCTGTGGATGATGCCCCACGTACGGCATAAAGGTTAAGAAGACACGAAACTTGTACACACCATTAAATGCGCGGATGATGTTTCTTGCTAGCGGCCAGTGCACACTGCGGATGAGGATAAACGAAACGAGTGAATAAATTAAAAGGTCGAAAATTCGGATTAAGATTATAAATAAGTAACGCCCACACAAAATCGTATCGGGTTAATATTGCTGTTAAACGGGTCTAGAAGAGATTTCAACTTCAGATTTAATTTTGAAGACGCATACAGCTCTCAAAACGTATGGAACAGTTTACGACAAGCAAAACATGATCTTATGAAAGAAATATAAATAATCGCCAGCAGATGTCCACGGAATTACGAAAGGTTATCCGTTAGTAGGTTGGTCTATCGTTTGAAAATGCGGACGTACACGAAACCAGAGAAGGATAATCCGAAACGAATCACCAAAGACGAGTGGTGAACCATAAGCTGATAGAAGAGAACCAACCAGGTAGTTTTAAATCGAATTCACGAAAGTCGACAGGCGTGGAATCAAATTAAAAGTAAAATTACCGGCAAGGAGTACAAGAAGCAGGTTGCGATAAAGAGAACTGTGGAATCGACAGTAGAGATTTCGTCCGTTCCAATTATTCAGAAATGAAAAAGATGATCGAAAAACTGACTGCATCCGAATATGATGATGATGACATGTGTGTGTTTAAATATATATATACGAATAGATAAAAATCTTTTGCTCGAACGAGAAATAAACTTTAAAAGTTTTCAACGTAATAAATAAATAAACTAGCGGAGTTAGAAATACGACGTTATAGAAAAAGTGAAAAGATTAAATGTACACAGATAGAATAAAAAGTATGCGAATACGTGTGTAAGGGTATAAAGTAAGAAATAACGGATATCTGACAACGATAATAGAGGATACAAGTATTGAAAGAAAAGGCGCGGAGAAATATCGTGATGGTATTAAGTTTTCCTGGTTGACTACCAATCGGGGCGAAACATTGTTGAAGAATACAAGAAGAATTAAACCAAATTTGTAGGTTCAGTTCCGTTCGGTAGTTTTTTATTAATCCTTTATTTCCTCATCACTCGCATAGTATATAGCAAAAATTTTTACGACGGAAATTAATCAAAATTCTTCGTTTGTCTTTACTTGCAGAGAATTACTGCCAGCTGATGTCTCCGAGCCAACCTATCGTTATCTCGAAGACGTATACGAATTTGCAAACGCTGTGGACGGTAAGTTGGAAAGTTAATATCGTCGTCGTTAAAGTAATTAGCAAAACTTACCATCTCGGATTTCGTTATTTACTTCGACGTCGACCTTTTTTCGAATCCCGTTAAATAAAAGTCGAAAGTTCGCACGAGATTTGAATTTCAATTAGTCCGATATATACTAATTACCGTCCTTGATTAGTATATTCCGAGTATTAATGGCGGCATTACGATTAGTTAGATAATCGAGAATTATGTAAATTTCATTCGCGTCAACATATTCAACAATTCTCGATAATGTTCCCTCGATCGATTGCGAATATCACGATTACTTCCTAATATTGTTCCATTTCCACTAAGGGCTAGATTTCGAATTGATTTAAAATTTTTTACGATTATTTAATTTATTGTAATTTTTCACACCGGTTTAGCAACTATTTATTTTTTAATTCCCTAAGTTTAATTTGTCTATATGTCTTTTCGCCTCTTCAAATAGTTCAAAGCGAGCCAAATGCGTTTAAAACTGCGTAAACTTTCTTTCGATCCTCTATCAGTTTTTTCCTTTTTATGCTCGCCTAACTAAACGTAATGTTTAGTTTTCTTTATGTCACTAATTTGTTTTCGACGATAAACACCATTCTGTTAATTTAATCCAATTCCAACCCCATATTTTCACGCATTCGTCATAAATTATTGCATCGTTTTTGATATATTTCATTAGCTGTTTAGGAATGCGCGTGAATATTTCGAGTTATACTTTTAGATGGCATAATATCGAGGTTCATTTTAGATACAGTCTTTTAATCACTCCAATATTCCGCCCGACCTCACAACTTTAGTTATCAAGACGTACGCGATATCCTATTGCCGCACGGCAATATAGTAGGGCGGCATTAGATCGCGGGTGCTGCCAAGCTATTTTGGTGTGAACAGAATAATTCTAATACTCAATCTACGCTTAGCGTAACAATAATCGTTCGTTGTTACTTTGTCGGACTATTCAATTTCCGCCCAGTATTCCAGGCCACGCTGAACAAACTTTTCCAACTGTAGCGTTGAAATCCTCATCGGAATATTGTTTTTATCCGATTTGAGTAGGCTACGCAGCGATTTATTAAATCCTATATAAATCTGTTTTTTTTTTTTTTTTTTTTTAATATTAGCCTCGAGAAAATTATTCGCTTATTCCACCCATTGAGGAGGGTTTTTCTTGTGAAATTATCTACAATATTATTTATTTTTGAGTTTTGGAATTCATCTATCCTTACCATACTAAAGCGTATATTCGTCCTTTCTAATGGCTTCTTCACTCCTAAACACGTTCTACTAAAAGCTTATATCGATATCATACCTATAACGTTCTCCATAGTCGTAAGAGGTATTTTTCGGCTTTTTGGCGATTGGTGTTCGCATCGATTAGAAATCCAATTGTTGTACGTAAAGATCTATATTTATATGACTATTTGTTTGTAATGCTAATTGAAAATTCAATCGTTCAAATATATATATATCATATCGTATGGTATGATGTTGATTTATAGATCGATCTCTAAACGGGAAAGCCAGGTCTTCAATCGTAATCCCATTTTCCGAGTATACTTTGAATTCTTCGACGATATGTTTTATCGTTTGCCCGGGATGTCCACAACAGCAACTAGCCGAATCAGACATACCCAACTTCTGGAGGGGTGGCCGCATCTACTGTGATTAGTTCGAATTACTCGCTACTCCATTCATCGGTAAGAACCGGCGTATCGTTGCCGAGATAATACGCATTTTTTCATTAAACTGAACGTCCACTTTTCGCACAACAATATTCCGCGGCTCCATAAACTAAAATGATAAAGCGTATATGCGCAAATTCTTAGCTTACGATCCTCACAACGTACCTGCTAATCTTCTTACGATATTTACGCGTGTTCTAATTTGCTAACTTAGGTTAGTAAAAGATGTGCTTTATACACGTTATTCCCAGATATTTTGAATTCTTCGTGTTATTAATTGGCGTTCCATCCATTGTCACATTCAGACGGTGTATTTACTAGCCTATTACTAAGCTGCAAATAGGGTACCTTCAGTTTTGTTCGGATTTAGGCGTAAATTACATTTTTCCATATGTGCACCTTATTACGTTTAATTCAGTCTGCAACTTTCTCCGTCAATATTGTTATCTTGCACCGCAACTATAAATAACGGTACTATTTAATATTATAGGCAAAACAAAATCATAACACAGTTTAATCACTATAAAATAAAAAACTTTTATAGTGATTAAACTTATGATTTCGTTTTGCTTATAATTCATAAAATCACTACTCTCTGAAGGTATACATTAAAAAGCAATTGGTCCAAAATGGAATCTAAATCATTGTTTATTGCCATGCGCTACTTTTATCCCCGAGGAAGATTGGAAAAAAACGATCAGCCAACATTCTAATATGTCTTCTAACTGTATCCTACGCGGCTGTCTAAGAAAACAAGCGCTCTTTTCAGATTTTTCTGAAAACCATTCTCGATAACAGCTACTTAAACAACACAAGATTTGTTTGTACGAAAACCAGCTTGCTCGACAGGTAGATGTTTTTCGATTTTTTCTGATATTCTGTTGTATATAATTCGTTCAAAAATTATTTTATACGGGATAGACAGTAGGGATATCGGTCGTATATACGTAAGTGTGTGTATGTGAGCGCGTAATGATTTATACGTCGCATAATTTTATAGATAAAAACGTTCGATTCTATTCTTAAAATCTAACATACCGTGTAATAAGCGCGCGTCAGTTAAAAATGAATAAATTCTATTAAAAATTTCTACTATAAATAATCACAGAGTTGAAAACACGTTCAGAACATACGCTGTTATATGTGTAACGCGGTGCCAAATATGTCTCTTCCATTTGCAAAGTAATATTAACTGAAACGATTTTATTATCAATTCCGTTATATATATTATATATATATATATATATATATTATTGTATGTATACGTAATATATATATATATGTGTGTGAATTGAACGATGGAAGCTGCGCGATGAAAAGAGGATGCTAGATACTTTTGTTAAACGAAAGTAAAATTGCCGGTGAGTAGGAAAATGGAATGAACAGATAAGGACGCGACCAGATCGTCGGAGCGGAATTAATAGCTAACGCGTAAAGCCAATGGTTTTTCCTTTTTCCAAAATTGAAATTTTCCTCACGGCTGGAAAACTGTTAGATTCGCTGTGTACGAATTAGCGCTGCGTTAGTTGGCGCTTATAAATACCAATACACATAAGCGAGCCGAACATGTAACGGAATAGACGAGAAACTATTTCTATTTCCGCGTAATCCTTCGGAAAATTAATTTGGCGAAAACAAAGAGATATCGCCGTTAGCGACACTAACAACTATTACACGTCTCTCTCGTACTTGCGCCCAACCTTATCCATCTCTCTTTTTTCTAATAACAACTATGTATATATACTAGTACTAGTTTCCAAATTTATTTTTTTCTCTCTTTGATAATATTTCGATTCGGCTTCCTAACCGATTAAAAAGCGGATGTTTCCATTTCTCCGAAATCCATCCCTCTACGTACGTACACGTTATTTGTTTAATGGACAATCGTAGTTATATCGAAATTCGCCGAATTACTTTCGAAGCGTAATTTTTCGGCGGCGGCGACAAATTATAATTAACAATTAATTCCGACCGGCGTAGGCGATTATAATTACGTTTATCGCCGGCAGACGAAGTTGGGATTTTATCGCAATTTAAAAATGTCAATCTAGAAGCAATATCGAAATTCACCACGGATACATTCTAACTTTATGTAGATGGTAAACCGGTTTCAGTTTCTAACTTAGATCTACATCTTGACTGTAAGCTCAATTGGCATGAGCGTATTAAAAGAAAACGAAAAATGTTGGACTTTCATTCTGAACTCCGTTTCGAAACCAAGAGGTTCATCTATGCTCCAATTTTCCGACCAACATGGAGCTATAGCGCAGAGGTTTGGAGAATCGCAGCCAAATCCAATCTCAAAATTCGTGAAAAATTTCAAAACAAATTTATGCGTATGATTTCAAGAGCACCTTGGTTTGACTCGAACGTCCAACTTCGCACCGATTTAAAAATCGATCCAGTTCCTGTTATCATTCACCAGAACAGCTACATTAATCGTCTTCACCTCCATCCGAAGATTGAATCAGTTTTACTATTAGATGATTCTAATGACACTCGTCGGCTGATAAGAAAACATCAGCTGGATCTAATTAATATTTAATTCTATTATTTTTTATAAAATAATTTAACTACCATTGAAACCATCCAATAATTCGTTATTAGTTTTACAGTTCCACTAAAGATTCGTATCTGCAGGGTGTGAGCAGTAGGGTAAGATAGTGTAATTAGTGAAGAAAAGGAACAATTTTCAACGAATCGTAATATACATAAGGCTATTATAAATAAATGAATTCGCTTAACTGGCATCTATTATTATAAAACCAGGGTAAACGTGGAATATAAGTCTGAAGCAATTTATAATAAGGGTTATTTCAGACAGGTTTCCAGTATTCCTTATGGGCAGTTTTAACAATGGGGAAAAGATGAATACGTATTGAATAAGCGATGAGCAATCGAAGAAGGGAAGAAGAGTTAGCAGAATAAGCAGCGAGAAAATTATCGTTTATTCCAGAGTGCCCGGGAATTCAAAAAACATCATGGAGATTCCAACACCCTGTAGAAGGGCGACATGATTGAAGATTTTCAGTATTTTTGAACACTTCTACAGTTTGAAAAGATTATAATTGGTTCGAAATGATGAAACGGAGGAAGTGACGATAACTACAGCCTCCGTACTAAAGATGGACAAAATTCGCAATAGAGTAAACTTTTAAAATTTTAGAAGTAAGGAATAACAAAAGCTGTATAGATAAGTGCGCATAAAGTAGTTATTAATATAGGAAATGAAAAGCAGTACAAGGTGCAGAAGCTTTAAAAGTTTTTAAATAATCTAAGTTTATATCTAAGGATAGCTCGTTATTAGTAGAAGAAAAAAAAAAGAACTGGAAGGAGAAGAGATATTACTAGATTACTATAATTGGATAGTGATGCGCAGAGAGGCAAAAGGTTCGACGATGATTAAGAGTGAACCTTCAGTTTCCGAAAATATAGAAAAAATAGAGGAATAATGAAGGAGTGGCAAGGTGAGAAATATATCCGACAGATGTGTGCGAGAGGAACCTTTGTAACTGATACAAATTCTCCTAAGGATAGACGTAGACATATGTTTCGAACTTTGTCGGAAGTAAAAATCTACACGGCTGAAGAATTACCAAACAGGAGACTAACATAATCCGTAATACTGCGTACGAAAGATCTGTACAGAAGCAATATAATAAGGGATCATCTCCAAAGGTTGTTCAGTTTTTAAGCTTTTGTGTAGGTAACTTCAATATGCTTACGTCAATTGAGTTTAGATTAGTTAGAGAGGAGTATTCATCTTTGAAGAGAACTGGCAGTGAGGAGGGAAGGTTGGCAGAAAATCTGAGTGAGGAGTATACAAAGAACAGTCAATGAGAATATGGGAGACGGAAATCGTAATGCTACACACGGTGCACTGATGGGCCGAAGTTCTGTTGATCATGTATGAACAGGTGAGCCTGATATGACCCCAGCCGCAGTCTGCTGAGGACAGCGTCATCTCGGCGGTTTGGAAGCGAAGTCTTCCAAGGTAGAACGTAATTCTTGATTTGGCGAAGCTCGTTTAATTACGTTTGTTGCCACGAAGCAAATGATTTGACATAATTACGTACATCAATAGCTAGAAGTGGGACTTTCAGGATCGGCGACAATGTTTTATATTTTATTTAAATTTCTGCAGTACCCTTCTGCCGTTCGTATATAATAATATAAACCACCCTTCTAGTGAAAAGTTATAAATTTAACGTAACAATTCGTGCGACGGTATGTCGATTGGGGACTTTGTTAAAAATGTGCCTAGAATGACGATGACAGGTAGAGTTGAGCTTGCTAACTATGCTAAACAGACGACCAAATCTAAATACGACCGACATCGCTAAGATAAACTGTAACGTGTTGAAGCGGGAATAAACGTCAAACTGAATTACCGATACAATTATACGAAATTTTATTTGTTCCCTTGAAATCTCCAATAAGGATGATCGATCCTGATAGGCCTGAGATAAGAGCTGCGAGTTCGCAGAAAAAGAAATGGTACCACTGAGCGAGACGGGGATACAAAATAAATTTGAACTGGCTTGTAATTGAAACAATTACTACGGTCTGTAGACTCATGTAGGGTGGAATTTGTTCGAATGCAATAGTCCCAGTAACACATCATTATGATTAGATATGTAGTATCATAGCTAATCGTCCGTTAAGGGTTTTAGTGGCTTTTTATAAACAGAATGCAATCATCGCTATTCGGTAAAAGATTGATACGTGTCTAATAAATATACAGTGTAAAAAAAGATTTTTATTACATATAGATATTATTATATGCATGTCGCAGATTGGTAAATGGATATATATATATATACAAAGTAACTAGTTCCTGTTTTAACAAATATGACACTTTTCATACGAGTTTCTTAAAAAATATATTTAAAAAGTAATAATAATGACAAAAAATAATATAAATCTTTATACGTAAGCGTAAATAATCTTTTGGGAGGAAAAATGGGCGAAGAAAAATCGCGAACCAAAGATTTAACTTAGGAGTCGAACTGAAATACGAAACGTTCACTGAACGGATTAAGAACAATAGTGTGTCGAACAAGAGACAACATGAAAAAAGTAACGAATCTCCGACAGCTGTTCCTGTATATGCAGCGAAGAGCGATCTATCCAACATCTTTTTTATCCTAGCCCTTACTATAACTTGGGATTCTTTTCCTGGCACGAAGAAAAAGAACAATAAACATGAATAAACGGCAGTTACCTTCTAAAACATTTCTTTTTATAATCTTTTTTTTTTCGATGCTTATCCTTTTTAATAATGTTGCGAAGTTGTTCTTGCTAAAATTCCGTTATTTTCCGGGGTTACCATTTTCGTTCCGCTATACATTTTCCGGATTAGCATATCCGTCGTTAACAAATCCAAAACTGATAACAACGCGAACAAATAAGAACGCTCCCTCCTATTAAGATTATTAATCGAAAACTGACAGAAATATTGAAAAGCGACGATGCGGTGAAACGGTTTTTACAAAGACAAATTATGTAAAGAGATAAAAAAAAAAATCTTTTTCCATAATCGTTTTCCCATTTAAAACCAAAAACAAACAAAAAAATAAATACAAAAAATTTCTTCGAGAAAAAACGAAGCTTTCGCTGTTTCTCATTCAAAAAAGATTCTTTTCGTATTAATTTTCTCGAAATCGCTAAAAGTTACAAAATAATAGAACGGTTGAAACTATTTCAGCTTTTTCTCGTTTCTCTCTATTATGTAATTCTTATTTATTCATTATTTCGATATTATTATTATTATCACCACTACTACTACTAATAGCATTATTATTTTCATTATTTTCATTATTTTCATTATTTTCATTATTTTCATTATTTTCATTATTTTCTTTATTATCATTAATGTTATTACTATCATTACTATTATTTAAGATTAATAGTGTATTAGTTTCGGTTGATAGAAATGAGAAATTAGTTTCCAAGTACATTAAAGACAATTTTCCGAACACTGTTAATCAAATTGCGCAACACAGTAATGGAGATACCTTCGCTATTAAACGTGAGAACTTAACCGCTAATTCCTTCGCATTATTGAATTTCGAAGTGATCGATGTTAAAAAATCGATATTATGGAATTTCAGTAGGTTTAATTAAAAATATTATTAACTTTTTTTTTGGAACCTTTAACTTTTTAATGATTTGTCACAACTGAAAATTCTCCTGAAATATTAAAATTAAGAATTGTGTTATACACCTTTATAAAAATGATCACAAAACGGAGATAGCAAATTATAGACCGATCTGAATACTGTGGACACTTTCAAAAATATTCGAAACAAGTATAAAAAAAAACATACACGCCTCGCAGCGCAGGGAACAAGTGAAACTTAAAGACGTTTCAACTAAATTCGGTACAGAGTTTTTTTTTAATTTTTACGCGGATATATATAGAAACACACATATATATATATATATATATATACATGTTTGTGTGTATAAGTCGACGCGCTGAACCAACAAAACATGGTTTGAAACACGTGTGTTGGCAGTGCTGTACATGCGACCGTTTTATATATATATATATATATATATATATATATATATATATATTCCGATTTCGTTGACACACCTAACGCAACAAAACGTGGTTTTTATAGACGGGTGTTAGTAGTGCGGTACATGCGAACAGGATATATATATTACTATTATTATGTTACAGCCGATTGGCTGATTCGCCCCAACACAATATTTCTCCATAAAATGCGGTCACTGACTGCCTTCTTCAAATCTGCATATTTCGTAAAACCCGTCTGCTTTAGCACCGTATCCACAAATGTTATTTTAGGACGTCCACGTGGTCTTTTACCTAAAATTTTACCCTCTATAGCAATATTAAGAGTACTATTTTCGGACCGCATTACATGTCCTAACCAACGAAGACGAGTTTTCCGTATCCGGTTGAGTATCGCTTTCTCTTCTCCTATTCGTTCTAGCACTGCTTTATTCGTAACTTTTTCGGTCCAATTAATTCGTTGCAGTTTTCGCCAGCAGCACATTTCAAATGCTTCCAGTCGACTGCAATCTACTTTCTTAAGTATCCACGTTTCTGACCCACACAACGTTATTGACCAGACAAATGTTTTCATAAGTTTTTTATGTAATTCCAGAGATAATGAGCATTGTGTTATCAACTAATATTTTTCTCTAAATGCTGGCTATTCTTTTACGAATTTCTGGAGTACAATCGAGGTTATATTATATATATATATATATATATATATATAACTCGGCTCGCTCGCTCGTTTTGATGGTTAATTCTCCATATATATCGCACCAATAGAAGTTTCACATCAAAAACAATTAATAAATTACGAAAGATAAATTTTCTTCGTGTTAATCGGTATGCGTTCATGTCTGGCAACAGTAGAGATGATACACACTATTCGAGCATATATCCTATATTGCTGCATGTTTCAAAAAAAAAAAAAACTGTTTTTCGGGATATTTTAACCTGCATAAAGCTTTTGACGTCATTGATCGCAAAATTTTTCCAGAAAATTGTACAGTTGTGAATTTATAGGTTTTATATACAGGTGGCTTATGAATTTACATCGAAAATAGAACGTATATTGTCAAAATAAGCAATGTGTATGTGGTTTCGAAAGTACTGCAAGGAAGTATTTTATGTGTACATCTTTTTAATATAAACTAACGGTACTTTATTCTAACATACTTTTAAATTTTATACAACGCGATGTAGATAATCGTGAATGGTTACGTAGGAATTGGTCGATTTTTAATTTAACCAAAACGAACTATGCGATATGCACAAATTAAGACTTAACCGAAGAGATGGAAGTTTTACTAGGAAGAGACAACAAATTAGAGTCAAACGATAAAAAATAGTTAAGGATTCAGCTGAATAGTAAACTGACATACTCATTCATTATATTTATCTAAAAAGTCTAGAAAACTATATTACCTCTTTTATCGCTCAAAATAACACTTTATTTCTGGTCACTTAGGACGGATATAAATTACTTTGTATCAGCCAGTTTTAGTATATGGACTATCGTATTGCGGTAAAATTCCTAACTGTACTATTTCAAACCTATTGAACAGGTGCATACGTGTAAAATTGAATAATTTTAAATGAGTGTAAAAATTTTAAAAATAAACCTCTAAAACTATACTAAGTTCGGTATATATATCATTAAATAGAAGACAAAACCGGGGAACGTGTGGAGAATGTTAGTTCCACATTACAATAAAACTAGAATGAGACTCCAAGTAATATATGTCAGTCTAATATATAATGTACTATTTAGAAATTTTAAAAATAGGTCTAATTATTTACGAACCAAAACGGAGGAATTATTAATTGACTACGAATTACTTCTGCGCGCCTAATCTTGGAATAATTAAAATTCGAATTTCTTATTTTATCCGGAAAAAGACTTTATAAAATCAAATTTTGTTATCGGTGTTTTTTAACATCTCCTCATAATATATTTAATTATCAGCATTTATAATACGATATATTCGATATTTTCGTCTTTCGAAGATATTACAGCGACATATTTGTAAATTATTTGTTATAAATTTCAGACTATTATTTCAAATTTTTTATTTTTTTTCTAATTAATAGTAATTTTTATTCTAAAAGAATATATACGTACGTGCAATTGACGGTTGCGTATATAGTTCTGTAATAATGAATATATTAATTCGTGTAAAAGCGTGCGTGTGTATGTGTAATACAGGTTGTGTTTTCTTATAAATATGTTATTGCATGTATTCGAATAAATATAAATATTATGCGTTTTATAACACTGCATGTGTGCATATATATATATATATATATATATAAATAGTGGTACCTCCTATTTTATTATGTACGTATATGTCTGATAGTTGAACATCGTATATGTGTGTATATAGGAGGCTAAATGTCAGTGATTACAACGTTTCATTGTAACTATAAATTTACAGCTTTCCTGCCATATATATTATATATATATATATATATATATATATATATATATATATATATATATGTATGTATGTATGTTGCACTATTACTGTATATACATTTGCACATTAAAGTAATGCTTGAGTGCGTACACGCCAATGCGAGTAAATTTTCTGTATTTTATTATATTGCAACCACGATTCATGCAGGATTGCGCATTAGCAGGACGGGCGGCTAATTTAAAATGTCAGAATTATCTAAATAGCGCCATTTTTTTCATGTTATCCTAATGTCCATGTGCTTCGTGTTTTCTATTTGTTTGATATATTTCATTCTTGGCCTTTTTTCTTCATATTTCACCGTGTACGGTACCTTTAAGTGTTTTCTGCGTATTTGTGGAATAATTAAAGATGTATTCAGAAGACTGAGGAATGTATTTCTGCAACCAGATTTACTTGTGAATTTAAAGACCACTAATCGCTATATGTACTATACTATACGGTGTGGAGACATGGTCGATAAAGAAGATACCTGAAAAGGCAATGGAAATGTAGTTTCTAAGCATCTGTTGTAGATACCGTCGGTCGGAAAAAGTAACAAAGGCCATCAGTTAGCAGAGAGAATTGTGGAGTATCGTACAGAAAAATTACACTGCATATATTGAAACTATATTACACAGTAGAACGGAAGGAAAACGGCTAAAAGGTAGAAGGAAGTTCGGATGGACAATGAAAATAAAGGAAATTGAAGAATCGATGGAAACAGCTAGAAATAGAACGCTAAAATCAGCTAAAGAATTAATAATAAGGGCACCGGAAGAAGAGGAAAAAGTAATAATCACTTCTTTTTTCATAAATGCTCATTTCTCCGCTACTACGTTTTCTTTTATATCCCCGTATACTCTTTCCGCCGTTTATTATTACGCCGATTTCCAAATTTTGCTCTTCTCAGTAAAGCTACGGTTTCTTAGGGCGTACGGTGCCGTTTTCATGCGTCGGTAATAATACGTTGAATGATGTCAGGAGAACGTTCACAATGGAAACAAACTTTTTTTTTTTTTTTTTTTTTTTTTTTTTAAATATATTTTTAATTACAACTGGCCAGGCAGCCATCCAGCAATTGGACTGAAACGCGAAGTAACATGTTAGGGGTTAGCATCCAATGATGGACCCCACTGAGAAATTAGGCTAGATCAAACGGTCGTCTACGTTTTAACCTGCGAACATCTAGACTAGTGTCAAGTAGACTGATCGCCAGTACATTTGTGTGTGTCTCCAAACGACTTACATATCGATCAACAGCACGTTTAACCTCATCTTTTACATATGGGATGTTTAAGTCTCGATGCAATGTATGGTTCGATACGTACCAAGGTGGGGAAACAATGAGTCTTATGGCCTCGTTCTGAAATCGCTGAATTCTATTTACATGTACATCTTTTGCGCAACCCCACAACATTAAACCATATGTCCAAATAGGCTTTAAGACTATTTTATAGATCAGAAGTTTATTTTCCAGTGATAAACTTGAGTACCTGCCAAGAAGCCAATTTAATCCATGCAGTTTTAAATCTAACTGTTTTCTTTTTTGATTAACATGCTTGTGCCATGTAAGTTTACTATCTAAATACATGCCTAAATATTTGACATCTTTTTCTTGGCTAATAATTACCCCATTTATTTTTAATGGTTGGTACATAAAATTTCGCAATGTGAAATCAACCTGTGTGCACTTGCTTTCGTTTACCCTGATACGCCAACGTCTCAGCCAGTTTTCAACATTTAACAGGGTTTTTTGAAGCTTATTAGTAGTTTCACTATTGTCTTTACCAACAGCTAACAACGCTGTGTCGTCAGCAAACGTAGCTGTTATCACGTTATTATCAACTGGAAAATCAGCAGAATAAATTAAGTAAAGCACCGGACCCAAGACACTTCCTTGAGGCACGCCAGCAGATACAGGATAGATATCAGACAATTGATTTTGTATTTTAACCTGGCATGCGCGATCTTCAAGGTAGGATTTTAGAAGGAAATAGAAAGGATGCGGTAATATTTTTTTCAATTTATACAGCAGACCATGATGCCATACCTTGTCAAAGGCTTGCTTGACATCCAAGAACACACCCGTGCATACTTGTTTAGTTTCAAGGCTTTCTTCAATAGTATGCACAATTCGGTGTACTTGTTCAATGGTCGCATGTCTTTTTCTGAAACCAAATTGGTGCTGAGGAACAACATGTTCCAATTCTAAAATGGGGTTCAACCGCTTCAATATTACTTTTTCAAGGAGTTTTGAAAGGATAGGAAGTAAGGAAATGGGTCTATAGGATGAAACCTCGTCCGGTGCCTTACCTGGTTTTGGTACAACCACTATTTGCGCCAATTTCCAGGACAAAGGAAAATACTGAAGTCGAAAAACAGCATTAAAAATATTTGTAAGTAATAGTATACCTTTTCTGGGTAGTTCCGATAACAGTTTATTAGTAATTAAATCAAATCCCGGACTCTTTTTTTTGTTAAATTTATCAATTATATACTTGATTTCACTGGGAGACGTTGGCGAAATCGGAGGACTTAATTGCAATGGTACACTTAAAAATTCAAGAATGTCAGTTTCATCATTAGTCTGTAAATTTGGTTTAAAGACATCACAGAAATATTTGGCAAATACTCCAACTTTTTCTTTGTCAGTTCTAGCCCATCTACCATCGGATTTACGAATTGGAGGAAGGGGTTGTATAGGTTTGTTTCTGCTATTAACCGCTTTCCAGAGGTTGTAATTTGTCGCTTTTTTGGGTGAAAGTTCTTGTAGGCAGCGTTCGAAGGATTCATTTTTAAAGTTTTTAAGTAAAATCTTTAGTTCTTTCGATTTTTTATTTAATAATGTTTTATAATAGGGATTTCGGGATGATTGCCATTTTTTACGGATATTTCTTTTTTCTTTTACCAGATCGAGTATACATCGCGGAATATTATTTATTTCTTTCATTTTATTAATGTTTGGAGTACATTTCCATGCGATACTCTGAATAGTTTCAGTAAAATACTGAACCGCTACATCTATCTCTGATTCAGTCTTTAGTGATAAATTTATTTTTAATGTTGAGTTTATGAATGCTCGAAAATCTTCCCAATTTGTATATTTATTGTGTAGAGAGGGAGAAGTTTCTTGGTTTATTAAGCCTGTACTCGCGGTTAAAATTACGGCACTGTGATCAGAGCATAAATCAAAATTGGAATCGGCATTTATGTTCAACATTGAAATTCCGTTAGTTATGAAAAAATCTAAAGCATCAGGACGTTTGTTTAAGTCTGTGGGCCAATATGTTGGTGCACCTGACGCCACACAACCGAAATTTTTGTTTAAAATTATCTTATTTAATAGTTTTCCCCTAGGGTTAGAAAACCGTGAACCCCACCTTATATTTTTCGCGTTCCAGTCACCGCCAGAGATGAACCTATGGCCTAGAATAGTAAAGTATTCACATAAATTATGTTCATAAAATCTGTGGTTTGGAGGACAATACACTGCTGAGACTGCAATTTTACCATTCAATGAATATGTCATTATATTTGTTGCCTGAATTTCTTTAGTGGATATATTTTTTAGTTCGTAGTGTTTTATTGTACTTTTAATAACAACAGCGCTGCCACCGTGCGCTTTATGGTCAGGTCTCGTAGTTTTGTAGACGTTATAATTTTTGATACTGAAATACGTTTTATCTGTGAAATGCGTTTCAGATAGTAGCAATATGTCGATTTTCTCAAGAGTAAGGAACATCTCTATTTCCAACTTATTTTGAAATGCACCATTGGCATTCCACGTGGCTATCCGCAACGACGTCATTGTTAATTAATTAATTTATTTGTTAATGCTGTGAGCAGGTTTAGTACGACTGTATTTTGCTGCATAAGCTGGTTGAACATTGATTTAAATTCATTTAAAAAAGTTGTTATGATACTTTTAAAGTCAGTATTGTTCTCTCGATGGTTATTAAATGAACCGTTCACGTTATTATTAACATTATAGCCTGGTGAAGGTTCGTTATTATTGATAAGAGAGTTAATAGCATCAGTTTTGTTTCTTGTTATTTCAGCGTACGACACTATTGGATTGGTTGAACTTTGGTTGTTTCTTTTCTCTGATATTTGAACAGCACTGTTTCCTGATTTGTATCTCTGTTCGTGTAGTTTCTGGTAGATCACACAACCCTTGTAACTTGAAGGATGATTTCCTTCACATAATGCACACTTTGGGGTAGAATTTTGATCTTTTTTGCATTCTGTGGTATTGTGATGACCACCTCATTTTACGCACCTATATGGCCGGTTGCAAAAAGATTTAGTATGCCCCCAAGACTGACAGCGCACGCATTGAGGAATTGTTTTCTTAGGGTGTGGAGCTTCAACCTTTATTTTAGTGTAAAGCAAGTGAGTTAAATTAAATATCTCTTTAACATTGTCTGTGGGCTCAAGGTCTATAAAATGTAATGGTAGAGGCAACAAACGATGGTGTTTTCTTAAGAAGCGGCAACTGTTACCGTTGTAAAAAAAAAAAAAAAAAACGGTGAAATCGCGGCAACGTTGCTTTTAAAGCGGTCGTCATTACGGTGATGAACAGTAGTGTTATCGACGTTTTATCATTGTACGGTGATATAAATCGGTAAATATTTTAGTTTTATTTGTATTCAAAACTTTTCAAATAAGATGAGTGAAATTATTTGGAGTAGCGTTGACGACGAAATACTTATTGATTTTGTAATAAGAAATCATGATGTTTTATATGATATAAAAAAATAAAGATTATCGGAAAACCCGATTAAAGCTAAAGCTTGTGGTATGAAATTGGTATAAAAATTAATAGAACCGCTATATAGTAATGTGATTTATTATAAATAATGAAAAAAACAATAGATCCAATTAGTGTAAAAATGAATAAAACAGGTATATATAAATAATGAAAAAATAGAATAGGTGAATATGTCTGTATCTACAGTTTAAAAAACAAAACCAAATATATATATATTAATAAAGATCTAAATCGTCAATTTTTAAAAAAAGTTTACAAGATTCAAAAAATGAACAGTATTTATTGAAGAACGGTGTTTCTAGTTCTGGTTCATCGTAAAAGCGGGCATCTATTTTTCACCGCTTTATGACGTCATTCAACGTAATATTACGTACGATAAAAAACCGGTATTCCTAAGAAACCATAACTTAAGACGACCAGGACAGAAAGTAAAGATTTTGCGAAATAAATATAGAGAGGGAATCTCCGGTAATAAATCTGAGTGCGTTAGTTAGATCACTAAATTAACCGGTCCGGAAGTGATTGTCGTACCGGAGATACCCATACAGAGGATGATAAAGACCTAAAAGAAAAGGATTCAAAAGGTAACTCACCAGGCTACTAGCAGTCATATTCATCGGTATATCGCTTAACAAGCGGAAACGCCGGTTATCATTTCAGCGGACGTGCATAATTTATTGAGTAATAGAGTTCTTGATTATTGACTACATCCCGCATATATTGTGTCAGCGCTTACAATTTTATATTGCTTTGGATTAAGTTAGCTTATTTTACCGAAAATTCCTTTTTCAATTGAATTCATTTCGAAAATTAAAATTATTAAATTAAAAATTTCTACCGATCGATAAATACGAGCCGGTTTAAGAGATTTTTTTTTAATTAGTCTTGTGATTAGACGTATGCATGCTCTTTAAACTAGTTAAAAAGATGACGAAATAGTGTACTTACTTTCGATCGAACCAAAAAAAAGCAGCCTAATTGATTTCGACGTGTCTTATCGTGCATTAATGAAAACTCATTTATCGTACTTAAAGAATAATGAACAAAAATTAGATACATTATCGCGTCGTTAAACTAAGATGACGAGTTGACGCGCAGTATGGCACGTTAAAAGATGCTCGTTTCGTGAACGGGTTATCAACACGCCACATACATTATATTATATATATATATGTAATATATTATATGCACGCATATATTCTCCGGTAATAAAGCAAGGAATAATAAAAGCGTTCTAGTTAAGTCGATAGGCTGCGTGGGTGTTTATTTTCGAAGATAAATGAGCGGTATCATTTATAAATAACGCAGTAAAGAGACATCACGTCGAAAGTGGGTTACCGAATCCTTCGATGGTAAATTCCGAATTTTTCACTCCATCCCCGTGACGTGTTCGGAATTTATGTAGTAAACATTTCTACTCATCTACATCTACCACCCGCTTATATAGTAGCTTAGACGATGAATAAGTACCTGCGGATGAAACGATAAGTACTATATTCGTTGTAAATATAGATTTTATTATATGTAAATAAGTACATTAGCGGATAATGTCGGAAGCTAGTGAAATACAAGACGGCCGATTGGTAAGTGGGCTTTACCGAGTGAAAAAAAAGAAAAGATTCAGATTTTCTTCTTCTTTATGCGGTACCCTTCAAGAGGAAGTTCTCTTGCATACTGCACGAGCAACCGGACTGAGATGACGTTGGTACACTCCTTTACATTCTCAGTCCAGTGCCTTACTGAGCTTCTTTTCCCTCGATTTTTATAAGTGCCGAAATATTCTCTTTTCTTATTTGCTATCTATTTTTTCGATCGGAATCCTATCTAAGATTTTCTGCTTTAGTAAAATGTCCGTGCTAGATCTTGAACATTGTTCTACGTAACCGCATTTCAGTCGCTTCATATCGTTCAACTTATATAGTTTATCTCGTATTGGTCGCTTTCATATCGTACAGCGATATAGGGTAAATACTATAGTCGTGCTTAAATTTAATCTATCGCGTAATAGATTTTCTAAATCGGATATTCGTCATTTCATCGTTGATTATAATTGAAATTCGATCAATTTTCTACTTAACTATCATCCAATTTGTGTCCGTTTCTGGCATTAATTTTGTGTCGCGTCCACATTAACCGCTTTTCAGTCATACACTATATCTTATTAAATTATCAATTTTATAGGGGGTATTTATTATACAATATTGATTCTTGGCTGGATAATTTCCAATGTATTCGTATACATTTTTTTTAAATTGAGACATTTCGCGCATTAACATTAAAATTTCACGTCCCATATAGTGGACAATGTGACTGAAAGGGTTGAAATAAATGGCATATTATTGAAAAAATTGAATTTGCGAGTTTTACATTTGCTAACGATTTATATCGAATTCAGAAAGGCGTACGAAATATAATTCGGCAGTCCGAATAAAGGACAAATTCGGAAATAGTATTAAATATATGAGGAACAAATGTCCCAAAGTAGAATGCGATAATATCGGATTTATGAAAAAATTCTAGTAATAAATGCTAGAACAAATTAGCAGAAATTATTAAAGTTACGCGGAGAAACAATTTCTCGCGCTTTAAGAACAGTTTTTACAAAAAAGGCAATCTAGAAAAATCCGGAAATAACTTACGCGTTACTTAATATCTTTTTTTTTTTTTTTTTTTTTTTTTTATATAGTGCCGTGTTGTTTAACTACCGAGGCTATTACGGCTCATTTAGGTTGGAGGAGAAAAGGAACTGTATAACTGAGGGATAGTTGAAGGACTGTTGGAGAGGAAAGCAGATAGGGTATGCGG
The DNA here is from genome assembly GCA_032883995.1 of Coronaproctus castanopsis. NCBI lineage: Eukaryota > Metazoa > Arthropoda > Insecta > Hemiptera > Monophlebidae > Coronaproctus > Coronaproctus castanopsis. Next base: position 30,334,129 of record CM065052.1, on the reverse strand, counting down.
ATGGATATTGGGCCGGTAAGGGAGGAGTGTAGGGCAGTACAGTAAAATATGGCAGATAAGAGAGGGGTTTGGGAGTAAACAAAAGGGGCAAAAAGCTGGCGGATTGGTACGTTGGAGAAGGTGGTCATGAGAGAGTGATATGTGACCAAGGCGGAGCCTGCTGAGTGCTATGTAATTGGAACGAGTTAAATTGGCAGGCGGTTCCCAGAATCCTACATTGGATTTGATGGCGAGAAGGAAGTTATGGTGGTATGAATTCTACTTCTGTTGCCAGTCGTGGTGGAAGAAGTATTTGGGGGCTGTGTTTAGTACAGGAGATGGCGGTGCTTTATAGGGTGTAGGGGAACATAGTATAGAATGGGCTTCCCTATCCACCACTTCATTCCCCAAAATCCCCTTATGACCTGGAACCCACAAGAGGGATACTTGATCTGTATCTTGTGATAATTTGTAAAGAAGAGATTGTATGCAGTTAATTAGAGGGTTATTTGATTTTGTTTTCTGAAGGGCCAATACAGCTGCAAGAGAGTCTGTAACGATTAAAGTTTTGTTGTCACTGGGATTTAGGAGTAAGTGCTGGAGACAGAAAAATATACCGTATAATTCTGTGTCATAAATAGAGCAAAAATCATGCAGTCGTATTGGATAGCATAAATTGTTAATGGGCTATTAATAGAATGGGGTAGGGATTTGGCGCCATCAGTAAAACATAACAATGCTGGTAAATAGTTATTTATTAGTTATTTGCTTTCATAATGAGCTCATACTCGGCCATATTCTTATATTGCAGGAGGATTATATTGGTATGTATATTCTCTTTCCAAGGGGGAGGGGTTAGAGTGGCTGTAAGGCGAGGGATAGGATCAAATGGGAATTTGGGAGAAGAATCATGTATAGGGATGGAACGGAGTATTAGTTTAAATGTTAGATATTCTCTATGATCATGTAGTGGGGGTATCCCTAGTAAGGAACACATGCTCATAGCCGGTGATGTGCGGTGAGCGCCAAGAATTGTCCGAAGAGCAGAATGGTGTATGGGATGTAGGCATTGTAGTAGCTTTTGGGGTGCTATGGAGTAAACTTCACACCCATAGTTCAGTCTACTAAGAATGATGGATTTGTAGAAATTTATTAGTATTTTGGTATGTAAGTTGTAGGATAGTTTGGAGAGATACTTGAGTTGTTAATTCTATGTTATATCAAAGATCAGATAAAGGCTATTATTATTATTATTTGTTGGTTTTCACCTTTTAGCCTAGTTTAATCCGGTTTTAAATATTTACACGTCTATATTATCGTTCTTTATAAAATGATACAAGTACATTCTGGAGATAATATAATATATTTACGTCTGAATAATACTCAAGGGTATCTTAATGTCGGCGATACTTTTTCAAAAAATAATCTTCTTTCTCGTTTGAATTTAACACACTGTCATTCAGTACGATCTATTGACCCTTCTAGGTCCCTGGAGTCAAAAACGGCCCCGGTTTTTAGCTTTTAAAATTTATTTACTAATTTTCTAATTTTCATTTCTACGTTACTAAGATTTTTTGGATTAATGTTTCTCGTAGTTTACTTATTTCGCTAAGAGAGAGTCTGTCGCTATTAAAATATTTTGAACCTACTTTTTTTTCATGTAGTCTAACGCCATCACATTATTACGTATAGTTCGATTATTTTATTGTTAATATTATTATTACACAATCGTCCAAGGTGTTTTATACGGTGGGGGGGGAGAGTTTGAAATCGTAAAACATTTTCTAAATTATATTCAACAGTAACGAATTTTCAACGAATACGAAACAAGAGTTCGCGCTTCCGCTTAATCGTCCAACTGAGTTTTATATTTCGTTCGAACACATTCAATACGAAAGTCCGCACAATACGATGGACACGGTTCGAAGTAACGTTCGTTTCAAGTTTTCAGAAATACAATTAAAGGTCGAAACGCCTAAGAAGGTTTCCTATAGAGAAACCCAGGGACTTTTCGTATAAAATATTACTGAGAAGCGCGCAATGTTCTCTCGTTCAATTCGAATTTTTATTTTTTATAATTTTTTTTTAAAAGTAAATATCGAATTAAAAATTTGCCACTCTAGCAAAATTAATGTGTAACAGGATGGGGAGACGTGTTTAATAAATTCCCCGAATTATCTTTCGAGTACCGGACGTGGAACATTTAACTATTTAGTTCAGTCTGTGCGCATCGTTGTCATATCTTGGTTGGTGCCATTCTAACTCGGTTTCTCATTACGAATCCCCACGTCCGGGACATTCAGATCCCGATGCACGTTTTCAATGCGCACATTCGCCATTTATTCTCAGCGACTATTGCTAAAGTACGAACGTTTTAAACCAGTCTTTTCGGAATAATTCAAAACGTGATACCGAATATTACGTCGTACACTCTGGCGTTTCTTCGGAGTTGAAAGTACGTAACTTTTATAAGACAATTCGAATTACACACATAATGTCGCTCGAACGACCGCAATTTGTTGATCGTACGTTACAATAACGACTCCTCGTACCGGTAATAAATATTTAACGAAATAATGTATTCCGAAAGGTAGTTTCACGGATGTTTACTTAATAAATCGCATCACGCGTATTGCCAAAACAGATTATTTTCTTATCGGTATCGAAATTCCGAATAAGAATTTTATATCGGATTATAATTACATCCATTCACTTACGCCTCCTCAGAACCTTTCAGCTCGGCTTTACTTTTATATTACGGTCAGACTTCGTTCCAATCACAATTGCCTTCCTAGCCATTCGTACTCTATCAATCTTACTCCATCTGTATAACTGTCGTATGCATGCGGAAACCATAGCCGACGCTAATCGTGTTGTTTTTGCTTGCGACTTGTATAACAAAACACGCCTTTATGAATAAAATTTTACATTTACGCCTAATATACCGAGCTCCATGGTATATGACGAATTATATAATCCACTTAGGTCTAGGCGTACATCCAGTACAAGAAGAAACACGTAAAATTGCTAATAGGCACCTTCAACGGCTACGACATCATCCAAACGAGCTGGCGGCTCAACTACTACACACGCAGCAAGATCTCAGAAGACTAAAAAGGACGAAGATTACGGACTTAGCCCATTGACAAATAGGAGGACTCACCAAGGGGTGTGTCCTTCATACAGGTGATTGAATCTTAGATACAATTTGTTAGATAGCTATTACTGGCTAGTTACAAATTTGGAAATGGTGGAAAAAAAAATATTTGCCCTCCTTTCTCGGTTGCCTACTTATTAGTCCTGAATAACAATATACTCCCAACTCTGGTCACCTACGTGTATATATATCTAAAATTAATCTGTGTTTTTTCTTTTTTATCTTCAATTGGGTAATTTTACTATTCATATCTAAGCCCTATTATTATAATATAATAATAATAATAATAATAATAATAATAATAATAATAATAATTTCGAAAACTTAAAAATTATATATTCGCTTCTACACAACGCTCGAATGGTATAAAGTACGTGCAACTCATCTCTTACAATTACTAAATCGTTAATATCACTTTCGAACCATTGAGATTAACTTAAAATTTTTCTGTTTCTTTTAGAAACGCAATAAAACCACAAAACAGACGTCATCTGTTATCACACATATGTTTTAAAAAACTGTCATTATTCAGTACCATTATATTAAACTGCGCTGAAAATTATTCTGCATTAATTAGGAACCAAAAAAAAAAACCTCGTATATAAAAGCGTCAGTTATATATATATGACATCAACAAATAAATTATAGAACATCCTTGTTTTGTTATTATTTTCAAAACAACAACTCGAACTGTACAGATTTATGTATTAGTCAGAAATGACTGACATTGAATCTGCTTGTTACCACCACCCGGGTTCAATTAGGGCTCAAAGTATTAAATTTATTTGTAATTGTAGCGCGACCTATATATATGAAAACTTAATACTGTCGATTATTTTTACTACTAAGATTTACACTAAGAAGAAATCTCTTTTTACCGACGATTTAGCCCTATTCTGCAGCTTCTATAGAACTGATACAAAATATTTAATAGCTTTAAAAAGCCGCTTTTATCATTTGTATAAGTACTACAGGCGTTGGAAGCTAAAACTAAGCATGGAAAAAAACGAGGCCATCCTTTTCACTAGAAGACACCCGCCACCAATACCGGATATAAAAATCGACGATCTTCACGTTAAACGAGCTAAAGAAAAGTACCTAGGTGTAATTGTATATCTTTCAACAGTCGCAGTCGATCACTTCATAATAATTTCACCGGAGACCCCACCTCACGGTTGCAAATACTAAGTTATTATATACAACTATCATTCGCCCTAGGTTAACTTATGACGTGCCCCGTCTGCAGTTCAGTTTCCAACAGCACTTATAAGAAAATTAGAAAACCACTGTTGCAGAATTTCACCAAATACCGACAGTACTAAAATTTAACTTATTTACACACATTGGTAAACTTTCTAAATAATTCTACGATAACTGCAAAATACGCAAAGGCAAATTAATTCCAGCCATATTAGACTCCGATATGACCAGCATATGAAATAGATATATACTCGTTATAAGAACCGTCGTCTGTGTAACGTTGAATATTGAGTTATTATGTAATCTAGCACAAACTATAATTCAGCGATGTTTTATTTTGTTTATTTTCGTTTATTTTTTAAAATTCTTCTTACAATATTTAAATATGAGATTATCTATAATTTTTCTTATTTTATTTATCGCCGAGGTAAATTTCGTGTACTTGACATCCCTTAATATTTTTATAATGTAAACAATTATATAATAAAGTTCTTCTTCATCTAATTTAAAATCATCGGTAGAATACAAGAAAGAACGTTTACTTTCTATCGCTAGAGAAAAAGGTGATCTAGATTTTAAATCACCGCGAATTTACTCGGGATAAAAATTTAACAGGAACTACGTACGCGGTAAGTTAGCGAATTTTAGAAAAAGATCTTTGACATACGAACAATCCAACGAAGTATATCTCGAACGTCGTAAATGTATGGAAAGAAACGAGAGAGAAAAGTTTGCGAAAAGCGGCCCAACACTAATTTATCAGATTAATATTTTCCAAGTACGTGCAAAATGCACTCACCATTGACCATATTTATTAGAAACCTTTAACCTGTATTGAAAAAAAACCACCTATATATACAATCGATAGCGATCCGATCGTATTGTGTGTAAACTCATTACAGTAATTGAACAGAACGGTTCGAAGTAACAAAGATCTACTCTAAAAGTTTCGATGTTCAATTTTTAAGATATTCTTTTTTCTTTTTTCCTTTGTATACCAGTATCCTAAGTAAAATAATATATATATATATATATATATATATATATATATATATATATATATATATATATATATATATATATATATTGGGGTAATATATATACCCCAAACTGAACTATCCAAAGAGGTCGGAAGATTCCATACAGATCTCTATGACACAAAAGTTAATCCTACAATGAAACATGTGAAGCATTTAGGCGTCATCATGGACAGAAGACTCACATTTACAAAACATATTAATGATTGTGTAAGTAGAACAATACGGAAAATGGGTTATCTATTTCCTATATTTAATAAAAGATCTGCGCTTTCAACGCAAAACAAATTTTTATTATACAAAAAGGTAATTTTACCAAAGCTACTCTATGCCTGCCCAGTGTGGTCTTATACTAGTAGTAGTAATATAAACCACGTGCAAAGAGTGCAAAACCGAATAATTTTGAATAAACCTCGATTTAGTTCAATAAAATCTCTCCATGGTGCGTTAAAATTCACTTACGTACAGGAAATGATTAAGATTAAAACGAAAAAATTTTTTGCCGATTGTAGATATTCCGACATTCCAATGGTAAATTCTATAGGGGATTACGATTACCAAGCTTTACGACACAGCTATAAAAGATATAAGCATAGGCGTATAAAACACATCCTTCTACAGTAATACAAATTCTAGTTCTAGTATTAATAAATAAGCTAAGATATTTTTAAGTATATTGTTGATACGGTAAGAGTGTACGCACTCTGTTATTTTAAATGAGCAGGTTTTTTGTATTAAAAATTTTTCCTGCAATCTTATAATAAGACGTAATTTAAATAATAATTAAATAATATTTTATAAGATTATATTTCGTATTAATTTTTTCTGGAAAGAATCGTTGATATATTCGGTACAGAAAATTCTATTGAATGGTAACTTTACTTTTTTGTAAACAGAAAATATTTAAATATGCAAATATATTGTTCTTGTTCTTCTTGTTCATACAATGAAAGATAAATTAACAATAAATGAGGATAGGGAAACCTACCGGATATAACAATAAGTGAAATCAAATACGCTTTAAAGAAAATAAAAAATAACAAAGCTAGCGGGCCGGATGGTATAGTCCCAGAAATGATTAAAGAAGAAAATGAGGAGATTTTGGATTTGCTGAAAAATCTGTTCAACAAATGTTTAAAAGAGAACTCTATCCCGCGACTGTGGAACGAAGCAGGTGTTATCCTAATACACAAAAATGATGATACAGCTAGTCTAGAAAATTACAGGCCAATTAGCTTATTATCACATATGTACAAACTTTATATAAGTATTATTACAAATCGAATGACGAAACAAATAGATTACTGCCAACCGTGCGAGCAAGCGGACTTTAGATCCGGTTTCAGTACACATGATCACATTCACACTATAAGGATTTTAATATCTAAGTGCAAAGAATACAACATGGAATTGCACATTGCGTTCATCGATTATCATAAAGCGTTTGATACCGTGGAAACATGGACAGTGTTGAAGACGCTTGAAGAAAACGGTATAGATGATGAATACATCAACATAATTAAAAATATTTATAATTCGTCAATAATGCAAGTACAGCTGGTAGAAAAAACAAATAAAATACCGTTAAAGAGAGGCGTCAGACAAGGAGACACAATATCTCCGAAGTTATTTATAGCAGCCTTAGAACGTATGTTCAAAAATTTGTCTTGGGAGTCTAAAGGTGTGAATATTGATGGAAAGAAAATTAGTCACTTGCGTTTTGCCGATGACATTGTGTTGATTAGTAATAATGTTGGTACCTTACAGGAAATGATAACTGACCTACATAACTGTTCCAAAAAAGCAGGATTAACCATAAATATTAATAAAACGAAGATCATGACAAATACACCTCAAAAGTTACAAATAAAACTAGATGACCAGATACTGGAACAGAATATATATATATATATACCTAGGTCAAATTATTACCACACAGAAAGAAACAATGCGTAGAGAAATTAAAAGGCGAACACATCTATCGTGGATAGCTTTTGGGAAGTTGAGTACTGTCGTCAAAAATAAAGATATACCTAACAGCTTGAAGAAGAAAGTATACGAACAGTGCATCCTTCCAGTGCTTACATACGGAGCGGAAACATGGAGCCTAACGAAGTATGTTGTTAAGAAACTTGCAGTGACACAGAGAGCCCACGAAAGATTAATATTGGCCATCAAGATATCAGACCAGAAAACCAACACGTGGATAAGACAGCAGACTAAATTGTCAGATGTAGTCGGACGTGTAGCGCAGTTAAAATGGAATTGGGCAGGTCATGTAGCAAGAAGAAACGATGCAACAGCACTAAACAGCTGATTGTAAAAAAGAATAACTAGGTTACTAATCCAACCTGCGCTTTATGCGGTAGAAGTCATCCAGCAAAATATAAAGACGGTACTGTATATTTAGAAATATTCAAAACAAAGCATAAACAGCCCAGTAACCAGCTGAAAACAAATCATAACACCAAAGTGCCGCAGAACTTCTTCGTTAATGATGCTGTATCTGATTTTCCTACACTTCCAAATAACACCAGAATGAGTGGTCATACTAAGACACCAGTAGCGCAACAGGCACGTACAATTCTCCCGGCATATCTTATTGCAAAAGCTGCAAGCAGTAAGAGAAGAGAAAATTTTAGACGAACTTCGAACCGTACCAATATTTTTGAAAATAGTGAACGTAGTTCGAATTCAATCCCGAATGTGATCCTCTATCACCGTTACAGCAGTCATTTATGCGGTTTGAAACCATGCTTACCACATCTTTTAAACGAACGGAGATTATATTTAGTAAACTGATCAGCTATCATGGCAAAATTAATTAGTTCAAAATTAGTTCTATACGAATTCCGGAATATTAACGGGTTGATATTGTCCATAGTCAAAAATTAAACAAAGCGTTACTCTCAGAGACACACTTCGCCACAAAAAATTATTACACAATAAATGAATATAATTTTTATCGAGCTGATTATCCAAGTGGAAAACATAGGGGGGAACAGCAATTTAGTATATAGTCATTTGAAACACCATGAATTCAAAATTATTCAGTTCATATTCAGGCAAATTCGATTAATTTAATAGAAAATACTTGAAAAATCCTACATCAATCTATTGCCCAGATACAAAATTGCACAGGCGCAATTTAATGATTTTTTCAGCTCGTTAGGAAATAGATTTATCGTAGACCGGTGTATAAAGCCGAACATACTTTTTTGGGATCGAGGATAGTAACTTTTAAAGAACGGGAATTATACAAGTGTATTTCAAAATCCAAATGTACTTTCTAGTGGCAACTTACATAAAATAGAAATAAAGTCCACGACCTGTTCGACTTCTTTATTAGCAAAGGTATTAGCTAATTCTATACAATTGTTGAAACATCTTTCGACTCTTCATTAGATCACTGCCCAGTAATACTAGAGGTAAGTCAACTATTAAGATAATAAAACCGACTACTGGATCGAAGAGAATATTACCGTCAATGCTCCGCTGAAATTGGAGGATAATTGATGAAGTAGTTGAATACCTCAGTCAGACATTACAGAAAGCAGCATGGTTAAGCACCCCAACAGGCTCTACAAGCCGGGATTTTAACTATCTCCGCGCTAAACTTATCCGCTCCATTTTCCTCCAAGCCCAAATTTCGAACGCTCGTAATTTGTCAATATTCCTTTTATTTAACGTCCAGGTTTTAGCACCGTAAATGGCTACGAACCACACATACATATTCGATATCCGTTTTCAAAGATTCAACGACATCAACTTTTGTTTTAATATATTCTGCTTCTCTTGAAATGCCAATCCGATGGCTAAATACACACACATATGTATATATATATATATATATATATATATATATATATATAATTAACAAAACAAAATAAAATGTAAGTTAATCACTAAAATTTTTTTAAATATTATAACGGAAGATCTGTACTGTGAAGATGTTCATCTTCTTCCGTTATAATATTAAAAAAAAAAAAAAAAAAAAATACTGATTAACTTCGATTTTATTTTGTTTTGTTAATTATATATATATATATATATATATATATATATATATATATATATATATATATATATATATATATATATATATATATATATATAGCAAAAAATACAGCATATAGCAAAACTAGCTCGCAGGGTATTTAAAAATAAGGATTTAACAACTAAAACCAAGATATCGGTTTATAAATCGGTGATAATTCCGGCCGTGCTGTGTGGCGGTGAAACATGGCCGATAATGAGAAAGCAGGAAAAAAGGCTCGAATCATGCCGTTTTAGATTCCTTCGGAAAACACTTCACGTCACTTGGAAAGATAAAAAGTCCAACGAATACATATTGAATATAACGGGTTGTTGTTCAATGGAGCAACTTTTAGTACAATAACGGTTCAATTGGGTAGGACATGTGATCCGTACAGATGATGAACGTATTCCCAAAAGACTGTTCTATGGAGTCTTAAACAACGGAAAAAGGCCATTGGGACGACCAAAGTTAAGATATAAATTTGAAAAAAATTAGAAATAAACCACACCAACGGCATCTGGGAAAAAGTTGCACTAAATCGGAATGAGTGGAAATCAATCACGAAGAAACTAACAGAGGTCGTAAATACAATAAAAATAAGAATAGTCAAGCAAGGATTAATGATAACAACGAGCGACAAGAATTTAAGTGCAGCCACTGTAATGTTATATTTACCCACAGAATAGGGTTGATATCACATAGCAGGTATAAGCACAAAGATGAAATCTGAGACAGCGGACTGAATACTCGTCAATCGAGTTCACGCAGAATAAGAAGAAGATATATATATATATGCATGGATATATATATATATAAATAAAAGCACGTACGATAATCCGAATGAAATTGACAACGTAATGTGAAGATGGGAGTGCCAAACGAAAAATGGAAAAATTCGACAGATATAGCAAACTTGTAATCCATTCTCGTCGGCGAAATTAAAACACGTCTGCCTAAAAAAATATAAATCGCTACGTAAATACTACACTTGGTGCAGCCTTCAAAAAATAAAACACGTTTCAAAAAGAAAAGGGAAAAAAATACTAAAGTAAATAAACACGAAAAATTCGTGCGAATAGAATTGTGTTCCCTGGGGCCCCCCCCGGATACAAAACTTCGGTCAAACAGCGAACTGTAATTTCAATTTTCCAGGTCGTAAAAAAAAAATGGAAGGACTAAAATAATTCGGTAGAAAATTGTAAAGAAAAAACAACCGTAATAATTAAAATATACGAACGAGAAAATGTCGAAAAATTAAATTCGCAAATTTGCCAGCGGGCAATTTGTAAAATTTAAAAATTCCCAAAATTGTCCGAATTTCAACCGCCGAGCTAACAGCTCTGAATAAACCATCCACCAATACAAAAACGTATTAACACACATATATATACACCAAGAATGCGTCTTCATGTTTGACACACACACACGCCGTATATAGTGTATACATATAGACGCATCGGAATATATATATATATTTATTTATTTATTCATTTATATAAGAAAATAATAAATATAGAGTAGCCTGCGAAACTTGCTTATGGCTACCGGGGTAATGACTATTAATATCCATGTTTAATCTTAAATAGTTCCGAGATAAACATAGGAAATTGTTCTAATAGAATAATTTCACCAGCATAAAGTGAGCAATCGATTTTATACATTTTCCTCAGATGATTACTACCTATGCCAGACATACTCTATCTTATTAGTTACACAATTACGACATTTTCCATCGTTGATGTAATTTATTCAAATAATATCCGATAGAAACCTAAGTATCTGTGTCGTGTAAAAATTTACGTTAACCTTTTTGTTTTTAAACCGTTTAATTACATCTGGAAAAAATTTATTAATTAATTTAACAATTTGAATTCGTTAAATAGGTAAATCAAGTTATTTAAGATGTTCTTTATGTACAATACCATTATGTTCTACTTTAGTTTCAAAAATAAATGATCTTCTTTTTAATATATAGATCAATAGATAATACCCGTGCGACAGTTCGAACAGCAATATTTGAAGCGGTTATGTATGAGAATGTTAAATCGATCAAAAATTTTCGGCAATTAGAATTTACGAGTTGGCTGTTTAGTTAAACGATTTATAGTAGATACAATATGAGTATAAGCTCCTCTAGAATTAATTGGTGCTAATGATTGTTAACCGCTCTCACACGTTAATTCATTGTTAGATAGCCTGTCGGCCAGTTGTAATTATGTTGTTAAAGTAAAAAAAAAATATATATATATATATATATGTGAGTATCAAGCGTGAAAGTTGAAAGGTGCGCAGAATGCAATGAATTTTATTCCTATATTGGCCTGGGGGAATCTAGTCTAGAAAAAAATCCGCTACTCGTTTATGTTTAAACTCGGAGTTACAACAAAAAAAAAATTATTACCGGCATAAAAATCATAGCCGTACATTTTTCCAATGTCAAGACCAAACTTGCCGATAACAACGCGACAGTCTCGATTCGTCTGGACAATATCTTCATTAAACTTCGTAGGATATGGAGCTGAATAATTATCGGTGGCCATGCTTATACATAATAATCATTATCATTTTGTTGTATCACCTTTCAGGAGGTTGCACATCAAGATTAACCTCCTCATATCATCCTGCGTCTAGCTGAATTTATTACTTCGTAAGTTCTCCCTGTGTTCGTTGTTACGTGCTCCATCCTTTTCCTTCCACTTGTTGCCTTTCAAGCATCTTACTAACATGAAAATGCCTTCTTCTTGTAATTTATGCCCTATATATTTTCGTTTTTTCCCTTTATATCTTCGACAATTTTCAATTTTTCAACGTTGCATCCTTAGATACATATATATATATTAAAATTCGAACGATCTTTATTCGACTTTCAATTAACAGTCCTAACATTCTTATTTAACGTATTATTCGTACTCATTTCGTTTCTTCATCCTGAGTGCGAATCTCGACAGAGTCGCATCGTCGTTACCCTAGTGAACTATTTGAATTTTTTAAATTTTATTTTCAACTTACTTTAATTAACATTTTTCTCGAGTAGTATATTTTTTTTTTATCTTAAACCTAACTTTCAGCGGACTAATATTTTCTTCATTAATGAGGTCACCATTTTTTTTTATTCGATTTTTTTAAATTCTGCTACGTTATAAACGACAAATTGTCATTTATTTTCTAAAAGAAATAGTAATAACAATAATAATAATAATGAACGTAATAAAAATAAAATAAAATTAAGTCTTCCGTAATTTAGCATGAACGTTGACGGTCGACCATCGCGGTATGAATACCACTACTCCCTTCTGCTTCTTGTATATCTAATCCGGTCCCACATTCGTTCAGATTTAGATGTCCTTCTTTTAGTATTTTCCCGTTTTGTAACTGCATCACCTTTTCATTGTGGGTTTAAATTCGTGTCAGAAATATAGTCCAACGTGTATTTTATATATATATATATATATATATATATATATATACATTTAACCGCATAAAAGAAAATACTGCGTTCAAAATTACCAGTTGATCGGCAAAAGCAACTTTCCGAAATGACAAAAGAGCGTGATATAACGGGACACTACCTACATTTTTATAAAGGTACAGTGAAAGAAAAAAGGAAGCTGACATTTTAAAAATTCTGGGAAACCTTTAACGCATTCTTCGTTGCCATCACCATACGTATATATATATATATATATATGTATATTGTGTATATATATGTGTGTGTTTGTAGTACGTATTTATGGATTCGGTATATTGTACAACGTGACCGGAATGACAGTCTTTTTGGATTATCCAAACTATGGTCACAGACTGAGATTCGCATTTGTCCCTTCCTCCCCTCTTATTCGAATTTTCTTCTTCACCAAAGGTTCGTACAAATTGTATGAGATGTAAGAATGCGAAAGTGTACGAAAAATAGCAAAGTATAATTTGGAAGCGCTGATTCGTATCGTAAAGAGACACGATGCAGCAATCAAATAAAATTTCATACCTCCCGAATCGAATTAAGTGTACATTTTATTTTCAAATACGACAATGAATACAATTGTATTCTTTATAAAGTAAATAATTCTCAATTTATATTTATGTTTTTTGTAATATTGCGCACGTTTATATTATAAAGTTAAAACGACCAGAAGGCCGAAGTCCCTCCAAAAATATCAAAAATTACCTATCCGAATAGAAACGATTTAACTCCAAGTTATTCGAATTGATTTATCAAAAGAAAATAAAAAAAAGAGAGAGAGAGATTTTTAGTAAATAATAGCTAACTGGCTATTTCTTAATCGATTTGAATCAATGTCGACAGGTACCACATTTCATCAACCACGGTAACCGGCATGCACACTGCGACACTGGAAGGCAACGCGATAACCAGTGTACTTATTTCGCTAGAAAAACTTCACGAAAAGTATAAAAAGTAGATCATTTTGATCACGCGCCCTGGTTGACCACAAGCGCATTGAATATAATGGGTCTGCTGATGTGAAATGGGTGACCATTGCGACCTGAGTGACAATCGACGCTGTAAAGGGAGATTCCAGCCAGTGATAAATATGCGACTGGATCAGAAGTACATAAAAATATTAACAACGGGAATGATACACAACATTAATATTGCAACATGGAATATACGAACATTACTTCAGGCTGGAAAACTAAAGAATGTAACTGTGGAGTCCAAACGTTTAGAAATAGATATATTAGGAATTGCAGAAACACGGTGGACAAGAAATGGAAGATTTTGTGCTAATGAAAACTATGAATTTATATACTCTGGAACACAAATACACGGAGTCGGCATATTAATAAGGAAGGAACTCGCGAAATTGATCAACAATGTGTTAGCAATATCTGAGAGAGTTCTTTCAATATGACTGAACATAAAACCAAAGCCATTAGTGATAATTCAAGTATACGCACCAACCGCGGACATCACAGACGAAGAGATAGGAAATGTTTATGAACAAATCACTGAAGCGTTCAAAACAACAAAACATGGAGATATAGTAATTGTACTAGGCGACTTTAATGCAAAGATAAGTCAAGATAACTGTAGCTCTGCAGCGGGAAAGTTTTGTCTAGGAAGAGGCAACGAACGAGGAGATCGTTTACTGGAGTTTGCAGACAAACACTCCTTTAAAATTGTAACACCTGGTTTAAGAATCACAAAAGAAGTCTGTACATGTGACTTAGCCCTGGAAGAAAACATAGAAATCAAATCGACTTTATTTTAATTAACGAATTGTACAAGAATATAGTAAAAAAATGTCATACATACCCAGGAGCGGACGGCAATACAGACCATATGTTACTAATGGCAAAATGTAAAATAAAATTGAAGAAAATATTAGAACATCACAATACGTGTGCATGGGATTTACAAAGGTTAAAAGATAAGAAAATAAGAGAAAAATTGCAACAAGCTATTGCAACATGAGAAAATTGACGTGATAGCTGCATCGGGAGAAAACAACTGGAAGAATTTAAAGGAGAACATTATTGAAGCAACTAACAATTCTTTACCGTACAAAACGGAAAAAGAGCAAAAATATGTGGTTCAATGATGACATAGCGGATAAAATTAATCAAAGAACAGCCGTTAAAGATAAAACAGGAACTATGTATTCGAAGCTAAATAAAGAAATCATCGCAGCAGGTAGAAAAGTAAAAATGGTTGAAGGAGAAATGTAACGAAATTGAGCTATTGGATAGCCGACATAATATGAGAGAAACGCATACAGAAATAAAAAATATGATGAAGCAAGGAAGGAGAAACACCCGAAACATTTATATGATCGAAAATAAGTATGGCATCTTTCGCGGAAGCGCTAAAGAAACTGGAGATAGATGGGGTGAATACATCGAACACCTATATGTAAATAGGTTAAGAGACATAAATTTATAAATTGAAGAAGAAGGTCAACACATACAAATGTGGGAATTGGAAAATGCTACTGGCAATGCAAGGACCAACAAAGCAGCAGGAGAGGATCTGGTGCCTTGCGAATTAATTAAATGTTTACCGATACGGCACAAAAAAGAAATTATTAAACTTATTTAATCAAATATACAATACAGGTACGCTGTCAAAAGGATTCACCACATTCATATCTGTTCCGAAGAAAGCTGCATCTAGAACGTGTGAAGAACATCGCATCATTGTCTTGATGAGCCCCACGCTCTTACGTCTTTCCGTAATACACAAGAGTATAGAGAAAAGACTAGACACACAACTGAGCGAAATTCAGTTTGGATTCATAAGCAAGAGAGGCACAACAGATGCCATAGCACTTTTCAATGTAATCTTTCAAAAAGTTCTAAACATTAAAATAGATGTGATAGCCTGCTTCATCGATTACGAGAAAGCGTTCGACAAAGTAAATTATGAGAAACTATTTCAGACACTCGAAAAATATGGTATAGAGCGATTTACGACTAAAAACAAGAATCGCCATCGCGAAACAAGCGTTTGAAAATCTCGCATACATATTTAAGGATAGAAAATTAAACATTAAATTAAAACTTCGACTGGTTCAGCGCTATGTCGTGTCTATATTAAAATATGCGTGTGAAACGTGGACAGTGAGCGCAGAAAGCTTAAAACGGTTAGTAGACTTCGAAATGCGAATCCTGAGAAGGATATGGCGCATAGCATGGACAGAAAAAAGAACAAATAAATATTTATTGGAAAAATGTGGCCTCGAAACACCAGTAATAGTTCAGGACATTCTTGCTAGGAAACGGAAATATTTAGCTTATAAGATCGAGGAAAATCTTTCTGCACTGGCTGTACAGGGTAAGATCGAAGGAAAAGCGCCAAGAGGAAGAAAACGATTAGAAATGATAACCGCCGGTTTCGGAGATCATAAAAAAGTAATCGACGTAATAAATAGGACTCTAGAAATCGAAAATACTAAATCACGATGTAGGCTAACTCCTGTCAAGGAGATGCCACCAGAAGAAGAAGGCCATCTCATCAATCTTAAGTCGTTTTCAGTTTTACTCTAAGCAAGCGTAATTACTTCGACTTACTTATTTAGCAATTTTTTTTTTTAACTCAACACAATTACCTAAGTTGCTTCAGTTAATTTTATTTTTCACCGAGTTTCGGTAGTTCAAATTTTAATATGTACTGGCATAGTTTGTATTTGATATATATATATGTGTGTGTGTGAACTTGTTGGTATATGAATATATATAACGATATCATATAGGAGTAGCGGTTTTGGAAGCCGTAAATTAAAATATCATTACAGAAACAGGCACAACATTATTGACGTACATAAATTATATATCATACACGCGCGCACGAATATATATATATATATATATGTGTGTGTGTAACGTATGTGTATTTCAAAGTCATAAAAATATTTATATTGCTGTTTTAAATTTTTAATATTCACCCAAGGTCGGTTTCAGTTTCTAAAATACAAAAAAAATTTCCAACGCTAAAAATTTCCGTTCGTTATACACACAAACATAGACACAAATAACACTCTATCGCACACATATATATATATAAATAAAAGCTATAATTCTAGCGCTAGGATTATGCCCGCTATTTCTGATTTATGCTTATACCCGATATAATAAGGAATTCCTTTTTTAAAACCTTTACGTGATAATTCCCTATTACAGCAAGTCGGTTGTTAGCGTCGAAATAAAGTCACCAACAGCTGAATATTTTTTTTCCGATATACGCTTTAAATAATTTGAAAAATTCATTTGTAACATTAAAAGATTGATTTTATATTTGTGTGTATTATACGTACATATATATATATGTATTTATCTAGTACGCTTATTCACAAGTATAATTTAAAAGAATTTTTATAATACAGCGAGCTTACAAACCGAGTGAACGAAATCAGATGTGAAAGTAAATCAATAGTAGATGTGTTTATGTCGGTATATCGGACAGTAGTGATTTTATGAATTATAAACGAAACAAAATCATAGCATAATTGAATCACTATAAAAGTTTTCTATTTGCGCAAAGCTTTTCGACAGGTGCATCATTATCAATTTGCTGTTCTTGATCGCCTGCAATCGAACTCTGGTTGACCAGCGAGTTGTTCCTTATTTTCGAACGTGACTGCGCTAGTATCACACTGTCTACAACAGGTATACATTTATTTCTGTTCTCTGCGTTCACTTCCCAATCAGTTTTACTTGGTTATATTAAACAGCAGTTTAGTAGATCTCCCAGCATATCTTTTCCCAGTTATCAGAACACCATGTAGCATTTCCTTCGCGATCATCATGCATTCGCAAAACATGACCAACTCATTTCTTGAGCCTTTCAGTCAGTACTTGCGCGACAGATTTAATTGCCGCTATAGTTAAAATCTTATCGTTTTCCACGAAGTGTTTCCAGTTTGTTTTCAGTATTCTCCAAATCATGCTCAGATGATAGATCTCCAGATTTTTAAGGTGCTTTTTCATAATTAGCCAACTTTCGCTTTCATACATCATTGTTGGCAGTATGATAGCTTTATATATCGCTAAATATGGCTTTTTTTTGTCAAATCATTGTTTTTGATCACTCTCTGAGATAATTTGCAATATGATGCATTAGCATTTCTAATTCTATACGCAATTTGGTCGTCCAAATTTCATAGCTTCCGATGCATTTAAAAGAGCTCACATACACAACTTATTATCCCCGATGCATAAATCAGTAGTAACAGCGGCATTTATATTTATCTGCAGAATCTTCTTTTTTTGCAGTTTATTAGCTTTATATATCGCTAAATATGGCTTTTTTTTGTCAAATCATTGTTTTTGATCACTCTCTGAGATAATTTGCAATATGATGCATTAGCATTTCTAATTCTATACGCAATTTGGTCGTCCAAATTTCATAGCTTCCGATGCATTTAAAAGAGCTCACATACGCAACTTATTATCCCCGATGCATAAATCAGTAGTAACAGCGGCATTTATATTTATCTGCAGAATCTTCTCTTTTTGCAGTTTATTTCCGAACCGAATTTACGACATATTGACCTCAAATGTATTAGTGCATTTTGTAGGGTAACAGGCTCTTCGCATACTTAGGCGCAGTCATCCGCGTATTACAAGCTTTCAAATGTAAATGTTTTAGTCGCTTTTTTTTTAAATTAAATTTAATCAAGTTATATAATCAACAATCGAACCGAAAATTGATTTTACACCGATATTGTCAATGTGACGCCTATGAGCAGTGTGAATTACGTTAATGTAAAAATTGAACAATATTGGCGCAAGTACGCAATAGCATCAGAAATAACGGTGTAAATGTATTATTCTCAGCATCTTTAGCGGCCATCTAATGTTTCTTCCCACAAATATGTCTCTAAAATATCATGCGTAACACATTGTTAAGACCAAGCTGAAACTAATCTTCCGAACGCTTTAAAAACTTAACCACCTGTAAAAAAAATATGTAGAAACAAGTGCCAAAATTTTCGTGAAGATCGCGCCACTAGTTCCGATTTGACAGCACCAGACCCAGAACTTATGGGACGCAATGTGTACATATTATACCCGGGTATCATGGAAACGGCTATAACGATTTGAGTGAAAATTTATAATGGAAATTACGACTTTTAAAATTTTGAGCACCGACCGACCCGGAGTACACCACCATAAAATTTTTGAAATTTCAATTTCTCCCCTAGTCTTCTTCTCGATACTTATATAAATGTACGTTAAAAACTTCAGCTCTATCGTTTTAACACGAATGTTATACAGAAATTTGCTATTTATTGTATGTGTGTGAGTAAATGTAATTTAAGTTTTATATCACGGGTACCTTTTCGAATTAAGGCGTCCGATCTTCCAGAAATATTTTTAAATAAATGTATTACTTTTTTTTTTTTAATTACAAAAAACAGTTAAAATCACTAAACCTTTATTTAGATTTCGCAAAAGCTTTTCGGCAACTACGCCATTGTCAAGCGATATATAAATAAAAATAAAATATAAAAAACACAAAATATTAATTTAAATATAAGTTCACAATTTTATACATAATAAATGAAATATATTTATTACTTTTATGGGAATAAAACGATCGAAGGATTCTAAAATTCATTTTTAAAAAAAAATTATTAAGTGGCCCGTTCAGATATTTACCGAATACTTGACTTTTTTTGGTTAACTACGGTAATTTATAAAACGAAATTCTACAAATTTAAAATAGTTATAATTGTGAGTGCAATGATTTTTTACTGTGTGTGATTCGTATGTAAATATATTTTTCGAAATAAAAAATACGATTTTTAAAAATAAGTTATCATCATAGTCGGACAGGTATTATATTTATATATATATATATATATATATATATATATATATATATATATATATATTACATATATTTCTTCTGGTGGCATCTCCTTGACAGGAATTAGCCTAGATCATGGTTTAGTATTTTCGATTTCTAGCGTCCTTCATTATGTCAAACTACTATTTCATATATTATTTTCATATATATTATATATCATCTTTGTCTCTTCGACCATTAGGTTAATGGCCAACATGGCTGTGTCATCTATCGCAGGCAAATTTTTCTAATCACATCATATTTTCTTTTCTTTAGTATGCTTTCCGTAAATTTTATTCTTGGCCTTCACTTCGGCTTTTTCCGTTTATTTTCTCTTCAATTAAGTTTGTTGTTCGAGAAGAATCTGGCCAATCATACACCGATTTTTTTATTCGTTATATTAATCTCGTCTTCCACTCTTTGAAGTACGTATTTATTTTTAATTTTCTCCGTCCAAGATTTTTTAGAAGAAATTTATTTATTGACATAAATTCATTAAAAGTACAAAAGTAAAAAATAATAAGAATTACGCATACCGGAATTATAATATCCTTACCGCTAATAAACAAAATTCTTTATACGTAATAAATCTTATAGTATATTTACTAGATTACAGATATAAATATATAAAACGCGGGAAAAAATTCGAAAAAAAAACCACTCCATAAAACGCTTTGTATCACATTAAGCATACAAAAAGGAATATTATTCGATATAATAACAATTATAAAGATATATAATATAATACACATATACTTACCTATATATACATACATACATACACACACATGTATATACACATATAAACAGATACATTAAATATTAATCATTTACAGTAAATTATGTTTAAGGCGTCTGTGCTTAAACTTTGTGTACATAAACTGTAGCTGCGTGGAATCGTAATTTCCGATCATTGAGATGTACTGATATTCATGCAATACATAATTATCGCAGAACTTACGAGTTATAGTAAGAATATAATCCCGAATAAAGGGTATATTTAATATCTCATGCATGTCCACTATTCTGGCATATTTATTTTCCTGTATGGCCATAATTCGAAAGACTACGGTTTTGAATCCACTTTTTTCGAGATAGGGAATAATGGCGCATAATTTTATCACTGGTGCTGTCTAATCGAGATTTCTGCTATTCTCACTTCGTCGTCGTGGTCATCTGAGCCGTACATGGTTTCAATAAGATGGTGCGACATGTTACTGTTTGACAGGAACGTTCGCATTACTGAAAGAATCGTTTGGTAACTGCATATTGTCGTGTCCACGGATTTTGCTTGGCAGCCGCGCTACCGACCGCTCCAGGTTTTTTTAAGAATTGTGTTTACAAAACATGCTCACGAGATCTACAAGGACTGAAAGCTCGGGTTTCTGAAGAAAATGCGAAATTTCAGCGACATATGCTGAAAATTGTTCGAAAATTTTGTAAAAAGACTGAGTGAATGTATTGTTGCAAATAGTGGTCATCTAAACGATATTGTGTTCCACAAGTAATCGTATGCTAATCTCTCGTTTCCGATTTTTAAATAAAATTTCATTCAAAAATTTTGATCGTGAAGTTTTGAAGTTATTCATCTTTTATATATATATATATATATCTTTTATATATATATATATATATCTTTTATATATATATATATATATCTTTTATATATATATATAATGGATGTAAGAAATGTGTCGCGCTTCAAAAAATTATATCGCGCACTCTAATCAGGATGTAACAAGTATACCGAATCGTGTGATAAAGAAAGTTTTTTCACATAGTTGTTTTATTTCGACAGTTTCTCAGATAACGTCCTTCAAAAACGGCATTAATTTTCGACAGATTTACCGAGGCTCCAAAAAAATTGTTCGTGAACACCGATATAGTACGAATACACTAACAATCGCTATTTTCAAATTTTTTTGAAATACTTCGCTTAAAAAAAAAATAAAAAAAAATAATGTCACAAACAGAAAGATCTCAACATTCGTTGCTCCTTAACCGACACGATTCCTAAGCATATCTCCCTGAAGTAATCGTACGACACATCTTTCTTTTGGTCGAAATCAAGTTCGTGACAACTTCCCTCATCTCTTCAGTTTTATTCGCAAAATGCGGACTGATAACAAAGCTAACAGTACACGTTTAGTACTCGGCAGGTTTGTATCGCGCTTAGAAAGTCCTGGCGGCGGTACGATAAGCACAGAGAATGTCTCTTCGATTTTATTTATACATCGGGCAGAGATTTTTTAGGAAATACGGATGCCTAAAGAAAAATGGACAATATTTTCGGACGAATTAAGGTGGTATAGGAGATTTTTTTTCTTCGAGAAAATGACGACACAACATTCAATCAATCAGCGTGTACATAATAATCTGTACATAACCACACTGACGACAACTCAGAATAATCGAAACTCTGCGTCTCACGTAAAGAATCTACTTCTTAAAATTAATTCTTCGTCAATAATCGGTCACTGAATTTAACAAATTACTTTTATCTATTTAAAATAATTTATAAAAAGTAAAGTAAAATAAAATGAAAAAAATAATGATTATATTGTATACATAATGATAATTTATTTATATAGAAAAATATAAATTTTTTATTTAAAAAACATCAATGTTTAAATTCGTATTAAAATTATAATTTTTAATCATTTTTATATGAGACATTGAGTGTGGATCATTTCGATTGGTGTTGGTATGGTTATGTATATATTATTATGTCTATTAGTTGAATGTACAATAGTATCGATATTAAGTTATATTTTATATTTATTTTTTGTCACCTAAAAATGATTTAATAACTGAAAAGCTACATGGTTTTTAACGTACTCTAACTACTTCTTTATCTATTGTATTACTTACTCGATTTATACAATCCTGGTTTTTGTATATTATTTACGAATTAGCATATGAGTTGGAAATGCGGCGATTTTTAGCGAAATATTCAAATATTTTACGAATAATTAAAAAAGTTGATAATTTTTACTTGAAATATCTAGTCTTAATAGCTGTGGTTGATTTTCATCGTTAAATTTGTTTTATTTTAATTTCTCTCATAGGATCGGAAGATGCGCGCGAACTTCTGGGGGCGATGGGATCCACTTTGATCGGTAATTGCGTAGATGATCGAATATTGAGGGCGTTCAGATCGCTTGGCGGCACTTTCCGAGATTTCCTCACTACTTTGGACGCCGTTTACGATTCGGTACAAGGCCAACATGATAGTGACGAACACCAGGTAAACGATAACCGTCAATAAATTACAATTCGTTCGCTCGTCATCAATTAAAATTGCGAGCCAAGAAGCCCGTTTTAAAAATTAAAACTTATTCGGCTACATACATAGATATATATTAGGCTAGGCGTATGTGTATGTGTGGATTCGATGTGACTCTGTGTTTGTGCTTGCTCTCGTTTTTCTGAGTAATTGTGTACTTGTTTTAAAGGAAGGCGACGATATCGTGAAGGGAGACAGCGCCAGATCGATGAATTCTATAAATTTCTAAGTCATAAGGGAATTGTGGAAAACGAAGCGGTGAATAGGGCAGTGCCGTCCATACTATATTATCCTACAACCTATAAAGCCCCACCATGTTCAGTACTAAACACAGCCCTCAAATACTTCATTCATAACAACTGGCAACAGAAGTGGAACTCATACCGTCATAACTATCTTCTTGCTATCAAATCCAATATGTCGACTTGTGGAAATCACCTGCAAATTTATTCCGTTCCAACTATATAGCAGTCAGCAGAGTCCGCCTCGGTCACATATCGCTCTCTCTTAACCATCTACTCTCCATACCAACCCCTGCATTTGGTCCCTTTTGTTTACTCCAAAAACCCCTCTCTTATTTGCCATATTTTACTATATTACCTTAAACTCCAACCCAATCGACCACATATTTATTCGCGTACCCTATCTGGTTTCCTCTCCAATAGTCCTTCAACTATTCCCTCAATTATACAACTCCCGTCTTTACATCTAACTGTTAAATCACCAGTACCGCAATAGCCTCAATAGTTACACACGGCGCTATAAAAATAAGAACAAAATAAAAATCATCATCCAATCACGTGCTCGATTTCGAGCGACTTTGAATATATTTCTGTTCTCGGTCTGGCGAGTAATTTCTTTAGTCGTACATCCTAATTTGATCGATATATTAAGGGTCGGCCTACCTGTCGCTTACCTTGTACTTTTTCCTGAATGACCGCTTTTTCAATGCTGTCAGCTCGAATAATATTTCCGAAAAATTTCAAAGTTCTTTTATAAATTATTTATATTATTCTTCGGTGCGCTTGGATGTTTAATCGTTGCAGATTTGAGGCATTTATTCTGCGGCTTGTCCCTAGAATTCTTTACATTCATTTGTACGCTGTCATTTCCATTAAGTCTTCTTTGGGATGATTTATTTAATGTCCACAATTCATACAGAGCAATAAGAAATACTATTGTTTTCATCAGGTATAATTTGGCTTGACTTTTCGATAGTCCTATTCGGCGGTTTATTGCATCCTTCCTTATTAAACAGATACGTTCCGAGACAATACGATATTTGCGTTCTATAAATGGTATTAAGTTAAAGTTTCAACTGTTTGGTATCCACAACCATGATGGAACATTTTCTTCTATTTAACTTCGGACCTGCCTGTTCGCTGACATTTTCGACTAACTGCGGCAGTTCCACCATTTTGTCCTATGTGTTAGCCAGTAAAACTTTATCATCTGCATTAAATTTGTTAGTTTATTAAACCACCATCGCCCTTTCCAATGTGACCTTCTTATTCATTTTCCATATATGTTAAATAGTAGTGGCGAGAGTACGCATTCCTGTCCGTTTCTCCGTATGTACATATACTTCATTATTATATTAAATTATTCTTACAGTTTGTTCAGTCATCCCTGCAGTGGCGCACCCAGGATTTGTTTCTGGGGTGGGCTCATCAACCCCCCTAAAAAAATAATAATTAAAAAATTCGTACTAAAATATACACAGCCGAATGTGTGTAATAAAATTCGACAGGCAAAACAAACTATAAACAATCAGGAACAACAACGAAACAAGTAATAACAACAAAAAATAAAATGCACTTGTAGCAACCTGGGTTAGATTCGAATGCCGAACGGCCAACGGCCATTTTTTTTTTTTGTGTTGCACAGTCATCTGGATTTCTACGTCATTAGCGGACAGAATGTAACGAACATTTTCTGACAGTACTTTTTACAATCTAGGCTGTTTTCCATGCTATTCGATATGACGTTTTATTAGTGATAACGCGAGCTCTTTCAAATATGTTCTTGTGTTTCAACAATAATTTTAGCTGCGAAATTGTTTGGAGCTTACAAGTAACGTTTCCTTCTTCGTATGTATTTTATACTTTTTTGAGCCCTCTGGGGGGCTTAAGCCCCCGTGTGTACGTCACTGCATCCTCGTGTCTTTTAATATTCACCGCATAACATTCCGCTGGGATACACAATATAGCCGACATATTAAATTCCCATCATTATTCCATTACCTACGATTATAAGTTAATTCTTTGTCCCTTTCCGCACATAAAACTGGCCTGTTCTGTGGGCATATTAAAAATGGTTTAAGTCTTCCTTGGAATAAAAGCATAACTATACTCGCACGTTAGCGCATAGGTCAGCACCATTCTTTAGGCCAATTAGATATTCGCATATTTTTTTGCATTATCTAAATTCCACTTTCCCCGGAAAATTTTATCATTTCAACTAGAATGTTATCTATTCGGACCGATTTAAAATTGCAAAAACCGGTGAACGCTATTTCGCATCGTACGAGCTCAAAAATGAAATAAATTCCATAAATTTCGAATAAAAACTAAAGGGAAACAACTTAGGACAAAGTGAAGATTCTTATTAGGATGCGTTATGTTCTCGTATAAGAAATAAATTACTATCGCAATTAACGCTGGCGAAATACAAGAAAAATTATATTAACGCTGGTGATTAATTACGATAGCGATGAAAATAAATTTTCGAAAGTAAAAGTGTAATTACACGATTTTAGGAAAAGTTTGAAAATGTACACGCACCGATGGAAACAAAATGTGAAATGGTATTCGACGCTTTACGATGTTTCGAACTTCATAATTCGTTAAAAAAAAAGTTCTCCATATTTTTCTTTCAAAACGCACTTCGACACACGTACGTAAAAGCACAACAACCGTATATACATGCGCATACACACACAAACATATCTATATGCATTATATATATATATGCCTTTTTTGTTAGCATATTTATAAGGAAGTTTTCCTTCAAACTTAAACATTTCCAAAATTTATATATTTACTTATATATATTTATATATATATATTTATTTATATAAATATGTATATATATATATATATATATATATATATATATATTATTCACATATATATATATGTATATGTATGTGTTCTTGTTTTATGCGACACGACAACATATTTCTGCGTTTGTGTGATTGAGTGTGCGTACATTTTCATTTTCCGTGTAGGTAGGTAATATGAAATATTTTTTTACATGCCTTTTATGTCGTTAGGACGCCGAAAGTTAAGACTTTTCTTTTTTTTAATTTGTTAAATATTTTCCCGTTAATTATGCGATTTCGAATAGATTAATTAAAATTTACGTACAGGCGCGGGCTCGAACTCGGCGTAATAAGTCGAGGTAAACAGTTCGGGTACGTTATATTTTAATTAATTTCCTTACTATCCCTTCGAAAACTGACGTCTATTTTGTCCTCGACGTCATCGTCTATTATCGTCATCGTTGAACATAATAATTTTACATATTAAACGAGTTTATTCACTTTTATATATTGTAACTAGTAGCGAATTACGGCGCTGACAACTTAGCTGTTAGATGTAGTAAATAAGGTCAGAGTAGGAAAGGAATTTTTCTATAACGGAAGAAATAGTAGAAGGACTAATGAAGAGGAAAGTGACGGATGCAGAATCGATAGAGTGTAAATGTAGTAAAAATATGACGAATAAAAGTTTGGCGGAGTCGACGCAAAAAAAAAGTAAGAAGATCACGTTAGAGTAGATGCTCGCCTTAGAGTTATATACGCGGCCAAGGCGGAACCGGCTGAGTGGTGCTATATGAGTGTAACGAGGGACAAACTTTAATAAATGTATGATAAAACCATACGGAGAATCGACTTAAAATCGAATAGATCCAAGAAACGGCGAACTAGTTACTCCTAAGGTAGAAATGAAAAACATATAAACATAATAAACGGAACGGACGAGATCGGAATGGCGTACAAAATCTAAAGATCTAGAATATCGACGTATCTTATCGGGTATTTTCTTCATAGTAAAAACCAGAATTGAATATGCCGGAAACGCATTTATGAACACGAAAAATATATAATTTGTGAACAGGACGCGAAAATGGCACACCAGATGGAGGTTTGTGAAATGTTACATAATATGTTCCGTACTACTTATATGAATTGGAGGCCGATGTTAAATAGAATAATTTGAGATGTGGCTATATCGTCAAAAAAAGATTCCATAATGCAGAAATAATAAAACGCCTGAAGAGTTAGAAAGAACTATCAAGAAAAGTAAAGTAAGCTTCGGACATATCTTGAGAAATAACAGATACGAACTGTTACAATTGATAATCGTCGCTGGAAAACGGGAAAACAGAAGGAGAAGTAAACATGATCGGATAATGCAGAAGAATAGACAGGATTTAATGCAGAAACCTTATTAGCCAACAGATTAGAAGCTAAACAGATAATCGCTAACATCCAGAAGAAGAATACGCGAACGGAAAATTTAGACAAAACTACGCGTGTAAAAGTAAAATTCCAACGAAAATTCGAAACCGACCAAACGTATCCGCGGTAAGCTATAATACGAAGTGGTTTGTCACTTACTCGTTTTTCCCTCAAATAAGCCGGTACGCGTTTACCGACTAATTTTCCGATGGATTAAAATTCTGGTCCTATGCGAGATTCGAAGTCGGCTCGTGCTGTAATATCCGCAATGCTGTAAACCGCCTATAATGGCGTAGACAAAATAATAGCAATTCGTTCGAATTTATAACCGATTACGTCGATATCGATTTCGTAGAGTGCCGTCTCCGTTATACTTCGTTGTACTAAGTAGCGTACAAGGCAATCGTAATATTATGGCGTTAGAATAGATAAAAACGCACACACCCGGGAGAACTGATTGTAATCGCATTCATTGGCACGATACAATGCAGACAAGCGTGTTCTTGCAGCGTACTATATTTTAGTGGTTTGCCATTTCACGCGAGGTATATTTTACAGATCGAAATGCGTAATGCTTTACGTCATTATAGGTAAACTCTAATTTCCGTCGTCATTCTCACACCCCGATTTAGTCATTATCTTCATGCGTCGACGAGAAACTGAGGCGTTTCCAAAATGTCGAATTTCCATTAAAAAAAAGAAAATATCCCATCTAACAGATCTGGTATAAATGATAAAAAACGTTACGTCGAAAAATCATCTCTCTTTCACCAGCTACAATACTGCATCAGATATCCTTTTCTATCCTCAACCAATATTTGCATAAAACACGATGAAGCAGGAGTAAGTATATTCCTTAAAAGAGATAACGCAAACTATATTTACGGAAAACGAGAAAAGAAAATCCCTAATTACTTTTTAATGCAGAATTTCTCGTTTTCCCAAAAACACTCGCAATCTTTCAGACATGTGAAAACGTGTACCTACGTATAATAACAGTTTGAGATGGACCCCGGGAATAGTAATCAGAATGAACCGACGATACACTTCGGAAGAAATTCAGCTTCTCGTCGGCAAATTGGGCGTCCTCGTTGACAAAGACTATTTATATGAAATACTGACCAAGAAACGGAATTAGCAAACGATTCGTAAAAAAACCCGATGGCAAGCGGTAAGAAATGGTCTGCAGAAAGCGGATCGAAACGCACGAATTACCGAACGTAAAGACTTGCTGGTAACGACCGGAGTATATAACGTTAATCTTGACATTGCACGCGAAAAGGAATTTGCATCGGTTTAATTAGCCAACTTACGACCCATAAACAGTGGACGATACTCTATACATAACGAGTGGACAAACGATGATGATATATATGTGTGTATTTATTTATTTATTTATTGTTTATAAACAGCGATACAAAAGTCTAGTCGCAGCGATACACTTAAAATGATTTATCTATAACGTATGTAGCAATTATAACGATTAAATGACTTAATCCGCATTTAATCATATACAATGATCAATTACCGTACAAATTATTTACTGCCGAACACGAAAATGTATACTTGTATCACGAATATGCGGAAAAATATTCAACCGCATCACTGTCAGAACTACATGGTCTTATAACGCTTTAATAGCACCTGACTGGAAAAGAATAGTCTTCAATCCTAAATCTATTTTTAACAATGTGACGAAGAAAATTGTTGCAAACTATTAAGCCATATTTTTCAAATCATCACATTAATTTTCATAGTAGAGGAATTCTTATAAATTAAATGATAATTTAAAACTCGCGAGCCGAAATGAGAATAAAAAAATTGTTTACGTTAATTTTAATCGTAATCAATTAAATACGTCGAACTGTGAGCTGAAAATACTTCAATCAAGGATGCACACTACAAGTCTTCCAGACAATCCGCCAAGGCGCCTGAGAAGAAACTAATGCCGTCATGCTATTCCGATTACCTAACGTACGACAGTTTTCTTTCTATTTCCTCGGATGATTGTAAACGGCACGTATGTAAAAATCAGTGTTTCATAACGTGTACATCCTGTTCAGAAAAATAGATTATAATATAAATTTTGCACCCGAGAAAAGTTGAAATATTTTAAGGCACTTATGCACGCTTATACTGAATTAATTTATGATTTTGTAGAAAAAAAGTAATTTTTTTATTAGTCGCTGCAAACAAAATCATAGTATTCAAACAATTTCCAGAATTATTTTTATGGGGTCATTATGACCTCACGCGACTAAATATGTTATGATCAATCGAGGGTAAACATCACTGCGCTACTTATTTCCCACTATACTCAAAGACAGGTAATGAGGAAAAACCGAAAAAAAAAATTCGCACCCGTTCGATTCAATTTTGTTCCTATTTATCGACAGCGGAATATTACAAGAAGCACAAATTACCGTATTTACTTAGTTCCGGTAATTTCGCGATTTCGTCCGCAATTTCTTTCTTCCATCTTCAAGTTTACGTCTCGAAGAGATGCCTAGCAAGTGCGTTTAGCTCTCAAGCTTTCCTATATGTGTTCTAGAATATTTTTGAATTACATCAGCTACATACTATATCTGCAAATCTTCATGTAACGTTTAGTTTGTTACGTACCGAGGTGCCTTGATCGTCAGTCTAAGTATGTTATTCCGCGTATCATTTTTAGGTTTGGGGGCTTCGGACAACCCCGGCACTCCGTATATTCAGATTAGTCTTAAAATAGCTGCATATATTAAAAGTTTGTTAAACAAACTGTTTCTACCTATGAGCTGGGGTACATTTCCTTAACACGGATATCTAATTCTCTTTTTTAAGCTTGTATGTGATACTTCCATGTTAGGCGACCTAAGTACAGTTATTCGTACAGGCAGGTCTATGCTATCAATTCTAACAGGTACAGGTGCTACATTTCTGTTCATAAAATTTATATTTACCGACTTGTTTTCATTGATTCGAATATTCCATTTGTTAAACCGTGCTTCTGATTAAGTGCTTTCTGCAGATTTTTTGTTGCTATTATAGGATCTACATGTGATGATAGCCGTGTCGTGCGAACGTAGCTAACTGTACATCGTAGTATAGTTGCGCGAGCTAATACCGAACTTTGAGCCACACCGGCTAAAATAGGATGTATTTCCGAATTTTCACGTTCATATCGTACTTGGAAGTGTGTGTCTTTTATGTATAATTTTAATAACAGATATATGCTGGCTCGGAATATGCATTTTTATCTGTATAGACAAATTTAACACGACCTTTCTAAATTATTTCGTGAAACTGTTTATTAATTTTAAATGCAAGTCCGCATTTTAAAGGTGTAATAATTAGCGACAACTTTAATCGTTCGTCTCTAAAGCAGGAGTACAATAATAACTCCTAAATTAGACTCCCAGTAGCCCCTTATTACGGGCCTAATTTTCACGTTTAAAATCCGGTAGAAATACTTTTTTTTTTTAAATTTAAACGAACGGATATGCATATTTTTCTTTTCTTTTCACAGAGTACGTCCGCGTTCGTTTGCACCGTGGGAAAAAGTAGCTCGGAAGTCAAAGAAACAACCGAGCCGTTCTTCGGACAAAATGGCGCCCAAAGAACCGGTAGTTTTTTTCCGGAATTCTTGGAATTGTATTTCACCACCGACCGACCGCCATTAGCGTATTTACTATTAGGAAGTTTAAAATCGATAGCTTGGAAATTTTACAGATTATCCATAAAGATTTCGACTGATTTAGAACCGGAAGATGAGAAACAGTATAAGTAAGTTTCTTCTTTAGAAAGTATATATATAAATCATTTACAACGAACGGACGATTATTTAGTCTTGCGAAATTCAGGTTGTGCACCTAATCCTAATGAATTAAAGACGGAAAGTATACGGTTCCATGGTAATCTTGAATCTCTCATATCATAACCCTACTCTTAATATAATATTTATTATGCATCCCAAGTCGCACATGTTTTCCACCAAATGAACTAGCAGACAAAACAGCTAAAGAAGCAGCCACTATCCAATATATAACCGAATCTAATGCAATCACTTTCATCAAACACAGAACAAATAAAACCGTTTTGTGATCTATGGAGTTTTATTTCTTCAAATAATCACCTTAGAGCTATCCGCTCTCATACTTTCCCTTGGAGATCTTTTTTACACAGTAGGAAGGAACAGGTAGTTCTATCTTGTCTTCATATTGGTCACACTGCATTGTCTCGTGGCTACATTATATGTAAAACAGACCCACCATTGCGTGATCGCTGCGTCCAGATACCCTTAGACTTCGACATTTTTTTCTTGCGTTAGAAGCATAACGCTTCCTTATGAATTATTGACAATGATTTACATAGATCGCATATATATATATATACATATATTATATACATATATATCTATATAAAAAAAATTTGGTGTTTTCTCTCGTAGATTTAAATTTTCTAAGCAATAAAAAAAGAAAAAAAGAAAAAGAATTTTGACCAGATCCAACTTTAGGTCTGATTCATATTATTGACATTTGTGAATTCATATTATTGACATTTGTGAATTCATATTATTGCCATTTGTGAATTCATGTTATTGACATTTGTGAATTCATATTATTGACATTTGTGAATTCATATTATTGACATTTGTGAATTCATATTATTGACATTTGTGAATTCATATTATTGACATTTGTGAATTCATATTATTGACATTTGTGAATATACTGTAAGAATTCGGAAGTCTTAAAATTATTCACCTATGATTGGAAACAATTAAGGCGATCGTCAGCGATTAAGAAGTACACCCAATTGCGAAAGTGTAAGGTGATGAAACATCCGTCCTATATGGAATAATCAGCACGATATAATTAAATACCTTTAACTTTTGAATAGTCTAGTTCTAAAAAGTCCGATTTAAATCGTTATATAAATTTTCTTATACCTTATTTTTATATATATTTTCTCAATTACCAAAAACTGCCTTTGAAACATTAAATTTTACCACAAAGAAATATATATATATCAACTTCGAAGTAACACAAAGAAAAGTTAATCGGATTTCTTTAACACAGGAACAACTCCATTCCGCATGTCTCTATTTCATTACTAACTTCACATACATACGAGCGAACATACACACACATATACATATATACCTCAAGCATTCCGATGTATCGAATTACATAATTAAATTACGAGAATTACTTTACCAAAAATTTTCTCTGTGTTCCTTTCGGGTGGTATTTTTATTTTATCACTGGAAAATTTCCACTGGCTGAAAAATGTTATATGTAGGTCTACATCATTCTATCTTTCTCTCTGTATATATATATATATATATATATATTTATCTTCTCGCTCGGTATGGGGACTTTACATCTGTATAATTTTTTTTTTTGCTTCACGTTATGTCCAAAGTAGATGAAGTTTTTCATATTACATTCATAAACTAGGTACCGATATTCGCTAATAAATTATTAATATATATAAAATGTTAAAATTTTTAAGGCTAAATACATATTTCTCCCACAGTGGGAATAGTTTCCAAAGATTTATCCGATGTCTTCAAACCAAATTTACAACCAACTGACATTCATGAATTTTAAAGTGCGCCTTTGCAGTTAAGTCCACCGATTGCGCCAACGTCTCCCAGCGAAATCAAATATATAATCAATAAATTTAACAAAAAAAAAAAAGAGTCCGGATTTGATTTAATTTGGATGCCAAGTATAGTCAACAACCAGTAAATCGATATTGAGGACATTAGATACAGTACACCAATCCATCCTTACAGTACATCCCTCATCACCATCAAAGAGCTTGCGTGCATTAGCAGGATCCTTTCCACTTATATACTACAGAAAATACCATACTTGCCTCTGTTTAAGCCGTCTCCTTACCTACGATAAAACATTTGCATACACTAAAGAACATACATCCCATAACCCCCATTTTCCAAATGACCCTATACCAAAGCTACTTAGTATACTATCAATATAGCACATAAACTTCATTCCAAAATCAACATTGAATTAATAATGATACCACCTTGAGACCCTTCCGAAACAAAAATATATTTATCTTTCACACAGCACAATATATCTACACACCCTACAAATATAAAAGAAACAGTAGTAAGCACTCTTCAAAAATACAATAACTACACACACGCATACACAGACGGAGCAAAATCTACAGCAGGCGGTGACAATTCATCAGCAGCTTCCTCTTACCAAATTGATAATACGCTACACTCAATCCGACTAAACGATAGCTGCACTTCTCTGGATGCAGAGTTGTATGGAATTATGTACTGTATTCAGTACATCAGATTAGCTGTACTTCCACATCGAAAAGCATTCGTTATAACAGACTCCCTCTCCTCTTACATAATATTTAAGAAAAAAAAAATTAATAAACTTTTATCGGAACTACCGAGAAAATGTACACTAACTTACAAATATTTTTAACGCTGTTATTCGACTGCAGTATTTTCCTTTATGCTAGAAATAGGCGCAAATACTGGTTGTACCAAAACCGGGTAAGGCACCGGGCGACGTTTCACCATATAAACCGATTTCCTTACTTCTTATTTTCTCAAAACTCCTTAAAAAATAATATTGAAGCGGTTGAATCCTATTTTAGAATTGGAACATATTGTTCCTGGACACTAATTTGGATTCATAAAAAGATACTCGACCATTGAACAGATACACCGAGTTGTGCATACTATACAAGAGAGACTTGAAACTAAGAAAATATGCACGGGTGTGTTCTTAGATGTCAAACAAGCCTTTGATATGTAGTATTATGGTTTGCTGTATAAGTTAAAAAAATATTACCACATCCTTACTATCTCCTTCTAAAATCCTACCCTGAAGATCGTACATGCCAGATTAAAATCCTAAATCAATTCTCCGATATCTATCCTGTATCTGCTGGCGTGCCACAAGGGAGAGTCTTAGGTCCGGTGCTTTACTTAATCTACTCTTCCGATTTTCCAGTTGATAATAACGTGATAACAGCTACGTTTGCCGACGATACAGCGTTATTAGCTGCTGGTAAAGACAATAGCGAACCTTCTAATAAACTATGAAAACTGGCTGAGACGTTAGCGTATCAGACGAAAGTAAATACACGCAGGTCGATTTCGCTTTGCGAAATTTTACGTATCAACCGTTAAAAATAAATTGGGGCTGATCATTAGCCAACAAAAAAGATGTTAAATATTTAGGCGTACACTTGGATCGTAAATTGACATGGCAGAAGCATATTAGCCAAAAAAAAAGAAAGCAGTTAGATATAAAATTGCACGATTTAAATTGGCTTCTTAGCAGGTACTCCAGTTTTTCACCAGAAAACACACTTCTAGTTTATAAAATAATTATAAAGCTTGTTTGGACATAGCGTTTAATTTTATCGGGTTTTGCAAAGGATACCCATATAAATAGGATACAACGGTTTCAGAACAAGGCCATAAGACTCATCGTCTCCCCACCATGGTGCCTATCGAACCATACGTTACATCGAGACTTAAATATCCCATACGTGAAAGACGAAATCAAGTGCTGTTAAGTGGTATGTAAGCCGTTTGGAAACGCACATAAACGTTTTGGCGATCAATCTACTTGACACTAGTCTGGATGTTCGTAAGTTAAAACGTAGTCGACCTTTTGATCCAGCCTAATTTCTCAGTGGGGTCGATCGCTCGATGCTAACCCCTAACAAGTTATTTCGCGTTCCAGTCAAATTGCTGGATGGCTACCTGGCCAGTTGTAATTTCAAAATTGAAAAAATAAAAAATAAACGTAACCTGTATTAATATATAAAACTGCAGTGTCTGTCTGTGATTTGCGAATATTTTTATTACAATCACTGCATCGGTATATTTTCATGACACACAAACAGAAAACCTGTTTTTTAACATTTTTGTCGCTCTGTCTGTTCCGATTTAACTCAAAAACTATTAAAGCAATATTGATGAAATTGTCACAACTTATAGCCTATATTATCGAATTCGATCTAAGCTTTGTTTCACATCGATATCACAAATAGGACATAAATTATAATAATTTAAAGTTTTAAATACGCAATATATACGTATTAATATAGTTGCGTTAGGAGCGTGGTCTACGTAATATATACGTATACTATACTAATATAGTTATGTTGAGGCGTGGCCGAAATAACGTACGGATGTACTGTTAAAAGAAAGAGACAGCGATACTGTACTAAAAAAATAATTACACGGGAAAAGCCGTGGGTAACTCCTAGTATTTAATAAAAATAGAAATAATCATCCGGACGATCTCGTCGTATTAGTGTAACGTAAATCTGCAAATAGCAGCTGGTTTAATTATTCTCCATCAATTCTTATACCAACAGAGTCCCATTCTAATTTCCTTAATATGGTATGCAATGCGGTAATAAACAGTTTCATTGATAGCGTATCACCCTGTCTTACACTTCTGCCCATTGGTATTTTTTTCATACGTTTATCTTCATCACTGTAGACTGCTAGATTTTCCCGATCAGTTGTACGTAGTCCTCACTGATTCCGTAGCTACATAACGAATCTGTTTTGGCCTATATCTGAACAGAATCAAAAGCCTTTTCGAAATCTTATATATATATAAAAGCATTGATATATATATATTATATATATATAAAAGTATTGATATATATATATATATATATATATATATATATATATATATATATATATATATATATATATATATATATATATATATATATAGATAGATAAATACAGAGAGAAAGATAGATTGATATAGACATACATATAAAATTTTCCAGTGAGTGGAAATTTTCCAGCGAAAAAATAAAAATACCACCGGAAAGGAACACAGTGAAAATTTTGGTAAAGTAATTCTCGTAATTTAATAACGTAATTCGATACTTTGGAATGTTATAGGTATGTATATGTATGTGTGTGAAGTTAGTGGTGAAATGGAGAAAAGTGAAATAAAAACTTCTTGTTTAATACGTTTATTTCTGAAATGAAGAAGCATATATATATATATATATATATATATATATATATATATATATATATATATATATATATATATATATATATATATATATATAAATACATATGTATGTATGTAATGAGTTTTTGTTTTCTGTATGCGCACATATTTCGCACGCACGAATATACGAGTTCATAGGCGAATTTATATATATATATATATATATATATATATATATATGTATGGGTATGTATATGTGTACATATATGTATATGTTTGTGTGTGTGTCAATGACTACTTTCTTGCAGAATTAATTGCGAAGTAAATTATATTCAGAGACGAACTGTTGAGGCGTAATCTCTTTCATCATCGTTGGTCTTTATAATGAAAAAAGCTGGAAAGTTAACCAACTGAAATTCATTTACTGTGACTTACGATGCAGCTTTACCATTACGTTCGTATTTTCCGTTGTCCAACTTTATGAACTATATATGTATACATATGTATAAATCCAGCTTGTTTAATTTAATTCAGCCTGGTACGTTTCTTTTAAATTTCAATTTCGCGAACTAGGCAAAAGAGAGTAAAAGTTCGCGTGTCCCGAACGCTATCGTTTCATATCTAGCAAACATAAGAACGAACTTTCGGCAAGTAAGGAATTGGTTTTGACCCCGTTAACAAACGCTAAATATAATAACTATAGCAGTAATAATGATAATAATAATAATCGGATGAAAATTAACATCTACAATAATAAAAATCGCCATAATTATAATAATATCGTAATAATCATTCTTTAAAGAAAGCACGAATTTGACGCTTTTAAATGAAAATTAAAACGCCACGAGCTGTTAATTTTCGAAAACTACCTCTGAAATTATATTATATCCGGTTAAAAATAATTTCCAATTTATTTTCAAACATAGAAAAAATACATTTGTAAATTCGCAGTTTTTTTAATGCGTAAATTAATGCGCTTCATTCGTGATTTACCTAAAACCAAACGATGTGGATATATATGTTTATGCAAAATTTAATAGAAAATTCTTCAATTAATAAACGGAGGTGTCATATATAAATACAATTACAATGCATTCATATGTGTATAGAAGAAGAAATATATATTTACAAAACATATAAACAAAATCATGAATACATGAATAATTGAATAATTATGTATATATATATATATACATATATAATAAAAGTGGACAGAAAACACTGGATGCGAAATACACAAAATAGAAGTTTATGGAAAATGTCGTGATCGTGATATATATATGTATTATATATATATATATATATATATATATATATATATATATATATATATATATATGCATTCCCAATAACTTATATGTGCAACAAGTGCATTTGTATAAGCTGTGGGTATAAAAGTGCGAGGAACTACTATACTTAAAATAGTGTTTGTTAGAGATGAAGTAGCCCAGGCAATAAAATGTGCAAAAATACGTAAAGCACCAGGGCAAGATAATGCCGTAGTAGAGATATATAAACGGTTTGATGATAGAAGCACTAAGTTACTAACTTGATTGTTACAATATATAAAAGACGAGATATTCCAAAATAATGGCTAGGGTCAAATTTAGTTATGATTCCGAAGACAGGCAGACCATCATCGTGTAACGATTACAGACCTATAAGTCTGATTAGCCGTACATTGAAAGTACTGCTACAAGTAATACAAGCTAGAATACGGCAAAAATGTGAAGAAAATATAAATAAAGAATAATTTGGTTCTCGATGTGGACTGGGAACCAGGGTTGTATTATTCTGCATGAATATATTAATTCAAAAGTTAAAAGAATTTGAACGACCAATATATATATATATATATATATGTATGTGTTTTATAGACTTTGAAAAAGCCTACGACAAAGTACGGCATGTCGAATTAATTAACATATTACAAGAAATTGGATTGGATACTGCTGATAGAAGATTAATAAAGAACTTATATTTGCAACAGATGGCAACAGTGATACTAATTAACGGCGAAACGATCTATAAAATCAAAATTGAGCGCGGTGTGAGATAGGGCTGCATTTTGTCGTTGACATTGTTTAACGTATACGCGGATATCATATTTAGAGAAACGTTAACAAACAGATCTGAAAATGTCAAAATTGGAGGTGAAATCATTAATAATATTAGGTACGCAGATGACACGGTAATATTAGCAGGAAAAGCGAAAGATCTGGGAATATTATTGAAATTATTAGAAAGAACCTGCGATAAATATGGTATTACAATTAATACTAAGAAAAACAAAGTAATGGTGACAGTAGATCAAAGTAAACGAAAGATAATACCAAGTAATGGTGACAAGAAGTAGCGAACAAGTACAGATACCTCGGCGTGTGGCTAAACAAAGCCGGGAATTCAAATGAAGAAATTAAATGCAGGATAGGACAGGCAAGAGTAGCATTTATGAAAATGAAGAAAACACTAACATCGCGTGGAATATATCTTGGAGTAGCACTCAGAGTTTTAAAATGGTACGTATGGTCAGTGGTATGGCTGCGAAACATGGACGCTGAAGGCTAAAATAATCAAAACTATAGAAGCCTTCGAAATGTGGTGTTATTCGTTGTATCATATCGTGGACAGCAATGAGGAAGAATAAGGAAGTATTGGACATATTGAAAAAATATAAAGAATTGTTAAACACGATCAAACGAAGGAAAACAGTGTAGACACATATTAAGAGGGCCAAAGTATGTACTGCCGCAGACCGTAATTATGTTTTGTGGTGTACTATATTATTACTAGCGCCTATAAGGTGGTTTGCCATTGCCTTGCACACGATAATATTAGAATTATTCATATCTTTATTTTCTGATGATAATTTGTGCGATCGTATTCGAACTCAGTACTTTCCGTATAGAAGTCCACACTGTATCCCCGTCAGGCTTCTTCTGACGACTTAATAATGATGATTATAACAATAATATACACTATAATAAATATAATATCGGAAATAAAAATGACGCGAGGTCATGTAGGTGGTGTATAGAAAACAAATTAGTAAATGGAAAAATGATTTTGTCATACACGTAAGAGTGTTAGTTTATCGTTTGTTACAAATTAATTGTTCCGAGTCGTTTCATTTGCTCTATAACATGGAGCCATTTTATAATAATAATAATAATAATAATAAAATAGCAACTATAATAATTATAACATCAGGAATATAGTCACGAGTCCATCATGATAATGTATAGAAAACAAATTCGTAGATGAAAAAATGATTTTTTTTTGTACATGTGAGAATATTAGAAGGGCAAAAAGTGAAAATAAATAAAAACTTCTGTCTAATATAAAATCTGATTTTTATGGTACATTTCTTAGAATTAATTCTTCATCAAAAGATTCATCATTCTATTTCATAAATTATTTTATATATTTTTTTTTATTTTTTCAAGTAGTATTTTTTATAATGTTTTTCGCCGTGTTAAATTTTATACTTTTCATTAATATTAACGATTTTGTGTTACAATTTTATACAAATGAATTTAAATGTCTTTTGAATCCTATTGTGAATTGTCTTATCCTGTGTAGCCTTTTTCACATTGATTACAATTAAATTTTATATACTCCTGAATTTTTTAATATATTTTTATCTTCTACTTTGTCGTTACTAATCGATTTTAATAACGTGTTCTTGTTCATTATTGATAAATCTATGTTATGTTCGTTAAATATTTGAGACTAAATTTTTTATATTAGACAGAAGTCCTTACTTATATTTGTTTAGTGTGTTTCCAGTATGTTTACGTATAAATTTTCTATCGCTATTGCAGATTATGTTCTTCGCCACATTCACTGTTACATTATTTTATAAATACTATTATTTATTTTGTTAACTTTTATAAATTGTATATCTAGTATTTTTAGATTTTATTTTATATTTCTTATAAATAAATTGTATTATTTACCACATTAGCTGTGAGACTATTTTTCCTTTTTGTTAATTAGTATTTTTCTTTATATCATATATATATATATATTTATATATTTTATTTTATGCCTACTTGATAATGACTTAATAGCCGAAAAGCTTTATGATTTTTATGATTTAAACTAAAATAATGAATGCTAAAGTACGAAATACGTTTTTTTTTTCTCTTAATGCATAAATAGACAATAAGCACATGAGTCCGGTTAAACATGTGTATACGACGGTATACAGCCTCTGTTTCAGTAAACAGCCTGCCAATTTTGAATTATGCTACAACAGCAATATCTTGATCTGTACGATCTTAGATCATTCTGCGGCGCATAGTTCGTAACGTCTCAGAGCATTCGTCGATTTAGTCTTCGAGCCGGATTACGTGACCGTGTCGACATGTAGATTCGCCAGTTAATATACCATTCAACCTTCAGAATTGAAAACGATATAACTCTTCAGATCTATTTGCCATTTGGTGGATTTGCCGAAGACAGTAATAAAAAAAAAAAATTAAAATTAAAAACTAAACCTTTATTTCCTATTTTGCAAACCGTACAGTAACTTTACTCGTGATTTTGTCATGTGCGTCACAAATTATACAATTTTGTCTGTTTCTGACTTTAACATTCTGTTTTCGTATAACTGACATTATATACAAAAAATATATACATATAGAAATTTCCCGGAATAAACCAACAAACCATTATCTGTTTTTGCTACGCATACTTATGAAAGAACGATACAAAGCTAAAATAGAGGGTTGTGGTTTTTTCTCTCGAGTATGTATTACGGTTTTTGTGTAATTTCGACCCACTTCGTACAAAAATAGAAACGGATCCTTTTGTCAGATTCAAAGTGTATTAATCCTGGCATTTTTATTATCATCATCATTATTGTCTATATATCGAACCTAGAACGGACGATGAAAAAAAAACGAAACAAAGATTCTCTTTTGTACCTCGTTGAC
Organism: Coronaproctus castanopsis; assembly: GCA_032883995.1. Lineage (NCBI taxonomy): Eukaryota > Metazoa > Arthropoda > Insecta > Hemiptera > Monophlebidae > Coronaproctus > Coronaproctus castanopsis. The sequence continues at coordinate 30,292,739 of CM065052.1, read as the reverse complement.
GCATAATCCGGTATAGCGTGGAAAACAAAGAAAATTCAGAACAAAGCGGTATAACTATCGTCATCATTATCACATCGGACTTTGTTTTAATATTGCAGTGGAAGTTGCAACAATAGCAGACCTAAGAATAGAACAAATATCAATCGTAGCTATTTTAGTAGCAGTAGTAGTAGTAGTAATAATCGATGTGGGAGTGATTAACGGTCGACTTCTGAAAGTTGTTATAACCTGTCAAACAAAACTTCTCATAAAATAAAGCGTTTATTATCGTCCGCAGCAACTTAATATGTTTACTATCGTATTAGTAACTCTAATATCGAATTCAACTTGAGAAAAATTACATTAAATTATATTTATAAAATAACTTTTAAAAAATCCATTAAGAACAAACGTAACATCTGGATAATTAATAATTAAAACGAACAGCGAAAAAAAAATTAAATATTGCATTAACCGAGCAGTCGATTTAACAAATACGAAAATTAAATAAAGTACAGAAGACCCTAAATTCGCAGCGGACGACGTCTGACGATACTGGGTTAGTCGTGCCGAATAAGCCTGGCATTGCGATTGCCTGCCTGGCATGTATACGTATATAATGGCAGAAATCTTGAAATCAGTGAGGATATATGTAAATCTTTTGCTGATTATTTTGCTTCAGTGCATTCGTGTGAACACACATTAGATACTGGTGACACTGAAACTGGAGCTAGTATTCTTAAACTCGACTCTATTTCTTCTTGCGAATATGATGAAGCCGTCAAGAGTTTGAAGCCTAAATTTTCTACTGGTCCTGACAACTTGCCACCGTTTATATTTAAATTGTGTTCTGATCTATTAGAAAAGCCTTTAGTGTATCTGTTTAATCTAATATTAAAACAGTGCATTTGGCCTAATTCTCTTTAAATATATAAAATGATACCGGTATATAAATCGGGTGCTCGTCAGCTAATCGCCAATTATCGACCTATCTCTATACTCTGTACACCTGCTAAATTATTAGAACCTGTAATATACGTTAGGTTGAACAGCTATTTACTGACCAAAATTATGCCTGAGCAACACGGATTTATGAAGCACAAGTCCACTGTGACAAATCTAGTTACATACACTGATCAGATTTCTAGATTCATGGATTGTGGTTTACAAGTTGATAGTATTTACACTGATTTTAGTAAAGCATTTGACACAGTTAGTCATTCACATCTACTGAATAAACTAAAGTTGCTTGGACTGTCAAAAGATTTTATAATATTATTAGAATCCTATTTACATAACCGTAAGAGCTATGTTGTGTATAATTGCTACCATTCTAATAATCACCTACTTCAGGGGTTCCACAAGGTTCGAATTTGGGTCCCCTTCTATTCCTAATTTTTATCAATGATATTGTAAAGAACCTTTGCTCAAAATGTCTTTTTTTGCTGATGATCTCAAAATTTATGCTCCTATATCTTCACTAGCTGACTGTGAATCTTTACAAACAGATCTAGATAAGCTGGTTCTGTGGAGCAAAGAAAATCATTTACCTTTCAATTATGATAAATGCGTCCACATGAGTTTCTGTAGAAATAGAGGTACTCGTTCACTTACACGAAGAATGGTAAGCGGATAATTAAAAAATCTGAGGTGCGGGACTCGGAGTTAATATTGATGACAATTTAAAATTTTCAATACATGTAAGCGATGTTGTTAATCGCTCTTATAAAATGCTAGGTTTTATTATAAGAAATTCATATGCCATGGACGCTACTGTCGCTCTATAATACATTTAGTCCTTTAGAATACTGTTCATTAATTTGGGATCTGTTTTATAATAAATACATTAGGTTAATTGACAAAGTTCAGTGTAAATTTTTAAAATATCTATATTACCGTATATCAGGTATTTACCCTAAATATATGAATTACGATATATTAAGAAATATAATGGATGTGAGGTCTTTACACTACAGAAGAAAAATAGCCAAATTAAGGTTTCTTCATGATGTATGCAACGGTAGAGTTAATAGTGAGTATTTAACATCAACCGTCTCCTACGTTGTACCAAGACCAAATAGGCGATCGAATCGTTGGTGAATGTGTTCAATGTATTTTTTTTTGTATTTTATTTTTTTTTTACTTTTAATTTTATAATTCAGAAAAAATTATTCATTGTATTATTTTATTTATAAGCCTACACTATAATTGGCTGTTAGCTGTTGTGTGGCTTCATTAAATAAATAAATAAATATATATATATATATATAATATTTTTCAAAATAACGTTTAAATAAATTCTTACCTTATTTAAATGTAATTTTTTTGGGACCATTCCGTTATTGAAAATAATGTAATTATTATCATAGTTATTATTAATCTAAATTAACGTGCCCTATGCACTAACTAAGGCTGCATGAGGGACAAGAAATTAAATTAAGAAGTATGATTAGATTAATTATATAAGAAAAGGAGTCGAGGATTGAGCGATAATCTCAGTGGGGAATACAAAGGATCGTTAACGAGCATATGGGAGACGAAAAGCGTGGCACACGGTACACTGAGGTGCCTGAGTTCTTTTGATCAAAAATGAATGAGTGAGTCTTGTATGACTCAGCAGTATATATGTGTGTATTTCGCTCGAATACACATAACGTTCCATAATGCATCTCCATTAATCTATCCCTCAGTTTATATATATATATTATATATATCTTCGTTCTTCTTCATCGGATCCCCTAAGAGAGACATTCATTATCACACAGTAACTGCGTCAGTTTGCGCCGTGCTTCTCTGTCGTATACCCGTTCTACACTTATTACATCTGACCTTGGCAAAATGAAAATACTCCTAAAAAAACTCGAGCGCATTAGTCGAGAACACGGACTTAAAATAAATAAGACCAAAACGAACGTAACGATTATTGCACAGAACCTTCGCAGGATATAAGGTAGTAAATGACTTTGTGTATCGCTAATCAATAGCGAAGGGAGTTCAGGAAAATAAGTAAAACGTCGCATTTAGATGGATTGTTGTGCTATGGTAAAACTAAGCAACATACGGAAGGGCGCCTCTATTCATAAGAATGTTAAAGTTAGTTTATATTTTCGATAGTACTATATGGAGCAGCAGAAACGTGGACATTAAATAAAACTAAGTCCGACTTAATCGTTTCGAAATGTGATGTTGGAGAAAACTCCTCCGCATACCATGGAAACGAACAAATTCTTACAAAGTACAGGAGCTGAATCTGTGCCAGCGGCGGTTAACTAATATAGCTATTATTAGAGTGATAAAATATTTTCGGAATATTATACATAGTGGGCCGAATTTGGAACTGTTAATAGTACTGACGAACCTATTGACTTGATAATTCGAGACCGGTATTTATGTTGCGCGTTAACTTCTCTCGTTACCGTTCGCTTCTTATACGTTACCAGTTTGTCTGTTCATCGATTCGTTATCGCATCATATCGGTCAGATAGTTCCATTTCGTTTTGTTATTTCGTTATTATTTATCCTATCGTTATTTATTGTCTCCTTTATTTGCATGCGTGTGTGTATATACATCGTTCCTATTTATACTATTATATGTTGTGTATGTTTATTTATATGTATATATGTGACGTCGTTACCATTTATTATTTATTAATCCGTTGTTTTTATAAGTGTGTATATATATTCTTTCCTCTCTGGTATATAGACGCACGTTACTTCTATCCTTATCATGAGGACAATCGTGCCTGCGTCAATTTATACATCCCAACCGGTCTACACGAACACACTAACACAGCATATGCCAACACAAATAACTTCATACGCTATAGCGGGGCCATCTACTGATGATCACGTTTCTCCGTCGCAACCGGTATTTATTGTATCCCAACAACAATCTGATAGTGTAATGCAAAACAATAATAACGCTAATCGAAAATTCGCCGCATTATCATCGTATGAAAATCCGTCATTATATCACGTAAACGATTATTCTACACAATTTCCGCCGTTAAAACAATTTAATGTCTGTGATAACAACCAAGAATTGAATGTAACTGACGGTAATGAGACAGATACTAGCACAACACAAAATGACAATTCGCACGACTGGCAAACACGAGAAAAACTAACAAACGTCATTCAACAGTTAACAATAATAACAGTCACAAATTGCCAAAATTAACTCATAATCGTTACGAAATGCTTTCGTTAGATGATAGTAACGAGCAAATAAACTCGCAAACTATTGTTCCAAAGTCGCTATTTATACACGGGGTCGAAAATTATCAAAAAATGAGACAAAAAATGGATCAAATAATTCATAATTCTGCTTATCATGTGAAAGCTCTGTCAGATAGAGTCGTTAAAGTGAATGTGCACTCACCAGAAGAATATAGAACGTTGACAAAAGTTTTTAGGGAGGAACAGGTGATATTTCACACATATCAAATGAAACAAGATCGCACATATAGAGCAGTTATAAGACATCTTCATCATTCAATAGACCCCGCGATAATTGTAGAGGAACTGACACTCAAAGGATTTCAGGTCCGAAATGTGCATAATATTCGTCAGCGTCATACCAAATTACCGCTTCCTTTGTTCTTCGTTGATTTGGAACAGACAGAAAACTGTAAAGAAATATTTAATCTAAAAGTGCTATGTAACACCCTGATTAAAGTAGAACCACCTAATAAAAAGTCATCGATCCCTCAGTGCCAAAACTGCCAAGCGTGGGGACATACTAAGGCATATTACACTCGGCCATCGATATGTGTCAAATGCGGAGCAGGACATAAAACTGCGGAGTGTAGAAAAGATCCAAAGCTGCCGGCTAAGTGTGGACTATGCGGAGGAGCCCATCCGGCAAACTATAAGGGTTGCGAAATTTATCAGAAGCTGGTTCAAGTTAAACAGGGGTCTACGAAAGAAAGAAGAGACTTAGCTCAATCTGGTCATCGTCAGTCAGGCCTTAGCTATTCCCATGTTACAAACAGTAATCCGAATTCAAATTCAAAATTACACCAAAATATTTCTAGCATAAAAGTACCTCTTGCGAATTTAAATGAATCAAAAATTATCGCCAATTCTGTGTCATCTTAATATGTCAGAACGAAGTTCTAACAATGAGGCAGCGGAACTGTCCACAATTTCTGATCAACTTACGAATTTTCTGTCAGATTTCAAAGTTATGTTCCAGCAACTACTACAACAAAACAGTACAATTCTGACAATGTTAACGACTGTCATTAATAAGTTAGTAAAATGATGGCTGGGTCATTAACAATAGCTACGTGGAACGCAAATGGCGTAAAAAACCATAAGGCCGAAATTGAGTTATTTTTAAGTTCAAATTTCATAGATGTATGCTTAATTTCCGAAACACACTTTACTGAAAAAGATTACTTCAAAATTAATAACTATTCAACCTACTGCTGTACACATCCATCAGGCAGCGCCCGAGGTGGATCAGCTATCTTAATAAAATCAAACATAAAACATCATGAACTTATTCATTATAGAGAGGAGTACCTACAAGGGACCACCATCAGTATAAGTACGGCCGTTGGTGACTTGGTTCTGTCGGCTGTCTATTGTCGTCCGTGCCACAAATTAACAAATTTAGGAGTGTCTATGTACATTCACTCGCTACGTATTAGATTTATAGCAGGTGGGGACTGGAACTCTAAACATACAAAGTGTGGCTCTAGGCTTACTACCCCCAGAGGCCGAGCACTCAAAAATATTTTAGATAATAACAATGTGGGTTATATTTCATCAGGGGGAACCAACTTACTGGCCAACTGATCCTTGTAAATTACCCGATCTGCTAGATTTTTACATCGTCAAAGGTATATCGCAACAATACAAAGATATCAGCCCTTCTTTCGATCTTTCTTCGGATCACTCGCCAGTTATTTTAACCCTGAGCGACACTGTTATCCGTAAAAATACTCCGGTAAATCTCTATAACTCTAGAACAGATTGGGAAGCCTATAGAGACTATTTAGAGTCCAACTTAAACTTAAAAATTCCGTTAAAGAGCAACGAGCACATCGACGACGCTGTACGTTACCTTACTCGCGAAATACAGACTGCAGCTACCTTGAATACACCCGGCAATAATCGAAAAAACATAAATAATAGTTATCCTAAATTAGTTAAAGAGCTTGTCTTGGAGAAAAGACGATTACGAAAAAAATGGTTTCAAACTAGATATCCGCAAGATAAAACTTTGTTTAATAAAAAAAAAAACGAAACACCTGAAGAGATTACTTCCGGAAATCAAAAACGAAACCTTTAATAATTTCTTATCCGCTTTGTCGCCATGTGGATGATCATTCGCTGTGAAAGTGTTGTAAAAATATTAAAAAACCGATTATACCGCCGATAAGGACTAACAGTGGTGGTTGCTGGGCCAGGAACCCGAATGAAAAAGCTGAAGCATTTGCTACTCATTTAGCCTTTAAACCAATACAGGCGCTCCATCCAAGAAAATCCGCGTTGGATACTGATAACATAGGCTCGTCTATGCAATTTACCTCATCGGTGCAGCTTAACTATACGACTAAGTTTACGTCACCTCAAGAGGTGAAAAGTACCATAAAGTCCTTAAAGCGCAACAAAAGTCCAGGTTTTGACCTGATAACAGCGAAGTTGCTTGAGGAATTGCCTCGAAAAGCTCTAGTGTTGCTTACATATATAATGCCATAATTCGCTTAAATCACTTCCCGATGTATTGGAAGTTTGCTCAAGCCATCATGGTTCCGAAACCCGGGAAGGACCCGCACTGTGTGTCCTCTTATCGGCCTATATCTCTGTTACCCGTATTGTCAAAAGTAATGGAAAAATTAATATTAAACAGACTACGCCCCTATTTAGATTTTAATAACGTAATACCGAATCATCAATTTGGTTTTATGAGACAACATTCCACAGTGGATCAATTGCACAATTGAAAACAGTCTAGAAACGAGACAGGTTTGTACGGCGGCGTTTATCGATGTTGCTCAGGCTTTTGACAAGGTGTGGCATGAAGGCCTATTGTTAAAGCTGAAATCGTTACTTCCACCGAATTTATATCTTCTGATTACTTCTTATATGCAAGATCGGTACTTCCAGGTACGTTATGAACACGCGCTCTCTGAGATTCATCCTGTTCTAGCAGGTGTACCGCAGAGTTCGGTCCTGGGGCCTACACTGTATTTGCTTTACACCGCCGATTTCCCCGTTACTAGGGATGTACACGCGGCTACTTTTGCAGATGACACTGCCTTACTCTCATGTAACACAGATCCGAACATTGCCAGTAATAACCTACAAGAAGCATTAAACAGAGTGGAACAATGGTTTAAAAAATGGAAGATAGGTGTTAATGAGAGCAAATCCGTTAACGTTCAGTTCACAAATAGGAAGGTTATATAGTTCCACCTGTTAGAATCAATAACCTCACACTGCCTATTCAGCCGAGTGTTAGATATCTAGGTATGCACCTGGACAGTCGATTGACATGGCGGCACCATATAGACAAGAAAAAGAAGGAACTTAACATACGGATTAGAAAACTGAATTGGCTCTTTATATACAGCAGTTATAAAGCCAGTCTGGACCTACGGAATAGAGCTATTATGGGGTTGTGCAAAAAAAACAAATATAAAGGTGTTACAAACGTTTCAAAATAAAATATTAAGAACAATGACAGGTGCACCCTGGTACATAACCAACACAACCCTACATAGAGACTTGAATATTCCATATGTGTACGATGTTATAAAACAGTACACTCAATGACGTGTACTTAGACTGGAAGGTCATCCTAATACTTTGGCTCAAAGATTGCTGAACACCTTCAGTGACACCGGGAGGTTGAAGCGTAATAAACCACTGGACCTTGTTTAAGGTAGCACAGCTGCTGGGTAAGCACCACTGGGTGCTTCTCCGTCACGTCATTGTCAAAAATTTTGCTAAATGACCTAGGAGGTCAGATTGTAAAAAAAAAATAAATATAAAAAAAAAAAATTCAAAGAAACAGACCGAAGGACTACCGCAATGGACAGATATAATAAGAAATATATGTGTGTGTCTCTGTGTGTGCGTGTGTATACACATTATGATGAAGAAAAACGTACAAACAGATGTGTACATTTAATAATAAACACGAAATATACTGCTGGCAAACAAAACGAGCACAGAAATTAATGTACCAAAAGATAATGTTCGTATAAATAAGGACATCTAAGTTGGTTCCTATAGGTGTTATTTGTCGGAGCTGCGTTACTTTTTGTGTATCCGAAAGTTATCCTAAATACTTTAGACGGCGCAATAGAAAAAAAAGTCATCCGCATGGAATGATACGGAAATCGAAGTCCGGTTATTAACGAGAATGCGGTAAAATAATTTGGACACATAAGGAAAACAGGCTCGTGTATGAAATACCAGCTGAATATAGAAACCGACGAAGGTGTCCTAGTTTGAGGTTAGTTTATGCTTGTCCGGTCTGGTGTTCAGTGTCCGTTAGTACTTACAAAAAACTCCAGGTAATGAAAAACCACTGTTGCAGAATATCATTAAGTGCTCCTCGATAGATTAAAAATACAGTACATACATTCCACGTTAAATATTCCTCATATTTATGACCATATTTATAAATTATCGAAGAAATTTGATGATAAATGTATCATGACAATAACTTAATTCGGGTAATAATCGGGGATTATGCTTAATCTCAGCATGCGTTACATTAGATATAAGCATCGTCGTATTAAGTACCGATTTCTAATGTAACATACGATTTTTTATTTTTATTTATTTATATACAAGTTAAACAAAAATTTAATATACAAGTGCTAATCTTTTTTTTTTTTAATTTTTCCTATTTTGATATTTTACCGTTATTTTCTTTATTATTTCTTTAGTTTTGTAAAGTCATTTTTAGTTGTATTTAACTGCTAAGGTCACTTTAAGATATGCGTATATGTACATGTAAATTCTTCATAATTTATAAAATTTTGCATTGAAATATACTATACTACTACTACTACATATTTTTCGAAATTATAATTATATAGTTCACGAGCGTAAGACGCGCTACTTTATAAACGTGTTGACGGGTCATTTTTCCGCGTTTAAAATTGCGAAATTTTTTCTAAACTATTATATAACGTTCTCGTTTATGTAATAATTATTTACTACAATCGAAACTACCCTCAGCATCCGGCGTGTATAAATTTTCGGCGCGTTTTCATTTGTCATCCAGATTTGCACCGGCACAACATTCAGCTACATTTAAATTCTTTCCCAGTTTTACATCCTCCGGCAATTTTTCCACTTCGAGTTACCATACTCCACGGTCGGCAGATATATCATTTTCCAGTTAAATATCTGAACGACCTAATTTTACTCGGTATTTTTGAATTGAAAATAATTACGTTCGTAATTATTTCAACTATATATAATCGTCTAGAACTTCTTTTTACAAATTTCCGGAATTATAACGAAAAAATGAACAGTTTGGACTAACATCAGAAGGGGGTAAGTAAATTCAAATTATTATAAATCGTCCATCCCCCAAAAAAAAAATTGTGCGAATTACGATGAAAATTTAACGCGACTTTGGGATACTCGTCGTTAAAACTTCGAAGGATAGGTTTTTAATTTAATACATAAGTGAAGTTCGCTTTATCATCAGCCAATTAGCGTCAAATTTGTCAATTTACAGGATTATTATATTTTTTACATTCCCATATTCATGCACGCCTTTTTATCTTCTTCCTCGCTTCATTTCGTATCTTCGTCTCTGCCTCTCTATATTAAATAGGAATATGTATATATAGAATTCAACGCATCGATCATCGTGTACATGTTGTTCTTTGAAAATATAAAGACCAAACTATTGTATCTAGTAAAGAATGCATTTAGAGAAATTAACGATTTTATTCGAATCTCTCTTTGTCAAAAAAAAAACAAAAATCAAAAATAAATATGTAATTTTATCCGGTTAATAACAACGCAAAACAAAACAAAAAAACACCAACACTTCGCACTCTTTGCGACGTTTTGAACCATGATCAGCACCCAATAGCCAAGAAAGTGATGAAACTGATACTGGCGGGTTGAGTCAGAAAGTGACATTCCTCCGGATCCCAGCTCATGCCGGAGTTCGTGGGAACGAACTAGCTGATAAAGCGGCCAGGGAAGCTGCTACGTTCTTGCCGGATCCGAATGTTCCAGTTCCATCGCCCTACCTTAAGAAATACATCATAAATGGGCTTCTTGCATTATGACAAAAGAAGCGTCGGCTGACGTCATAAACCAACAAACTGAGAGATAATGCGGTCAGGCCATGTATCTTATTTTACTAGCTCCAGTGTGTTCCGGCTGTAACATTATCCTCCCTATTTCCCATATTCTAGTTGATTGTCCCACATACTCCTCGCTTCGAGCGTCTCCTAATCTTCCTCCTTCGCTTCATCTACTCTTCAAAGACGACAATATTTCATTGTCGAATCTAATTACCTTCCACCGCCGTTCTTGTCTCTATTACTCAATCTAATCCTTTTTTCCTGTCGTTCCTCTAGCATTGGCTGCTCTGCATGGCACGTTAATTTAATTTAATAATTTAATAATAATAATAATATTTCGTTAATAACGGCGCAAGTTTGTTAATCGTTGAAATTGGATAATAAATTATTAATTCGTTTCTATAGGTTAAACGGAGTACCAGCATCATAAGGCAAAAGCTTTTAACATTGATGCAGGAAGAATCGTAATCCTTTTATTCGCTAGTAATGTATATATATATATATATATATATATATATATATATATATATATACACATATATACCTACACATACATATACCACACCCACCAACGTATATATATATATATATATATATATATATATATATATATATATATATATATATATATATATATATATAGGTGGTGGAGCACATATATCTATGTATATATTAATGTACATATATTTTTATCATATATATATATATATATATATATATATATATATATATATATATATATAGATATATATATATATAGATGTATATATTATTGCTCTCTCTCTGTCTCTCTCTCTCTCTCTCTGTCTCTCTCTCTCTCTCTCTCTCTCTCTCTCTCTCTCTATCTCTCTATCTCTATCTATATATATATATATATATATGTATATATATATCACATATACTCCGTCTCTTTTTTTTGTAAATATCTATACATATGTGATGTTACGTCGACGTTTAGATATAAGCGTATACTATATTCATCATTATACATACGTATATTAGTCAAAATCCTCATATATATATATATATATATATATATATATATATATATATATATATATATATATATATATATATATATATATATGAGGATTTAAATGTTCATTTCCATTAAAACAAATTTGTTTAGACTTTGTTATTATCGTAATAGTAATAGTTGGGAATGTGGATTAAGGTTAATGCGCGGTAGTGTGGAAATGGATATATGACAAACGAACGGGGGGAATCGTCAAAATCGGAAATTGAACTTCATTTCCTCTGCGAGAGAAATATTGGCGTGTTCCGATTTAGTCGGGGTACCGTTTCGTCATTCGCCTTATCGGAGCAATATTAGCGTCAGTTTAGATGTAACAGTAGTAATATCGGTGGCCGTAATAATTGTGTTTAAAAGCGATAGCGGCTGTAGAACCATCAGCGAATGTGATAGCGACGACTATTACGCACGATGTATATAAACGATCAGGACGTAAACAACTTTTTTTTATAATTATTATTTATCCATTACAACTGTCCCGTTTTATGGCCATCCAGCAATTTTTATAGAAGTTGGGAAAGTTGCATGTTCGGGGACCAACGTACCGGAATCGTTTCTCCATAAATTTTAACGGGAGAACAGACTACATTCCTTAACGTAAACGTTATGTGAACGTATTTGATTTTGTTCACACTAACACGTCAACATTTTAGCAGAGTCGAAGCACTTTCGACTTTCGTTAAAGTGACGTGTCATCAACGAACACATAGCAATGCCAAAATCTCATCTATGTACAGTACCGAACCTAATTTATGATACACCAGCAGATATTGAACAAATATGGGAGCGTATACTATGAAATTTGACTTCAAATTTGCGTTCTTGAAGGTAGGACTTTAGGAGAAGGTACAAAGGATGAGGCGTGACCTTTAATTTATATAAAAGATCTAGATTTTAGACTTTATCAAATGCCTATTTCACATCCAAAAACACACCAGTGCACGTTTCCTTAACTACGAGGCTATTTTGAGTAATTTGCACTATTCGGTCTATCTGTTCTATAGTCAAATGTTTTTCTGCTTTTTTTTTGTTGAAAGCCAAACTGAAATTCGGGGATATGATTTACAAAGATGGGATATAATCTTTTAATGGTCAGCTTTTCTAATACCTAGTAACTCTTTAGGTATTTCAGGTGCTTCATCCCACTTTTGGAGAACAATTATTTCTATCACTTTCCAGGACAGGGGAATGTGCTGTAGACGAAAGACAACATTGAAAATATTAATAAGAAATAATAGACTTTATTCGAAATTTCTTGTAATATTTTTCTCACAAATAAATTTTATCTCATTCGGCAATGTTAACATGATAGGAACATACATCTGCAAGGGAACGCCCAAAAATTGGAATCTATCAGCAGAACCTGAACTGTATAGTGCTGGTACATCATTTCTAGCCTATTCGCCATCTGGTTTCCGTAGTGGTGGAAAGTATTGACTTGATCTGTTGTTAATGTTAATAGTTTTCAATAATCCGTAAGTTTAGGAGGAGACAACGTAAGAAATTTTGTAAATTGTCGTTTTTAATTTCTCGGAATAATACTTTTAGTTGCCTCGATTTCCTATTCAATAACCTTTTATACTGGTGATTCGTATGTGGTCATTTATTCCATACTTTTATTTTCTCTTTCACTAACAGCGCAACATGCCATGGGACGTTATTAATTTTGGGAATTGACTTCCAGGCTGCAGATTGAATAGTTCCTGTGAAGTAATTTACCGGCATATTAACTTCAAATTCAGTTTTTAACGGTACTTTTGAGTGCAGCTTGTTATTTAATTCTTTTTGAAAAACATCCTAATCTGTGCGCTAATTACATCGAAATGGTACGTTTTCCTTGACTATTGGTACTGTACTTACAGTGAGAAGTATAGCGCTGCGATCAGAGCTTACATCTCTACATTAATTAGTCTGCATATTCGAGAATGCAATATCCTTAGTTACAAAGAACGATAAAGAATCTAGTAATTTATTTACATCCGTAGGTCAGTACATAGGTTCTCCGGTAGCAATGTAATCTAGATTCGCCGCTGGCATAATCCCGTTTAGCAGATTCCTCTAGCATTATTAAAAAGCGATCTCCATTTTGTTGTTTTAGCGTTGCAGTCGCCTCCCCAGAGATAAATCTAATACTAAAATATAACGCCGTTTACATTTACTGTTATCATTATTATTAAGCGTATGTCTCCGAGCTATTTGTCAAAATTCTATGTCCAAGTTTTTTATCCATTCCTTGGCTGTGTAATCGAAAAGGCTTCGACTTCCTGCCATGCGCCAGTTAACGCTCGCGTTGGACAATTATTTATGATATGGTCCATTATTTGGGAAGCTGCTCCGCAGTCGCAGCTGCTGCTGTCTTTAAATCCCCACTTCTTTAACATGTAGTTATTTCTTGCATGTTGGGTTCTCAACCGGTTCAAATTAACCCTTTGTTTCCTTGGTAAATCGAATCCTGGGGGAGGTCTTTTGTTCGGATCGGGGATCAATTTATGATGTGATCTATATCTTTTCTGGTTCACAGTTGGGACCACTTATCTTCAGCTGAGGTACATTTTTCGATAAGCTATTGTTTCGTAGGCTGGTTTTCTCGATTTAAGCCATTTAGGAGCGTTTGTATCTGGGTTTATAGGTATATCAGCTGCTGTTAGATACTTTGACCATTCAGTTTTTATGGCTTCTTCTCTTCTTATATGCGGTGGAAGAATATTAATACTGGAAGCCATTCTATAAGGGTAGATTTTAGTGTTCCTGAGATTATCATCATAGTTGTATTTTACATTTACTGATTAAAGTTCGTGGTAGATATGTAGAAACGTGTTGTTTTAACTTTTAGAATTACTCGATAAAAAATATAGAACCCGCTATTAAGACCGATGCTAATTATTAACCTGTATGAACTTATACAATGCACTTCGACGAACGCGTTCGTTCTATAATAGATAATAACGCCCGTTTAGACAAAGAACTTAATCGAGAGATTCGACAATAGAAAGTCCGTTGATGTGAAGACATCCTCCCAGTTGCGATGACATCCTATTTAAACGTTTTAATGTTGACCGTACGTAATCAATTTATTCTTTATAAACCGAGTACAGGTAAATAAATTAATCCTAACGTCTGGAAGTCAACTAATACCGCTAATACAATTGTTAAGTGCGAAGAAATCCTCAAAGAATTATGTATACATATATATAAATTTGAAATAAAAATCGAACAATTGCGTAAATTGATAAAACATCATCAAGTATCTCATAAACATGCGCACCGAACCAAGGTGAAGCGTCTGATCAATATATATATATATATATATATATATATATATATATATATATATATATATATATCGCGTGGAAAGGAATGGCAAACCACCACGCACAACACCATATGCGTACTAGTACTAATATAGTGCACTAAAAAAACACGCGTGGCTTGTGTCGTGACAGCAAATCGGCTATGATCAATTCTACGGGGGGGGGAATCTATCTGCGCTAACGCCATATTATGATAGACTTGTACATTACTTACATTGTACAACAAAATATGTATAGGTAAGTAGTCGCTTATCTCCGATACGGACACTTAATGATGATAATGATTATATATACATTTACATTCATCATATTTTCTGAAATAATACATATATTCTTTTTTGTTTTTTAATAAAAAGAAACTTTTACATTTTCACCTAAGTATTTAATCAATCGATAAGCATTGGACTGGTACTATGATAGAATGAATAATGGTATCGTAACGCACGCAGTTTCAGATCGAAAATTAAATTTAAAATGAAGATTACGTTGGCACACCGAGATAATAAGTATTTTATATATATATATATGTGTGTGTGTGTGTATGTGTTGGGCGTCTGTGTTATAAGTATAAAACGGTCAGTTTGGGAAATTGAAAATGAAATAACAGTAATAATCATAATAATGATAATAAAACAATAATAACTTATCCCGGGACGTCCGATTTATCAAATAATACAAACAACTTATTACTTTTTTTTTGCGGACCGTTAAATAAAAAAAAATAAAATAAAAAAAAAAAGATTACAGGGAATATATTTAATTTCCACGGCCGGTCAAACTCTGAGAGCTGGTAAAATTCGCTCGACCTAAAAAATTTCCGCCTTTAATAATCAGACATTTCTTCGTAATTGAAATTGATGGTACGCTGGCTGAAGGCTCCGTTCCATCATTTTTTCCGTCTACAATTGCCGGCCATTTTCTTATCGAACCTTTTCAATTTTTTTTTTTTACCAACCGTACAATATCCCACCCGTTGATGAGAAAAATTAGACCCTTCCACTGTGAGTCTTGACCAGAATTTGATTTTTCTTCCTTTTTCGCATTACGTCGTAAACAGTAAAAAAAAAAACCAACGTATCAGGTGTGGCAGTCGTTTATTATACGTGACGATCGAAGAATAAGAATCTTAGTACGTTGCGCACATTCCTATTCCCGTTATAGAACGGATCATCTACTAAGACGAACGCAGAAACATTTAACGGTCGAAAGGATTCGAGGATTTCTCTCAACGAGATGCGATTTTTCACATTTTCCGTAACGAGTTTTCTCTGCCTTGTTATCGAGGAAAATTTATCTTTTCGTCCGATGTTTTTTTTACCACATTCTATGTATGTAGTGTATATATATATAATTAAAGTCTATCAACTCGAATGTTAGTAGACGATGTTGTCTGATGATCATCATCAATCTGAAGATTGATAATGGACCGACCAAACGACTTGCAAATAATAGTTCTTCCCCGGTACATCTCTAATCTTGCTCGAACTAGGTGATTATTACTGTGAAGAGTTCGTTTCGTGAAATTGCAAACGACAATTATCATAGGATTCCTTACCGTTTGTTTTCAAGAATTCCCAGTAAAGAACGGAAAATCTGTAACGGTATCAGATAATTTACGTGATAGGGAAAAACCGAGTTTAGTGATATTAGACGGCACTTCGAAACTTAAAATATTCGTCTACTTGGCGATTTCTGGCAAATAAGGTATGCGCACACATACACGGTGAACCGTAATTAAAAGCGCCTTATTCTTATAAAGTTGCTACAGATTTTGAATGTTTTACCGTCTTCAGTGAACTCTCATCAACATCACTCTTCTCAACTACCGATGCACTATCACCGATATCTGTTATTTTAAATCAATTGCAGACGGAAACGCGCTTCATCGAAGCTTTCCTGTTTACATTTAGCAGCTAAAACATTCAGAAAAAGTTTCTTTCGAAAATATTTCTCGAGGCGAAGCCATAGAAAAGGAAAAGCATAGTCAGCGTCGTTCACGTATGATCATCCCACATGCTCATTTCCAAATAAACGCGTCTCGACCGTCGCTCAAACAACATAATCACACCATCCACACAGTGAATTTCCTTGCTGACTTTCAAATCTAGAAGACTTCCGATTTCGCACAGTGAGCTTAAATTAGAATCCAATGTCAGTATTTCTCGTCAATATCAATGCGACCAACAAAGCATACAACTAAAACAGGCTTCAATTACATCATCATCTTAATCGTCATTTGAAGACACTTCTTCTGCTCCTGCTTATCAGACGAACTAAACGCGTAATATTAAGAGACTGAATTTAAACGGCGAAAATAATGTCATTAATAAAAATAATCTCAAAACTAGCAACGACGATTACAGCAACAATCGTTATGTTAAACATAATGATAAAAACCGAAATTATATATTTAGGAAATAACATATGATTCATATATGTCTATTTTTTTATCATTTAATTACCACGCCTCAATATTTTTTAAATTTTATTAATAATATGTATATATATATATATATATATATATATATATATATATATATTGTGGAGTATGTTCGAGTGTCAATGCACATGTGAGAGTATGTGTATAATATATGAGTAATAGTTGATATGTATGTGTACATGTGTACACATTTTCACTGCTCTCCTGTTTTTTTCTTTAATGCTAGTTGGTTGATGAATTTTACTAATTCTCATTCTAATTTTTCTACAACATGCACAATGAGATTTGGGGTTTCACAATTAATGAAGTCACAAGACAACACATTGCAGATATTGTTACGGCTACAACGGCACACCACCATTCCCACGTCTGAACAAAGATCCAGGACACTAATCTTTCTTTAATTTATGCTGATCTTGTTCTTTGTGCGCATTGGGATGTTCCATCAGTTCCCATGTTTGGTAGTCACCTGTCGCTATAAATTACATTTAAAATATAAATCACAACTCTTCATCTAATACTTTACAATTTTCCTGACCTTGAGTTCTTCCTAAAGATAAATATTGAAAGCTTTACTACCTTCCTTGAATACTTGTACCACCCATTACTTTCCTCGTATATATTTGATGTTTATCTATATAAACAGATTATTCACGACATTAAAGTTGGTCTTAAGGCGGTTTGTTTACCAAAAAATCTTCCGTAGCTCCTTCGTGAAATGACATTTGGTCTGCTTACCAAAAAAACTTAGTCAATACTTTAAGCGACTTAACTATAAGTGACTATTAGTAATATAATAAGAAAGAGCGAAGCTGAAACTGATGATACCTTCATCCTATCCACGAAAAAGTAAGCTTGGAAACAGTGAAATCTATAAACCGTACTCAATTCTCAACATATATTTGGAATAAAGTGTAAGTATATATTGGTACGCATAGTATAAATTCCCCTTCCACGGGGCTCAACGAAATACAATTCCATATGTTTGCTAGATTCTGTCGCTCCTCCACATGTCCATACGCTCCTAGCATTAATTAACTGGGATTTTCTTATAATTGCGGCCTTACTTTCGATATCTATTTGACCGACAGAGAGTTTCGTATGCCCTATGATGAAGCGAGATCAACTTTTCACAGAACACAGGCGGGTGTTCCAGAAGGAAGTGACCTCGGACCTCTCTTGTACATCCTATACACACGCGATATACCAACGTCTGATAACGTAACAACGGCAACATTCGAAGACGACACCGCAATATTAGCCGTTCAGTGATGATATCAGTGAGGCAAATGCTAAAATTCAACAGCATTTAAATCTTAGAAAATTAAAATTAAATAAAGCAAATTCAGTCCACGTTCTTTATACGTTAAGACATGCGAACAGTATGTATCGAGTATATCTTGGCAATCAGTCTATTTTTCTCGAGCTGATTCGACTAAATATCTCGGATTGGACGCCAGAATATCATGGAAGGTTCACGTAAGTATGAAACAATTTAAGAGGCAGAGTACAAGATTTGTACTAGTTCATCGGTAGGTGTTCTATATTGAATGTACAATGCAAACCATTACTCTATAATCAAGCTATAAAACCTATATGCCTTCTTTTAGGCATTACTAGGGATTTTATTAGGTTTAGATAGAAACTTAATATTAGCACTTTGTAACAATAAGGAAATAATTTTAATGCATGAAATTTGTTGTCCGCTTCTTCATTACTAAGATTTATAATTATATTTGATAGAATAAACGCTGACAACAGTAGTAAGTTGGAATATCTTCATGCTGAATGACTAATATGAAATACTAAGCAGAGGATCGTCTGCATGTGAGACAAGATTACACTTAGCGTCAAATCTATTGTAAAGTGTACAGAGATTTTCGAGAAAAGTAATTTACTGTTTTACATTTATATACGTTGAACCTTTAACGTTTCACACGTTTAGCGACTACACAAAATTTGTCTTTTAAGAAGGCTATTAAGAATTTGACGGACTGAAAAATTTTCAAATAAAAATATATCGAACAGAGCTGGCTTACAAAGAAAGCTGCTAAAAATCAACACTATTCTGATTATTTAATTTTATTTAATTTTAATAACGCGCGAGTGACGTTACTATTGAAATACTTTACGTTTAATATATATATATATATATTAACGAACGTTAAATGCAGCTTTGTAGGGATTGCTCTCTATATTTCAGTAATGCAGGTAAAACATTCTTGTATTCTAGAACTACAGATTTAATGTCGCCAGAAATTAATGTATACACTTTCCATAGCTGATCTTTTGATCGCGTTTTCTAAATAGAACGCATGTAGTTACAGCCTTTGAAAATTTGTTTGGGATATCCGCATTAAACGATAGGGAGCTTTTAACGCGCCCTCCTGCTTGGTAAATGAGAGAAGAGATACGTGTATTAATCAACCTGTCACTGAACCCACCTTGAATGGAGAATGTTTTACTGTCACTATTATTATTATATTATCCTTATTATTAGTATTATTATTATTATCATTATTATTATTATTATATTATTTGTATCATTATTATTTCCTGGGCTATTAGCGGGTCGAATAGGTCAACGAAAAGGTTGTCCGTTTGTATTTACGTATATGACAGTTCTGCCGGACGGCACCGACCCCGTTATCGAGAGATATTAGCCTATGCAAATTAGAAACAATAACGCAGCATAGAAGAGTCAAGGGAACAGACCAGAATCGTATTGGAAAGCGAAATTTGAAGTGTAATTAACAGCATAGCACGGACTGAATTAAAACTAAAATTTCTCCATTTCCCTCTATTTCATCAGAATATAATCGACGACGATTGTAAGCTCCCTGTAAGTTCTACATCGGACCAAAGCTTTCCGTTAATGAACCGCCAGTTAAACGATATCCGTACATATTTAATTTGACCTGATTTTATGTATATATATATATATATATATATATATATATATATATATAATCTTCGTTACGTAAAAGTTAACACTGATTTATGCGCTTAAAAAAACTTCTGCAAACGTATCCGTTAGAGAGCGAAAGTGTATAAGCATAGAAATGCCGATAAAAGTGTCGAACAGGAATAGTAATTGTGACGTAACTATTTCAGTCGCACATTATCGAAATTTGACACAAAATTATATTTTTTTTTTTATACGGTGTATTTATTATACAATACTACACGTATTAGATAACTTTTCAACCTATTATATAAGTATATTAAAAATTTTGATATTTCACGTAAACCAGAAAGTAAACACTTTTATTAGCATTGAAATTTCGTGTACTAAATAGGAAGGACAATGTGACTAAAAGGGTTATCATCTTATTTGACAAGGCGTGCGTATTGATTTCAAAATTTCCGATTGCTGTGATTTATAGAAAAGTCAAGATAATACGTTCTAATTTAGAAAAATTATTAATATGGGACTGACTCGACTTCTTTTTACAACTCAAAGTTAGCATATGTATATAATACATATTATTACTAAATACTAGTAAGCCCTTAAAGAAAACATCTTAACAATACTGTTCCTAGAACACTAACGTGAAAAAAAAAAAAGTGTACGGAATATGGTATGCCAAGCAATTTAGGCGCCGACGTTATCGAGTGCCCAGGTTTGATAATGTGAAATATGCGATACGCAAAGACGGATAGCGGGTAATACGCAGAAAATGAGCGTTTGAACACAATAAGCCAAAAATACGAAGACAAGAGAAAGGAAACAAACGTAAGAACGTTATGCTATGTAGGAAAAATGAAGAACGTGTTTCAACATTGACATTTTAGATATGAGCGAAACTAGCTGACTAGGAAATAGGCAGATGAGTGCAGATGATGAATAGGCGTGCTGGAGAATTACCGAACAGCAAAGTGCACCATAATACACGATAGTGCGTATGAAAGATTTGTACAGAAGCAATAGAATAACAGGGTCACCTCCGAAGGTTGTATGATAAAGAGATTTTAAAAGATTAATTTAAATCTTTTGTTTTAACATGTTTACACCAGTTGATGAGTCTACGATCCAATAATATTTAGAATGAGAATTAATCAACGCTACGTATTGTCGGTAGTTAAATATGCTTCGGAGGCGTGTAATTTAAACGCATTTGAAATGTGGACGATCAGGCACATGTGGCGAGTCTAGTGGAAAGAGAAGAGAACAAATAAAAAAATGCTCCAAAAAAACCGGAATAGAATGAGCGCGGTAGATGACATCATGAAGAGGAAAATAAAATATTGTCAGCAAAAATCGGGGGGAGGATTATTCACGCTGGCTATACAGGGTAATTCGAAAGGGAGCCTTCTCCGGGAAGAAAAAAATTGGAAATAATAACATCAAAAATGGAACCGTTAAGGAGACATAGTGAGTTACACTCACATGTATGTTATGTACTAGTATTTAACATCAACAATCTCCGACTCCTTCATTATACCGAGACTAAATAGTTGATCAAATCGACATTTTAGGTTTATGATGTCCGTTGCCAACAACTTTTCATTTATATAATTATCTTTTAAACACGTTTAGTATTATGGATTATATAATAATAATAATAATACTAATAATCTAGCTCACTCGATTACGATTATGTCATTTATCATGCTCTTCATGTTATTTAATGCTTGTGTCGCATATGCGAGATCAGACCAATTTTAAAATAAGTTGTGAAATCGCAAAGCGAGCATCGGATTTCTGTTCTGCCGGAAACGGTGTCAATATGGTGTTTATTCTTTTTCTTTGGTTTCCGGTATACAAGCCGCTGGTTCACGATGTCATCTGTGAATAATCTCCATTCGATCCGATTTTTGGCCGTTACCTCCCAAGTAATGTCTCATTCCTGCTTTCTTAATTGTCCTTGTAATCATATCTTTATATCAAAATTTTGGACGGCCACATTGTCTTTTACCATTACTTATTACTCCGTAAAATATACGTTTCGGAATACGTTCTTCATCCATCCGCACTACATGGTCAATCCATCTTAGGTGAGACTTCGCTAGTTCAATCGAACAACAACTGGCCATTTGTAGTACCTTTTCATTCGATATGTGATCTTTCCAGTTAATTCGCAGAATCCGTCTTAGTAATCTAAAATAACAGATTTCTAACTTTTTAGGGTGATTAATTTTTATTGGACAGGTTTCTCCGCCATATAACATGGTTGACATTACTACAGTTTTATAGACGGTCACTTTAGTAGCCGTTGTTAAACTTTTATTATTAAAAACTCGTCTAGAAAGCCTTTTGTATGATATCATTGCATTTCTAATTCTATATGAAATTTCCTCATCTAGACCGCCGTCATTGCTAATAATATTTCCCATATACTTAAATTCTTTCATTTTGTTTAATATATTTCCATCAATAATATATTCTTCGTTAGTTGCAGGTATTTCTATAACATCTGTCTTGTTACAGTTAATAGATAGACCAAAATCTTTATATGTTTCGTATAATAATTTTACTGCATATTGCAATTCTGGAGCGCTTTTACATAAGATGACGCAGTCATCCGCATATTGTAAATTCTGAATGGTGAACGTGTTTGTCTTGCTTTTAGTTATAAATTTTGATAGATTATATAATCCTCCATCGAACCGGTATTCTATCTTAATTCCGAACGTTAAAATCTTTTGTTTATATACTATATAAACCATACTCATATAAAGGTTAAATAATGTAGGCGCAAGTACACAACCTTGTTTAACTCCGGTCGATATTTTAAAAGGATTTGTAAATTCGTTTTCTCGACTGACCACACCTTCCATATCATCACGTAGCTGTTGTAGAAGTGACAGCAGTTTCGGTGGGCATCCAATTATTTTTAGAAATTTCCAAAGCGCATCTCTGTTTACCGTATCAAAAGCCTCTTGCACGTCAATAAATGCCATATACAATTTTTCATTTTGTTCTCTAGTTTTTTCAAGTAGCTGGCGTAGAGTAAATATCATATCTATGGTACTTCGTTGCTGCCGGAAGCCACATTGCTCTTCAGGAACTTATCTATTAATGTTTGTAATCGCGCTAGAAGTACTCTGCTCAAAATTTTACTAGCAGTTGATAGTAGAGATATACCTTGATAACTAAAACAGTTCGTTTTATCCCCTTTATTTTTATATATACAAACAATGGCTGCATTTTTAAAATCTTTCGGTAGTGCATTTTCTTCCCAGAATCGTTTATATAACTCAAGCAATTGTGACGTTAATTCTTTTCCACCAAATTTATATATTTCATTTGGTATACCGTCTAGTCCGGCCGCTTTATTAAGCTTTAGGTTTTTTATCGCCTAATAGAACCTCTTATTCAGATGGTGGAATATCCAGTTGATAATTTATATTTTCCTGCGGTATTAACCGAAAAATGTCCTCATTAACCGTGGCTTTGTTATTTAGCAACGTTTGAAAATACTCCTTCCATCTGCGTTTAATTTCCTCTCTATTTCAAAGTAATATACCCGATGAACTTTGTATGGCAGTTTTACGCCTAGATACAGGACCATATACAGTATTAATAGCAGTAAAGAATACACGCATATCATGCTTATCATGTAGCAATTGAATATCTGCTAAAAGTTGTTCTAATTAATACATGATCCGTGTCTCCATTTGCACCCCTCATTGCACGAGTAATCAGGCATTCATTTCTGCTTTGACGTTTTGTAATAACATAATCTATTAGATGCAGATGCCCAGACCTAGGATGCGTCCACGATCCTTTATGGATATCTTTTAGCTTGAAAAGAGTGTTCGTAATAACAAGACCATTTTGCGCGCAAAACTGTAATAAGCGTTCCCCATTACTATTTTCTTTTCCAATTCCATGGACTCCAATGGTGCCATTCCAAATATTTATATTTTTTCCAACTCGCGCATTAAAATCACCAAGTATAACAAGTCGTTCGCTAGTTTTAATTTTATTTAATGCTTCTTGAAAATCGTTATAGAAGAAATCGTTTACATCTTCAGAGCTATCTAAGGTTGGCGCGTATGTGCAGATTATTACTAATGTATGATTTTTCGGAAATTTTAGTTTCATTATCATGAGTCGATCGCTGATACCTTGCGGCTCCTCAGATACATATTGTATTAATTTTGTATCAATGGCTAATCCTACACCTTTTAAACGTTTATTTCCTGGTTTAACACCTTTCCAGTATATTGTATAACCCGTACTTTCTTCAGTAACTTGTCCTTCATCGGCAAATCTTGTCTCACATAATCCAGCTATGTCTATTTTATACTTTCTTAATTCGTGCGTAATTAAGGCCGTTCTTCTTATAGGTAAGTTTTTATTATCTAATAATGTTCTAACGTTCAAAACTCCAAACACCCAGTCTCTTTTTTGATTATTATTTTCAATTTTGTTTTTACCGCACAGTGTGAGTCCCCATCAGTCGCGGCAAACTGACCAGGTAAATAAGGGATGAACTATATTTAGGACACCTTTTCTAGTCCCTTCCACATTTGTGGTAGGCACAATGGTCTTAAAGAGGGCTGCCTGGTCATATGATCTGCTGCCGACCATCCTGCCCGAGAGCGACCACTTGGATCATACTGCCTTCCGTGTAGAATCATTAGCTAAAAGCTCCCAGTTGACCAAACCTGTTTCCATCACCATGACTCCATCGCCGTAAGACTTTTTAAACAAGGAGAGACAAACAGATGACAGTAGTATACGCATTAGGAGGAACACGGGAGTAGGTACGTAGACAACTCCCATGCTGCTTGTACAACAACACTACTTTTATCTAACGGCATGGATTTACCAAGACAGTCAGACTGGCATAGCTGATGCATTTCTGCAAGCAAGGAAATATAGCGAATGCTGAAGAAATTAAGAGAGGCAAGGAGGACAAGAAAATAAAAAGAAATAGATGATTGGAAAACAGGAATAAGAAAGGAAGGAAACCGCTATTTCAGGGCGGCACCCTAGCCTTTGGATAAGATCCAGACCGCAAGGGAGCGATTTGCTACTGAGGAGGTAGCGGTATAGGGTTTTTACGGCGACCCAAACACGCCGAGGGACAGTCATAGGATTTATGCAGACTTTTAGTGGACAGGTCCTCAGGTTGTCCATCTGAATCCTCGTGTCTCCTTACCCTGTCACTACTGGAATCGTCTGCCAGAGACTTTCCGCCAGTAGCCGCTCTTGGTTCGCGACTGCT
Source organism: Coronaproctus castanopsis (assembly GCA_032883995.1). Taxonomy (NCBI): domain Eukaryota; kingdom Metazoa; phylum Arthropoda; class Insecta; order Hemiptera; family Monophlebidae; genus Coronaproctus; species Coronaproctus castanopsis. The sequence continues at coordinate 30,267,498 of CM065052.1, read as the reverse complement.
TATTTGACTAACGTCTTATTCACAGCTAACCTACATATCTGTAGGCCGTTCCACTATCCACCACATGTGGACGCGCCCCTTACCGGTTCGAGCTCCGGTACAAAGTACTCCCCAGGGGATATATATATATATATTGTTAAAATCTTTAATAAATTACTTCCCGAATATGTTTTACGATGAGGACAGGAGTTTTACATTTGTTTAAAATATTGAGGTATCCTGTACTCCGTAATTATAATCCCATTTTTTTTTTAATTTAATTCAATTTTGAATTTAATATTCATCCAGTGTTCAATGTGCACGTGATATTGCCGCTCCTATATATCACATTATTGATCTTTCCAAAATTTGTATTATGTGATGTTCGTACTTGTGTTCTTTGTTGATATTCACCCGGTATGTAAGTTAAAGTTTATATTGTGTTTATTAAATGTGTACGTATATTCAAAGTATGATTGTGTCGATGGGGCGTAAATAATGTATGTTTCAATGTGTGCGAGACTACGTGGTTTTATCTGCATTTTTAAAATATTTATTGTACTATTTAATAATTATAAACCTACATTATGATTGGCTTTTTTACTTGTTTTGTGGGCTCCATACAAAAACATAAAAAATATATATATACATATATATATAATACTTTCAACTTAAAAAAATGGTAGGTGACGTCGCCCAAATGATCGTCATTACTCAAAAAATCGCCCGAACGATCCTATTTGGCAAGCCAATATTAGTTATATGATTGTCTTTCAATGCCTCTTTACTTTCACAGCAAGCTAGTATTCATTTACCAACCGACTTGAGGAATAGCTAAGTTATTCAGAGGTTTATATATATATATATATATATATATATATATATATATATATATATATATATATATATATATATATATATATATAAGATGGATGATATGTCTTATTAAATATTTATAGTACAGGCTGATGTGTAATCAAATATGATCATGTATACGCTATTGTTCCGAGAGCTGAGCAGGCAACTGAGATTGGATTCCTTTACTTACAGTACGTCAAAGAATTTTGATTGATACATTCTATAATAATTGCGGCTGAAATATAGGTGTTTTTCATCGGCCATCTGATCTCCATCGCAAGTACAATTCAGAGGTTCCACATAAAAAATGATCCCGTCTCTGATGTGATTCTAGCTCGTATCGTGCAAACAGAATGCTCATGGCATCTACCCCATAAAGTGCTTAAGATAGATATTATATTCCTAATAGCGTTCGTCGATATCGGTATTACATCTAAACCAGATATTTATTCCTTTATCTTATTTATATAAAATTTGAAATATCCCTGTCGGGAAAAAATTTAGTATAATAAAATGTTAAAAATAAGACAAACAATTTATTCGCGATTAATTATTTCGTAGATACGCGATAATTACGAACGATTTCTCGTCGTCCATAGACGAAGAGTACGGAAAACGAAATCGAAGCGACGTCGACCGATTTGGATCGATCAGTAGCAGCAGTTCTTCCGGTAGCGGTACCAGCGATGGCAGTCGAAGCGATAGCGTATGTTCGCTCGATGTATCTAGCGGTATCAAAGGTCTGAAATTATACTCGCCTATTACAACAGCTCGACCGTCGATTACAGCGGCCGACTTGAAAATAAATCCGGCCAGTTTTTGCAAAGCTTTTCCGTGGCATTTTTTGACGGATCGACGATTGAACATTGTTCAACTAGGAATGGGATTTATGAAATTATTCGGTCGGCAACTAAATCAATACGGTAGGTCCACGTGTGAAACCATTAATATATCCGTAAAAATAATTACAACTGAAAAAACAGAACTTAATATAAAAGTAAGACGAATGTCTATTAGGAAAAAAACAACACTTAACTTAAATAACGAATTGTTGTTCTCTAGCCAGTATTATAAATGCCGCTTGCGGGGATGAAATGCGAAAAGTGATATAAAAATAATACAGACATTTCAGAATAAAACTCCGACAACACTTGTGCCCTCTGATACGTAAGCAACAAGACACCCAGATATACTATTTGTGTGCAAGAATTCGTTAAAAAAACAGCAAAGAAGCATGCTGGTAGGTTCGATTGATATACCAACTGGACAGCAAATATCCTAGTGGATAATCTGGAGGAGTTTCCCCGGCTACAACCAACGAGACCACTAGATTTACTCTAATTAATGGCGCGTAATGAAGAAAAGCCGCTATGTTAACAGTAATTAGCTACGCCATCAATAAATGGATTTTAATTATTGAGATAACATCTATTGATAGTCTAGGGTCGGTGTAGACAACACCAGGAAAGAGGGGAAAAAACAATTAGTAATAATGGGCGAAATAATGTGAGATTCTTGAGACCAGATCCTCGAAATGTAATTCGCCGCACATCATTGTAGTCGAGAAGGGTCGGAATATATTACAGACATGGCTAATCGTAGAAATAGTAGAATAAGAAAAAATGCTGCCATATACAGACATACAAATAGAAATGACAAAATTTCCGGAAAAAAATAATAATAATCGATTCCTTAGCAAAAAAAGGATAATATAGGATTGCATGCGGTGGCAATAGCGCAGCTTCAAATATTAACAGCATTCAGAACCGCCCCACATTCTCTACATAGATAAGATTATGCGACATCCGAATACTTGCCTGGTATCCGAAAATTAAAGACGGTTGTTCTAGAAGTAAATATCGATGAAAAAGCAATAGTAATATAAGAAAGTATTTCTGTAGTGCCTCATTAGTGATATATACTTTTTCGTAAGCTTACTAGCACAGACTGTATCATTCCTTCAAATTTTCTTCATCCAATGCCACAAAAAATGTCAACCTTCCACTTCCAATTCGTCGTTTACAATCGTTCTTTTTCAGCCTAGAATATTATTGTAAAAAAAAAAAAAAAAAGAAAAAAATTGAACCTTGTAAATCATATGACAGCTGTCAACGGTTATAACAAAAATTTAATTAACAATCTCATATCCGATAAAAAGCCATTCGTTGCAGAAGGCCATTTTCCTTATCCTGATAAAACTGCAAAAAAAAAGGGTAAAATAATTTTTTTTCGGTAGTATTAGTTATAATATTAACAATATTATTAAAATAAATATATATATATATATAGGGAAAACTGCTATGAATTTTGATGATAGATTTGAAGAGCATACTACATTATGGAACAAAAGAAATGAACTCAACTTTCCAATTTTAATAGACAGAATTTTTTGTTTACCTAAGGTTGAATTTATTATTCGTCCTTAGGTTTATCGTTTTTCATTCAGTCTTGATAATGTACGTAAGCAGTGAAACTAGTAGACTGTTTTGATCAAAAATATACCTATATACGGTATAAAAGTACTTTTGTTTTATTTTATTTTTGAAATAAAAATAGTAATATAATAGATTAAAAATTGATCGTATCAAATTTATTTTACAGAATAATAAAATATTATCATTAATCGTAATTATAATATAAATAATCATCTATAAAGATAATAATAATAATAAACGCAGTAGTGTTTAAGAACAATAATAATAGTTATAATAATAATAAAATTTTTTCTGTATGAAAAATCCCAAAGCTTTTCGACTCTTAGGCTTTTGCGCATATTTTAAACGGAATAAAAAAAAATATAAAATGAAAAATATTAATTTAAATTTACAATTCACAAAAATCAGCAAAATGAATAACAGTATTAAAACAATCGTACCGTTATTAATTTTGCTGATTTTTGTGAATTGTAATCTTAAATTTATATTTTTCATTTTATATTTTTTTATTACTTTTAAAATATTCACAAAGGCCTAAGAGTTGAAAAGCTTTGTGATTATTCATAAAGAACAAATTTTATTGGTTTTAACATGTTTTTTGTTGTTTATTTTAATAAAAATCACTACATTCCACATTTTTCAAAATAATAATAATAATAATAATAATAATGACTATTATCAAAATAAACAACAAATTTTATTGGTTTTAGCATGTTTTTTGTTGTTTATTTTAATAAAAATCACTACATTCCACATTTTTCAAAATAATAATAATAATAATAATAACTATTATTATGATGTAGGTGATCGTTATTCCAATACAGTAAACTTCTCGATTATCGGATTATCCGCTGTCTTTCTAGGATTGATTTTTATTTGTTCTAGAAAAAAAAACGCGAACGAAAAAACGTTCCTTTACTTAAGTATATTAGTCATCGTTACCGTAAGTCTGTAGAGTCACAACTCCACTCTCGTCTTACTTTTTTCGCTTCAACATTCTACTGTCTCGTTCATGTTAATTTTGTCAACTTGGCCGTAGAAGGTAGCTCGTTTGTTTAGTGAATCGTGATTTTAGTTTTGCCAAATTTATTATAAAAGTGTGCTTATTTCGTGATTCGTGGTTTTATTTTATTTTACAATGACTGATAAAAGGAAAAAGTGTTTTTATCAATTCAAGAGAAACTAGAATTAATAAAACAAATTGAAAATGGCGCTTCGAAAAAGCAAATTAGTTTACAGTATGGAATAGGAGAATCCACTGTTAGAGACGTTTTAAAACAAAAAGATAAATTAATTCAATTTACATCCACATCAGACAACTCCTCGTCGATGAAAAAAAGAAAAACTATGAAAAAGAGCAGTTATGAAGAATCAGATGCGGCACTTTCAGAATGGGTAAATCAATTGAGAAGTGAAGGAACTCCTGTTTCAGGACCTATTATTGCTGCGAAAACAAAACAGTTTTTTCAGATGCTAGGTTTGGAAGGAACATTTGACACAACATCAGGTTGGTTAACAAGGTTCAAACAGCGCCACGAGATAAAAGAGATTGGACTTCACGGCGAGAAATTAAGTGGCGACATAGAGGCAGCGGAAAATATGAAGACCAATTTTGAAGAGTTTCTTCAATCAGAGGAAATTTCATACGATCAAACGCTGATGAGTCGGGACTGTTCTGGAAATGTTTGCCGACGCAAACGTTGGCCTTTGAGAGCGAGCGGCATGCTCCAGGATATAAGTCCAGTAAAGAGCGAATGACTATAATGACGTGCAGCAATACATTAGGCAGTCACAAATTAAAATTGATAGTGATTGGTATATCAAGAAAACCGAGATCCTTTAACGGGACAAGATTTGAAAACCTCCCTGTACACTACTTTAACCAGAAGAATGGCTGGATGGACCAGCAAGTATTTAAAGAGTGGTTTGAAAAAAAATTTATTCCTCAAGTCAAAGACGATTTGAAGTCAAAAAATTTACCAGAGAAAGCTCTACTGCTGATTGATGCCCCATCTCACCCAGGGGAAAACGTTTTAAAATCGGAAAATAGAAATTTCATCGTAAAGTTTTTGCTCCCAATGTCACTGCTCTTATCCAACCAATGGACCAGGGTGTGATTGCGTTAATGAAAAGTATAGAACAAACTTACTGAAAAAAAGGATTGTAGATGGAAATGATCTTCGCAGTTTCTGGAAAGATTACACGATTCTTGACAGCATTTATGATATAAATACTGCTTGGGAGTCAGTTAAACAATCTACGTTAGTAAAGTCCTGGAGGAAAATTTTACCTAATGTAGAAAATACTTTACAAAAATCTATAGAAGAAAAAGAAGAAGTTTCTACTTGTGATTTAGCTAATTTGGCGAAATCCGTTATAGGAGGAAGTGACGTCGACGAAACAAATATTGTTGAGTGGATTAAGGTGCCAATGATGCAGGTTTTGAACATCTTACTGATGAACAAATTGTTGACAGAGCATCAGGTAGGGTTTCGGAGAAGAGTGAAGAAGAAGAAGAGGATAAGACGAAGACACAAGTAAGCCACGACGCAACTCAAACACACATCGAAGGACTTATCGAATATTTGAAGGAACAAGACGATGCTTCGCTCTGTGATAAAATGCTACTAAAAAAACTTCAAACCCAAGTAAAGAACAGGTGTTTGAATTCGAAAAAACAAAAATTCGTGACAGATTTTTTTGTGAAATCTACAGGTAGAACTTTAAAAATCTTCTTTAATTTAAAAATTTCATGATATGTATACATATATGTATGCATGTGCGTATGTACATAATAAATCAACTTTTTGTCTTAATTTGAATTGTTTTGTTGACCTTTTGAAAATTTTTCGGATTATCCGCGATTGCCACGCCACCCAATACCACGAATAATCGGGAGTCCACTGTATTGTAATAATCGAATATATAATTTTTTTTGTTTTTTTTTTAATATATGATACAAAATACAGTTTTTTTAATGACGACTGCTCCATTTGTACCCTCACAATTAAGCTTAATCATTACAAATACAATTTTGGATAAATACGCAGCATCAAAACAATTGCCTTAACACAGCATATATATTCCGTCCAGAGTAAATTTGAAATATCTCATCTATACGAGTAATAATTCCGGAAAAAAAAAATTCCTCATTTATGCAAAAAAAAAAAAACCTGAATAATTTTTGAAAACGTACAATGATGATTATACAGAGATAATTTTCGAGGATAAGTCATTTCTGAATATAAATGTTTGAATATTTATCCTAGTGCGTGTAACGTGCACATTATATATCTGCGTTGCATACAATTAGCGTCTTGAATACTAGTATATTTTGTATGTAAAATATAAAACCTACATCGGCTAGTTACGATATTCGAAACAATACATAGACCTACTCTTCGCATTTTATTTTTAAGAACGCCTGAAAATCGTTGAACAGAGTAGAAATTTGTTCTGTTCCAGGTTTTTCAATGGAAACATACTTCCAGATAAAAAAACCGAAAGGTGTTACTGTGGAATTTAATAGTATCTTGAAAAGAACCAATTCGCCATTCATATTAACGTTGAAGCTTCCGCAATCATTGAGCCAATTATTAGTTCAGGTAACGTATACATAATACGAGTATTTATAATATTCTCTAAACATCGTCGAATGTCTTAAGATGTCGGAAATAAAAAAATATGACGTTCCCGGCACAACTAATCGTCATTCGGTCGATTACCCAAGGGTTCCTGTTACTCGCTCAGACCAGTTACCGCCATTATTGCATCGATCCAGCGAGGTGATTGTCGACTCTTCAATCTCTTACTCGACATTTTCACTTATTTATCTACGAGAACTATTGCTCTTCGTATAAAATGCTGAAAGTATTTCATCTCGCGCGAGTATTAGCAAGTGTTGTCTAGCGTCGATTTTATCTCTAGTACGAACGCGGTTAATTCAGCGTGTCGTCCAATACACGCCCCAACTCCACATCTCTAGAAACTATCTATTCCGTTCATAATCGTCTTTTCTCAATATCTAATTCTCTACCGTGTATAATAAAATTTAGAACATTAAGCAACCGGTCCCGAACAAATTAATTCTTCATCTGGTCTACCCTTAATCTCTACGAAAGGTTCCGTATATACGCAAAGTCATCCCCAGTTTCACCATCAGGATAACCGGTTTTTCCAATTGATGATACTCATTCTACATCTATGTTGTGGTTTTTTTCTTTTACCACGATTTACACTAAGATATCGTATGCGAATCACTCGATATCGCTTATATTTCGTTTATATTGACGAGACTGGAGTCGTATTGAGATTTTCTACCCTTCCATTCACGTACCGCGCACTTAATTACAATCATTATACGCTTCGAATACAAATTAGCGAGAATTCACAATAAAACAGAGAGATAAGTTATAAATTGCCTAACCGGCGATGAACAAGAAAATGATCGAAGTATCGGAAGACCTAAATGAAGATGGAGGACGATATTATCCAATACGAGGGTTATCAGATTGAATGCAACGTGTCAGAAAGTTTCGAAAACCGTCGTAGCTAAATATTTATGTATTCGGAAGTGGTTTTTACATAATAATTTGTTATAATAAAAAAAAAATCGCTAAAGGCCTTCGTCAACGTTAAGATTAATTCGAAATTATTTAACGAACCACCTTAGGAAATTGTATACTCAGATGTAATTTTTAAAAAAAAAATATTATTATTATTATTATATTTATAAATTTCGTTTATAGTACCACATTTGTAAACGTTTGTAAGTTTTACAATTTTGTATACTTACGGTTACTCATTTTTATACGGATATTTGTTTATAATTAGCAAAAATTTTTTGGTTATGTTTAGATTTTATTTTAATTTGTACTGAATGCGATAAAATAATTTATTAAACATTTTACAACTTTGGTTTATAATTTTCGTTTCTAGTACTACGTTTGTAAAATGTAATTTCAACCTGTATTGTATAACCTTTTAACGAATTATGAAAATAAATCGAATTGAATTGAATTATTATTATTATTATTATGAATTATCTTTATACGAATATACTTATTAAATCTAATTGTAACTATCATGCGTATACGTCAGTTATTTATTACTTTATTTGCTAACAATTAATTTTTTTATGATTATTAAAGAACCGAGCATAAGACAATTAATTTATTTAATAGCTTAAATATCATGCGTATAAGTCAGTTATTTATTACTTTATTTGCTAACAATTAATTTTTTTACGATTATTATTTTTCACGTAGTATTATACATAAAGAACCGAGCACAAGACGATTAATTTATTTAATAGCTTAAATCCATATTATAATGTCAATTCCTTTCTTTTTTTTCGATCACTTTAAATCTGTAAATTAAATTGTGTATAAATTAAATTTAAATAAATATATAACGTTTTGCTAACCTGAGAAGAGCAGCCCAACACGGAGGAAAACAGAAGATTATCTATAGAGCGGCATCAAACCTCTGTGTCCATGACTGATAAACCGAAATCACGATATGCCTCTATAAACCTACTGCTGGGTGTATGTATTTCCCAAAAATTTTCCAACGACTCTTATCTTGCGCTAGTCGGATCCAATTTATTCCTGCCTATTTAACAACATCATCTCGCCACCTAGCCATAGGCCTCCCTTGCGGACGCCGGCTGCCAATTAGCCACCACTATAACATCCACCTAGTTTCATCCTTTTGCCTTGTTAAAAGTTCAGCTTATTTCCATTTTAGCATGACGATTCGCTCCACTGCGTCTACCAATTTCACATATATCTCACAAGATATGAGATAAGCTATACAACCTAGTAATTCTCAGAGATTTTTTCATCAAGACCAACATTATTAATAGCATTTTGTTATAAGTATTATAATTAATGATTATACATGCATCGAGTAATAGCCACTAGGCATTAATTACTCGTTAACAAAAAAAAAAAAAAAAATACTTTCGAACACTTTGTAAAATCTACAAAAATTAACGAAATAATTTATTAACGATGTTGTATATATATATATATATACATAATAAATATATATTTATGTATACGTGTGATATTTATGTGTGCTGATATGTGTGTATGTGAATACATACGTAGATTCACAAAGAAAAATAAATAAATGTGCACTAGAGATCATCGTATGGAATAAAAGCGACAAAAATAGTGCGTATCAGTTTAATAAGTAAGGTGGAAAATTTCAAATCGTTTTTATAAAAATCTGACTTCGATTATAATCAAAAAGACCAAATTCAATTTCATAAATTTCCGATCGAACGGTCTCGTATCGTCTAAATTAAAATCGAAAAAAATATCGAACCGAACGTCGAGGTAATTTTTCTTTTTTTACGTAATTCGTAGGTAACATTTTCGAGGGTCGAGCCAAGATTTTCTCCGGAGAAAGCTTTTAAACATCTTTAGATCGAGCTCGATATATTAACGTTTTTGTTCGAGCGAAAATTGTAATAATAATTTTTATTACATTTCCGTTTGAAGTCGAAATACAATTCAACAATCCCCCCAATTAGTCTGCTGCTGTGTAGCTGAACTCTTTTCAAAATAGAAATGTATATATATTTTTAAAATTACGTTTAAAATTTCTCCGTTCGTTTTAATAACTTATCTTCGAAATGTCAAATTATAGTAGGTGTCTTTTTCGGACGGATTTGCGCCACTTAGTAGACAGTCGGTAACGATCGATTCGCTCAAAATAATTATCGTTTCAAACTTTTTCCAGGATGACGCATAGTCGTCATCTTCAGAATTTTTACCTATTTGCGAGATTTTCTAAACTTTAACAGCGTCTTTTTGTAACATTTCACCCGTCATCGATTTAGAAGCAAGGGGATCAGGATATACGTCGCTTGCGGATTATTCCCTGTCCAATCGGTCGGTGTAATTGATGTCTGAAATGTCTTCTTTGATGACGATATCGTTAACAATTTGCTCGAAAATTGACTGACGAACTCGTCGTGATTTTCGTCTTCGTTATTTTCAAATTTTATTCTATGAAAACAACAGCAATAACAAAAATTTTTTTCAATCCGGTATTGTATATGTTAACCGACAGGTTGGTTAGCGAGTGTATATATGTATATTAAGACATTTATCCCGGCACGCGAGAATACTTTGAAAAAATTGAAAGAACAGCAATGTTAAAACTTACTAGAACTTGAAAGAGCCGCGACGTAATTATATGCTTACGAAAATAAGTCTCTAATTAATACATTAGTAGCGTCAGTTTTCCTCTATGTCTCAGAATATTAGACTATCAAGGTAAAAGGCATTCACAGCATAAATTGCGTTTGAAATACAATACAGTGGACGGCCAATCGATCTAATATCTCAATATCGCAAGAGCTTGGAATAGGGCTGAAGGACGTGGTACAAAAGTTTAGCGGCGGTCTTGAAAATCAGATTATACGCGGCAAGATAGAAGGTGCCAGAAAAAGGGGGAAAGCACCGTTGAGGAATATCGACCATATAAAACAGCAGGTTGGAATTCCACTACATCAGTGGATAGGATCGGTCGCGTTATATATTAAGGTTAGGGGGCAACACGATTTGTAGAATAAGTTCCTCGGAAAGCATCTTTCATCTTTACATAGCTATTTTCGTTTATTATAAATTAGATTCTTGGTCTTTCTTTAATTTTCCGTTTGCTTTTCCTTCGATGAAGTTTTCGAGTCATTTGAAGTGTCTAATTTGATGGCCAACCATACGGTTTCTTCTCTTTTCAATACTGTTTATCAATTCCGGCTGTTCTATTCTTCGAAATATCTCCTTATTTGCGATTTTATCCATTCATAATACTGTCAGCGTCCTTCGATAGAACCAAAACTTTAAAAGCTAGTAGTTTCAATCGTTCTTTTTGCAGCATAGTCCACGTTTCGTAACTGTACAATACAACGCTCCAAACGAACGGTTTAATGAACAATTTTCCGATATGCTAAGGAACAATTTCCGGATATAAGAAGTTTTTTTTTTTGTTAAAAGCATTTTTATCTAGCGTTCTACTGCGCTTCCGTCTGACGTTTTCAAACTGCAAAACATACGGCAATTTAAATGTATTTATAGTTTAATTTCCACGGTTCGAAATTATCTGTTTGAAATTTCTTCCACTCAAAGAGCTTAGTGTGTTTAATTTTACTATTTAAAATGTGTTTATACTTGTTTTCCCTTGCAAGTTTTTCTTACGGTTAGATTTTTCGTTCTTTGATACAAATAGATTTTTTAGTTGACTAATGTATAAAATTTCTTTATTCCACCGGTTAATTATTTTAATGACGCTCGCAGTAGTATTCAAATTAGTGTTTTATTCTCTAATTTACGCGGTCTATAATTTTAGGAACATCTTTTTCGTCTTCTTAAAGAAAGAAAAATAGTATAAAATATCAAGTTGCAGTATTTGATAGCATTATCAGAAGTTAATTAAAAATTATAATCGAAGCAAATGTTAATGATTTGAAAATGATTCTCTAGTGACAATATTGATCTCTTTTCGATCAGGTGCTATTAACAGGTCGTCCCCTCCATTCTGAACAAGCAGTCTGCAATCCCGATTGTGTTTTTTTTATTTACCTCGTCTTGCTACGTTCTTCGAGTATTACACCTCCGTATAATGTATGGTCCCTTCTCCATCAATCTACAATTATTCCCCTATATAGCGACATTTCTAAAGAAGTCAGCATCCCCCATTAAGATGTAGATAGTCCCCACAGTATCGCATTAGGTAAGCTGTAAAGGCACCCCCATTAAAAAACAAAAAAAAAAAAAAAGGTCGATTATACTAATCCCATTAGCGTTTCCAAAAGTATATTTATTGCTTCCGTTTAGAACGATTAGTTGATGAAACAAAACCTAATTCATTTCAATTCTCGAACTTTTTACACGCCGCAACTTAGATCTAACATCGCAGTGTAGGAAGAATTTTTTTCACGGAAAACTCGTAAAAATGATATAATATTTTTATATAGAGTTCTGCAGGCTCGTCGGGAGAAGTATGCATCTGCGATAACCAGGTTAGATATCATTCTCGATATTCGATTGGATACTCTTCAAAGGCTAAGTAATTTAAAACACAGATCGTACTACTAATTATATTTTATTTATTTTTTTTTTTTTAAGCGGGAGGGTGAAAATCTTCAAAAGACACTGATATCATATAAATTTATTCACGCAGTGTATATAAAATGCACTGCTGCGAAGCCAAAATCAATGTATGGGATTTTTACTAAATTAAAAACCCGCTCCCTCTATTGAAATAAAAAAGGAGTTTTAAAAAAAATAATGAAGGCCATTGCACAAAGCAAAGACCTCCCACACTTACAACTAACTTAAGGCGATGAAAGAAGGGATGATAATACATAGTCCCTTCTTCCGTCGAATTAAGAATAATGAGTTTGTACAAAAATTAACTTCTAACAGAAAAATAAAATAAATAAAAGTTAAACTAAAACCTTCTAACAGAAAGATTTAAACAAATAAACTTATAGTTAAAAATTTGTCATACCTAATAGAAATAAAATACGAAGCAAAAAAAAAATGAAACGGATATTAACTCATTATCAAAAAAAAAAGATCTTAAAATAAAAAATAAGGACTCTCAAAAAGGAAAAAGTAGAAGGCAATTAAATAATAATCAAATATTAAATGATTAATTAATGTTAAACAGATAAATGACCACGCTACGAATAGGTAATGCAAAAATTAAAAAATATATATATAACAAAGCAACGGTATCGGTGTCACGGTTTAGGCGTCAGTTGCGAGAAATAGAATTTTGTAAATTTTGAACGCATAAAGAAAACTTCCAACTTTCCTACTAAGAGGATATACATCCGTACAGTCCGGACCAACTTGCGGACGAAGGGCGGTAAATGCAGGATGAACAACGTATGATGTGTCTACCTTACCTACAGTACAACACGTGCAGACAGGATCACTAGCAAGCCGGACTATTAATTATATTACACGCGCTTAATACACTTAGGTTTTAGGAAGGAAGGCTCGGTGATCGATATTGTGTCCGATAATATTTGTTGCGCGGTGATACGGTGATAAACATTCTTTAATATTAGTTAATATTATTCACGATTATAATAGATTTCTTAGTATTACTTTTTGATTTGTTTAAGAACGAACATTTAAAAATTACAATTATTCCTACGAATGTCATTGTTCGATTATTATGATTATTAATCATTGGAGGTCATATTAGAACTAACCTTAACTACTACATGTGTTTCGTAAACTTAAGGTATCCCCACCAAAAAAAAAAAAACTTTGAACTTCTTTCGAAACTAACTTGCATTCTCGTGATCGATACACGCTGAAAATAATTAGCTCCTTCTCGTTATAGGATGTCACGCTAAAACAGAAACAACGAATCTCTCGTGCGTACACTAAACGTGGAGCACGCGGTTTGCGTTGTAGCAGTCTTACCAACTGCGCTATTCAAAAAACCAAACCGTCCGTCTTCTCTGGGCTAACCTGTAATTTCGAATTTATTCGAACCTTCGTATCCTACACATTTTGTCATTCCGTGTACGTGCTTCGATCGTACTATAACAAAATTTACCTCGATGAATATTACTTCCGGTCGGTATAGTCGATTGTTGTTCCACCCCGAAATTTTCGGTAATAATTTTCTAGAAATATCGAAAATTCTCCTTTCCAGAATGTCACACGTGCGAAAACTTTTAATATGTTCGAAGAACGAGCGCGTAACTCCGCGTCTTTACTTATCATTAAGAACAACTTATCACGTCAACGTGGAATTACGTTGTTTCCCGCTAAATGGTAATTTAAAGTTCAACTCGTCCCGCCGAGTGTATTTCCCCATTTTTTCGTCGAAATTTAACGTACGATTTAAACTCGCGCACGCACCAACTAATCGACTATTTTACACGTATAACGTGACCGGTTATATTAATCGTCGATAATGTTTCGATTAAAATTCCGTCCATCCCAACGTCTTCCGATGTGCCGTAATACCAATAAAATTATACCCGTTACGGAAGGTCGCGGGACGGGCATATATAACTTTCAATGACTGTCGATGTATTTACTAGCAAGAGAAAGTTTCCTAACTGAAAGAAACATAAAGTCAAGAAGGCGGAATCACGGATAAGTTTTCGAACAATACAAACCTTTATATATATATAACACTATGAAAGGAAAGTTTTTGGTATAAATGGTCCCCATCGGGCACTGTAGTTCTTAAAAGTTACTATCCCCCAGTTTCATTCTGCAGTAAGCAATTTTGCCCCATTTCCACTCTATAAGGAAAACATTATCAATACTACAAAAATAGACTTATTGGAATTTTTTGAAATAAATTTATAAAATTCAAACGTTGCTCTTTCATTCGTATTATTTCCTCGTATGTAGTACAAAAAGGTCCGTTAATGAATTATTAATCAGTTTCGAATATTTTTTATTATTATCGAAAAAATAATAATCTCAAATTTTAGTAGACTGTAACGTTCTATTTTGTTAAAAAACAATTCTTTATATCTGTGTGTGGAATGATTTTTAAAAAATTAACGACAAAAAACAGTTAAGATCACTTATGAAAAATCGCTAAGTTTCTCGGTTGATAAGACATTATCCAGTGAACATGAAAATAAGAAAATATAAAAATGTATACAATTTATAACAAATATAAAGTTTAAATTAATATTTTTTATATATTGTATAGATTTTCGATTTTCTTTTCTACGTTCACCTGATAATGGTTTAACAGCCGAAATTGTTTGCGACTCTCCAGTAAAAAGTTTAGTGATGTTTACTGATTTTTTATTATTCGTTATATAATCTTTAGGGCTTAATCTAACGTTGATTGACTGTCTAAATACAGACTGTCAGAACGTTTCTTTTTACTGGTAAACGTATACACTATCGTTAGCTGTATCTTCTATCGAGACTCCGAGTAGCGAATGTTATACGATGCCGATTCGAAATTTTAACAACGTTTTCTCCATCCGAATGAAAGGCATCGTTTGAACGACACTTCGTATCGGCAACGTCAATAGGTAAAGCGGCCTAAACCGCTTTTCACCGCAGTTGCAGAAGAAACCTTTCCGGATATATGGCGCATGTTCACTTCATTTCCAGTACGACGAACCAATGTTCTGAGTCTAACGAAAAATTCATGTTTTGTACTTCAGCCGAGCACCAGAGCATATACTCCCGATTTACTGGGGCTACGGTGATTGTATTTCGTTGACAATACCGCTACATGTCACGACTGGCACGGGATTTATCGCCAGTCGCTCAACCGTTACCGTAACGAACGTACGATCTAATACCAGTATTAAGAGTTACGAGAGGAAATCCTTAAAGTACAAATAACTTTTTGAATTCTTTTTTATTGTTTAATATCAAAACGGATTTTTCCCGACGGTCTTTATAAGGCTTGGGGCTTTATAAAATAACTTTCGCTTTTTTTTCACAGGGTTTAGAATTGAAAGGTCAGATGGTGTACTGTCCCGAATCGAAAAGTTTACTGTTTCTGGGTACACCAGCTTTGGACGGTTTAGATAGTTTGACCGGACGTGGACTTTTCATCTCCGATATACCGTTACACGATGCTACTAGAGACGTAATTCTAGTCGGAGAACAAGCTAGAGCTCAGGTAAACTTCAATTTCGATTATATTTTTAAAAATAGCACAAAAAGTCAACATTGTAGCATAAAAAGTAGATTTTTTAATTAAAAAACTTGAATCTAATTATTTTAAATAACAAAAAAAACAAATCGAAAAATGAAAATTAATAAAATCGTTTAATTACACAAATTTAATAACAATTAAAAAAAAAAATAAAAAAATTACCTAATGAAAAAAGTCGAGCATTAATAACTTTAACAACAACAAAAGAATCCGAACCCAGGACTAATTAATATCCTTTTATTTATTCTTCCGATTAATATTTATATATAGATCGATCGACCAATAATATCCGTTCGGCTGTTTGTTTCGTTATTATTAGTCCAAACCTGCAAAGCTACTGGCCGATGTTGCCTCGATTAAAGTTGCATACTGTAAAAGTCCCCTTGTTAAAGACTAATCTTACGTGTTTTTCTTCTGTCCACTAAACAACGTATATTCTCGCCACCATCTATCATGCCAAATTTCGAACGTACGTTTCTTTCTCTAGTTCTTTTAGTCCGTGTATGTTTTGCTATGCATACTTACGCGATTTATAGTGATTCGAAGAATTTCATCTGATCGGGAATTACGTTATTTTCATAAGGAAATATGGCCCATTTTTTTGGCGGCAAATCTAATTCTTCGGCTTGAGATTAGCGGGTCTATAGGGAAAACTCTGTCTATTTTACAACCATCGTCTTTGTAATATTTGGTGTTCACTTCTGTTATATTACTCCAAATAAATAATCGAAATATTCTACTATTAATTCGGTTAATCAACTTCGCGATTTATTCTCTGTAAATAATTACAAGAAACGTTTATCTACGGACGGTTCGATTTCATAGCACACGCCTAGTGTATTGCCAGAAATTTGTTCAATTTTCGTTTTTTTTTTTTAGTGCCTAAATTAATTACGAAACTTAAATTATTCTACTGGCCGTACATTTAAATGTGGCCGACCTCCAAATTCGTAAATAAACTGCAACGCAAGCGTTGATAAACTAAACAATAAATAATGGGCTTACTTTTTTAATAAGTAGAAGGAAAATAAATAATAGCTTCTACGGTGTGTATGTGTGCTATAGTAGAAAAAACAGAAACGACTTTAAAAATAATGGCTGCCTTATGTATTCATTACTTGAATATCATTAACGTATATATATATATATATATATATATATATATCAGTGGCGTAGTTGTGCGTTCGTAGGGCACACTCCAATCAACTTCATAAAACTTATTACGCCCGAGTTATATAATTAATAAATTCTTAATTCTTCCGAGCTGTCAACCCCACAAAACCCAGTATGGTCAAGTTTTTTACTAGTAAATTAATAATTAGAACCCCGGGCCTGGGATTTTTATGAGAATCTAAATATAAAAACTCGGAAGATAATTAAAAATTATCTAAGCAGCACAATGTTCGGAGTGCAATTATCGGCTTTAACTACATTATATACGAAAAAGCGAAAAAACTCAATATCAATTTAGTTATAGAAAAGTTTGATAATAAAAATTTCAAAACATCTGAACGATTCTGCAATTATATGTAAACCTAATTGTAATATTCATTACTTGTTATTTTTATAAATATGAATAAAATCAGCTGCATTAAAAAAAAAAACACTTTTTAAACATTAAGATTCTCGTTTTACTCTTGTTAACTAGTTAATATTTATTATTAATACATTAGCTAAAAAATAATTTTTAAATCGATATTTTTAAGAAGAAACGTTCTAATTTGGTAAGGGATAACGTTACGTTAAAAGAAATTATTAAAAATTGAATATCGTAATTTAAAAAATGTTGATAATGCTGCTCAGTTTCGTGAATATTTGAAAAAAATTATATTGATTTTCAATTTTAAAAATAGGTGCCTCATCAAGATTTTTTCGGGGGGTCTGAGTTCTCAGTTACGACACTGATATATGTAGATACACACAGGTGCGGATATATTTCATTGTACAAAATTAACCTAATATATATATATATATATATATATATATATATATATATATATATATATATATATATATATATATATGTGTGTGTGTGTGTATGTATGTATATATATATATATGTATGTGTGTGTATATATAAGAAAAATGTATATTATATATATAATATACGTGTTCATATATATAAAACGTATGTATACATATTTACATAAATTATATGTATATATATATTATATATTTTATATATATATATACCTATAATATATGTATTCGATGTTGATATTAATTTTGTTCGCTGTGAGAAAAAAGAAGATTTAAAAGACTAGATATGGCAAATTTGATGAATTGTATTAAAGCCCCTGTAAACGATCGAACAATTTGTCAAATTTGTCAAATTTCACATGTTTGTCAAATTAATTGACGGTATATGCGGCCTTGTTTGACGTTTTTGTCAAATAAAAATTATAAAAATTATAAAAATTACGTTCGATGTGTTTGATAAAAATTTTGATGGACAGTTTGTTTGACAAACAAATTTGTAGGTCTGCGCGTGTGTTTGACAAACGAAATTCAGTATCTTATATTATTTTCAATATGATGGACGTTTCAGCGCGAAATATCAACGAGAAAAAATTTTTATTAGAATTTATATCACTATATAAAGAATTTCCACAATTATGGAAATTAATTTAAGGACTACATGGATAAGAATTAAATACAACGCGTGATTCAAAAAATGAGAGTAAGAAAAAGGAATTTGGAAACCGAGATATGGAGGAGATGGACGGCAAAATAGTGGAGAAAAGACCTAAAGGCAGACCAAAGGCTAACAGTAATGGACACCATTAAACGAGAAGTATGGAGTACCGACGTATATCTAGCTCAAGAGGATAGTCGCAGATCGTGAACAGTGTAAGACGGATATAGCGATGGCGAACAAGCCCTAGGACTGAACAACTCTAAAGAAGAAGATATATATATATTCATTCATTAATTTGTTGTCAATCCGTAGATTGTTTTGTAGCAGCCTACCATTTTTTTCTATTTCCTGATAACCTCTTAAGTTCTGTGTAGTTGTTATATTCCAGGTCTTCTATAATCTGCGTTATATATTCATAGTGAGGTCTTTACTCTGGAATTTTTTCCGTATATAATTCCTTTCAATATGGTTGTCATGAGAATATCACGCCTCAAAATATGCCAAACCAATTGATCCCGTCTCTTGATAATTACATTTAAAAAATCTTTCTTCGTTTCCGCTTTGTTTTTCTACTTTTTTATTAGTGATTCTCTCTGTCTACCTGATATTCATCATTCTTCTCAGACACCGCATTTCAAAAGCATTTAAATTTTGCTTATTACCGGTAGATAGAGTCCACGTTTCGCAGCCATACAGTCCAACCCTCTAAACAAAACATTCTAGGAACCTTTTTCCTTTTTTCTATTGATATCGATTTCGAGGTCAGTATCGAACTGGGCTATTATCGCTTTTATATCCTTAGTGCTTCTTCCGTCTTGACTTGTAATACTTCCCACATACGAAAACTTCTTAACCTCTTTTAGTTTTACTTGATTGAGTTTTATAAATGATAGGTTGTATTGTTTCCGGGTTTTTACTGCATGCCATAATGTTGGTCTTTCTTAAATTTAATGTCATTTTATAATTGCTTTCCAATATGTTATCCTTTTTCTTGAAAGATTCTTCCAGTTCCTTTTCACTTTTTGCCAGCATTGCAATATCATCAGCGAATCTAATCGTATTTATTGTTTCTCCTTGCCTGATTTTACGTTTAATTTCCTTTATTGCCTCTTTAATATATATGCATTAAACAGGAGCGGAGATAACGAGCATCCTTGTCGTACTCCCTTTTTGGTTTTAGCTTCTCCTGATTTATTTCCATATCTTATCACTGCTATTTGATCTCTATATAGAGCTTCAATGATTCGTCTATCTTTTATCGAATTCTTTTTCCAGGTCTATAAAAGCTATATAGTTTTGTATTTGTTTATACATTTTTCAATTATTGTTACTAATGTTATAATAGCTTCCCTTGTTCCTGTTTTTCTTCTAAACCCAAACTGATCTTCTGTAAAGAATCTCTCTACATAGCTTTCAATTCTTCTCTGTATAATTTTGTGAGGATTTTAGAGACATGCGAATTTAAGGTTATATTCCGATAATTTTCACATATGTCTGTTCCTGCTTTCTTTGGTATTGGGATGACCACATTTCTTCGAAGGTCCTCTGGAATAACTCCAGTTTCATAACTATTTGATATCATTACAATTTCATTTTGACACTATCTCCGCTATGTTTCAGTAGTTCTGCTGGACTTCCATCAGACCCTGCAGCTTTGCCCTTCTTCGGACCTTCTAGAGCTCTGTTAAATTCACTTTTAAGTATGTGACTACTCATGTTATCTATTTTTACATGATTTTCATTTTCCAGAATACTTCCATCATTATATAATCGATTTTATATCTTTGTTTATGTCCAAGCATTTTACATGTATATCTCCTTCTTGGATGACTAGTAAACAGGGTATTCGTTATTACAAGGTGATGTTTTTCAGAGAACTCTATTAATCGTTGAACCCTATAGTTTCTTACACCTAGTCCATAATTTCCCACTGTTAATCCATCTTTTCCTTCTCCTACCACTGCATTCCAGTCGTCCATTAAAATCAAGTTTTCATCTCCTTTGAGATATTTAAAAGCTTCTTCTATTTCTTCATATGTTTATGCTATTACTTGATCACAATATGTAGATGTCGGCATATAAACTTGTATTATCATCGTGTCTTTTGGTTTTGTTTGTATTTTCACCATAATTACTCGGCTGCTTATTTAATAGCAGGTTGACATCTTGCGTCCTAAATCTCCTTTTAGGAGTATCATCGCCAGCGTGCACAAATCGATATTCGCCAGTCCAGAAATCTCCTTTTTCTTGCCATTTAATTTGATACTTCCATAACATTTATATTCATTCTTTCCATTTATGTTTTTAAGTTTTCTAATTTTCCAGTTTAAAGTAATCTCACGATCCATGTTCCATATTTAATCCATTCGCACGCGCTGGGATTTCGTATATGCTGACGAATCTTCTCGTGCCGGACTCAGTTCCATGTATATACAAGTCCCCATTGACGGTATTTATACTTTTCATTTGTTCTATCATGCCACTAATAATCGGGAAATAATGAAGTAGTATCACATTGCTTTCTTTATCGCAGTGTTGTAGGCGATTAAACCAATATGTGGTTGTCACACCCTGTCAACATCATTTGTCATCGGCTCGAAGAAGTAAGCTGCAACCCTGCAGCATTTTATAATTTCAGCCGCTCCTAACATGGAGATCAGACGCTTCTGGATTTTCTGTTGATAGCGGCCGTACTCGCTTTGACACGATACCTTAAACGGGCTTATACAGCATTTTTTAAGGAATGCTTTCCCAAGTCTTTCCCACTGCACCCTGATGCATCGCCGCTCGTGGTGCGCGGTTGCTTATTTGTCACTGACTTATTCGCAACTAACCATATATACATAGTATTTAGGTAAACCAAAAAAAATAATTATAAATCACTAAAAAAAATTTTACAAAGCTTTTCGTTCGTTAAATTTTAGTGGTTTTACTACTTTTTGTTGTATATTTTTTTAAAAAATCACTGCATTCTAAAATTTTTACACGAAAAATTGTAATTTATAATATGACACTTGCCGACAAGCACTCTTGAACTATATGTGCCGAATGCTAGTTGTTATTAGTTAAGTATACATTTTTCATACATTACTTTTATCTTCTTCCTTTTAATTAAGTTATTAACATTTTACAAAGCTTCACTACTGCATGTAAATATATATATATATATGCGATTGTTTATATAAATACATTTTTCACTCCTCGTGTACCTACCGTTTAAAAAAAAAAAATGATAAAAAAAATTAAAGAAATACAGTTTATAGCCGGATTAAAATTTATGTGGAAGCCTTCGGGGACGACTATGAGACGACGACGCGAGGATTAAACTTTGGCAGAAGAACGACTCATTATAAAACGCCTTGTATAAATTTACCGCCACATTACCACCATGGTCGGTTTAACGTAATGAACAAAATGGCCGCACAGACTTAAAAATATTAAGAATGAAAAAAATAGAAAAAATAACTCGTAAAAAAAAATAAATAAAACTGGCAGTTTCATTTATAAATTGTAGCCGATCTTTTAACACCGAGCCGTCTAAATTGTAAAATCGAATGAAAATTTCTCTGCTGAACGCCCATTAAAATTTTAATTCGGTTCCACCTTTTATCGTCTTTTTCCTTTTCTATCATTATTTCTAAAAGCGTCAGTCGTCGTTAACTAATTCTCGCTAGTAACATCGATATATATATATATATATATATATATATATATATATATATATATATATATATATATATATATATATGTATATATATATGTATATATATATATATATCTTTCATATTCCATATTTTTTTATACCAGGAAATTTATAGTGTTGGTTTCCCGTTTCCTTCTACCGGATTTTCCCATTCGGGTAAAAACCCTAACTGCGAGGCAGCAGTTTTCTACTGGGATAGCGGGTGAGTCATAGGGTTGGTAAGTAGTCTTAGAAAAACAGAGTTTTATAGACGGATCCCGATCTGTCCGTCTGCCATTCATGTTTACTACCTCGTCACTCGATAAAAATGAGAAGAAATAAAATGGTCGGACATTTCACTAGAACACTAATTGAAGGATTGATGAACGGAAGACATTAAATAATGACAGACTGCGAACTGGATACGCGGACCAAATAAATTTGTCGTTATAAAAGTACAAGCATGCCCCCGTACAAGGATCTAATGTGCTATGTTATACTTACCCACCAACCGCAATGTTGAGGAGAGAAAGAAGAGATATATATATACATCGTTATTTTTCTCTACACCCTCGGTATGCAGCATAGGTGTAAACATTTATATATACATGTTTTTTTTTAAGCATATAATTAAATATATACGAATTCGTGAAATGACAAGTATCTGAGTCGTGTGGTAGTTTACGGTAATGTTTTTATTTTTAAATTCCATTAGGAAACAACTTATTTATTAATTTATCCTTTGTTAAAGTATCATATCTTATTTTAAACTCGTTTGAGAAGATCTTTACTGTATTACCCCACTATTTACTTATATATATATATAGTCGGTATGTGTGTGTGTGTGCAATACAAGTGAGTACATTTAGAATAAGTTTAAATTGATGCTACAATAAGAAAAAATAAATCAAATTATGAAATTATAGTTAGAGTAACCTGCTGGAATATATTATATATATATATATATATATATATATGTTCAATTTTAATGACTTCATAGATAAAACTTGAAACTCACTAAAAAAAAAAAAAACATCTAATCACGAGGTAACGAAATGGTAATATTCTTATTACGTATGCAATTATGTAATCTACAGTTTCAATAATATCTTCATTACAGTTAGGGTAGATATTAGAAGTTTATGCGAGTCATTTATATCTTTCTTGGATATATAAATCAATGACAATAACTTGAATTATTCGACGCAATAATATAAGTAGAAGTTACATCAATCAAGTGCATATAAATATATATATATATATATATGTATGTATGTATGTATGTATGTATTTATGCATGTTTGTATGTGTGTGTGCACGTATATTTAAACAAATGTAAACTCCTCCCCCACGACTAACAACACTCGAGTCAACAAAGGACGCTTTAACAAGTTTACCCACATAATGATACAGAAGAGCTTAAAGTTTTGAAACAGTTAACTTCAATCGTCCGTTTTATGCGACAACTGATGTTGCATAATTTTTTTTCAGCGATTTGCAAAATTGTTATGTTTCATTTAATTTGTTTTATTTACTTTTTTCTAATACAACTCTGGATGGATTAGTCGCAACGTGGAAAATAATTTTTTATCTCGTACTCGAGAACACTTCGGTGTGAATCCTCTTTGAAGTGCACATGTAGGAAGACACCGCAGGCGTGAAAATAAATGGGCAACAGACACATTACATAAGATTTTGTAGATGATATTGCATTATTGACCGACAATGAACAACAACTACAACAACAAATAACGAAATTACAAAAAATACTTAAAGGGAATAAATTTAAACATAAGCAAAAGTGAAACAAAAGTTCTAGTAGCAGCAGCAAAATATGAAAAGAAAATACACATAATGTTAAAAAACAAGATCTTACATTAGGTAGAACAGTTCAAAATATTTAGGTAGTATAATAACGTATACAGGAAGAAGCGATACAGAAATAATAATAATAATAAAATATATATTTTTTCATTTGATTTTACATAATATAAAAATTTATACAGTGGAGTACATATATAACAACCTGGACCGCATTACAAATAATAAATAGTTACTTAATCTATAATAATAAATAGCTAAAAGATAATAACACAGGAAAAAGGGAAAAAACCTGCACAAAAGAAAAGATAAAAGATTAAAACTAGAAAAAATAAAGTATAAGTAATAGTTAGTAGGAATGTATTTGATTATAGATTAAAATTATCTTAAGAGTAATCTATCTTTAATACGACGATGTTTATAACGAGTATAGCGCATGCGGAGCAGCGCCATGTCGTAGTTTCCCACCACTGTGATCAGTTTGTTAGTATACGCCTGACAGTTTGCGTAAAATTTCGCCGAAATATTACAGATATAATTCGAAATGTAAGAGAGCTGCAATCTATAATGCATGTCTTTAATTCTGTGGTATCTAGTGGCGTTTAAGGAAATTCTGCAGCAGATATTTCGAACCAACTATAATTTTTTGATAGTACTATTTGAAA
This sequence comes from Coronaproctus castanopsis, assembly GCA_032883995.1. Lineage (NCBI taxonomy): Eukaryota > Metazoa > Arthropoda > Insecta > Hemiptera > Monophlebidae > Coronaproctus > Coronaproctus castanopsis. The sequence continues at coordinate 30,242,733 of CM065052.1, read as the reverse complement.
CTGAAAACCAAACAGGACAGGCATAAGCTAATCTTGGACGAATAATGGATGTATATATCAGTTTCTTGTTTAGGGTAGTAAGGTGTGACCGACGGTAAAATATGGGAGAAAGCATATAGCTTTATGAGTTTCGTCAATTATGTAATTAATATGATTATTAAACGTTAAACGGCGATCCATAATGACTCCTAGATAACGTACTTCTAGTCCAAGGAATTGTGTAACCACTGATAATAATTTCGGCAGGTAGTGAGCCATGTCTCTTGGTAAATATTATGGCTTCTGTTTTATCAGTGTTAACTTTTAGTCTCCAGCGTTTATAATACTTAATTTTGTAGATGGTTACTAATGGACTCGGGTCTATAAGAAGAACAATAAAGTGCTAGATCATCCGCGTAAAGTGCAGTATTAACTAATGATAATTTAGGTAGGTCATTGATTAGAATTAAAAAGAGGTAGGGCCCTAAAACGCTATCTTGTGGAACCCCAGAGGTGTACATTCTAATAGAGGAATTATGAGTGAGATGAGTTACATAAAATTTTCGATTACTTAAATATGACTTAATTAATTTTATCAAAATCAACGGATAATTGTATTGTAATAATTTATAAATAATTCCATTGTGCCTCGCCGAATCAAAAGCTTTTTCCAAATCAAATAATAATAGTCCTGTATATTTATTTAAATTAAAGTTATCAGTGATATAGTCAGCAATTCCAGCAACAACTTGGTGTACAGTTGAATGACCAGGCCTAAAACCAAACTGCTGGTCTATAAGAATATTATTTTTAGTTGCAAAATCCTGTAATCTAATTAAAATTACTTTTTCGAGAACTTTGCTAAGAGTACTTAGTAAGCTAATGGGTCGGATATTATTTACATCGGAAATATTTTTTCCCGGTTTGGGTACGATGATAATTTTATGCTGAAGGGAAATGAGAAGTCATAAGAATGCCATTTATGATTTTTGTTAAGAATACAATTTACGAAGTAAATGTTTATTGATGATGGTAGTCAAATCATCAGTGCCGCAGGTTATTTTATTGTTTAAAGATTTAATACATTTGTTAACCTCAGTAGGCGTGGAAAGAGGTATCGGAGCAGCATTATTTATATTTAGTAAAGAATTTTTGACTTTTTTGTTAACTTTATAATAATGTGTACGAGGAATTAGATTATCGTATTTGCACCGATGGTGAAAAAATGCGAAGCGAGTAGTTCTAATTTATCATTTAACTATGCAGCATCTGATTAGTGACAGGGTTAATTAGAGATGGGAGTATGGTGGTTTGTCTTGTAAGTTTTCTACTCGCTTTCCAACGACTATTATTTTCAATCGATAGGTTTGATAAGAAAGTATTCCATTGATTATTTTTCCAATTTTTGAGCAGAAATGCAGTGAATTTAACTAACAACGCATAGGTAATTCTAACAGACTCGTACCGAGGCGTAAACTTATACTTACTTGTTTTACGTTTGTAATAATTTTTAAGAGATATTATTCTAGAGATATAGTTTGGAATTTGAACAATGAGTCTTATTTGTTATTTTGGGAATGTTAAGATCAGCTGCCTGCAATAAAAACAAGAATTAGCCAAGCAAGCGTTCGTGAAAGGAAGAAATTTATTTAATAAAAATAGAAAATAGAAACACGAAAAAAACTTTTGGAAACATAAATATGGAATATATTACTATATTGTTCCGAAACGTGGGTGTTAACGAAAACATTAAAAGAACGCTTAGAAGCCTTCGAAATATAATGTTGGCGCCGCATGATGAAGATTTCGATGGACGCAGAAGAAAAGGAATTGAAATATTTTGGAAATGGTAAATGAAAAAAGGAAAATACTTGAAACGATACAACAAAGACGAGAAAGGCTAGTAGGACACATACTGCGACATAACACGTGTATGACGGTCATAATCGAAGGAAAATTGGAAATAAGAAGAAGAAGCTAGAATAACATGGATAGATCAAATAATAGAAAGAATGCAAATGACGTATAAAGAATTGAAGCATATAGCAGACAACAGGAAGGAATGGAAGAACATGGTTGCCTAGCTGCAATAACAACAGCTAAGCTCTTAAACATTGATGACGATGATATATATATATATATATATATGTCTTCTTCTTCTATGCAACCCTCAAGTGTTGTGGGAAAGAAGACATCTTGCAAATCTTGCAATAGATTCCGTATCATCGGCCAGTATTTTTATTTCCCCATAAAGGTCTTCATCTTCTGTCTCGCTTTCTCTTCGACTAGATTTACGACTCGTGTTAAAAGTTATACGATGAAGTTTTTTATAACGTTCTGATTATATTTCCTTTTTCATTAAGTTTTATTTTTTTTTAGAACCTCTTTATTCGATATCTCGTCGGACCATTTTATTTTAAACATTCGCACCAGACACCATATTTGCTACATCTCAAGTTCGCATTCGTCTCTTTTCAACATTGTGGGTATTTCGCATCGTTAACAAGGGGTAGTATAATTCGAATTAAACTTTTTGATAATTTTTTTGTTAATGTTTATCGACCTAGAGAAGAGCGGGTTTTTTTAAAAAAAAAAAGACATTCTCGGCTCGGATTATTATCCTTTTCTATAATAATCGAACGATTATAACATAGTTCTATTACCAAAAAGTTACCGATACATACTCAGAATTAAACATCTTAATATCTGTATGTTTGAAAAAAGTTTTATAACATGTATAGAATTCATCGAAATAGATTAATTTCATAGGTGATTATTAATGCTAAGCTTAACCATGCGTTATTACACTAGGTACAAATATCATAGAATTAAGCGTAGGCTGCTCATTTAATTCTGTGTCTATGTCAATTATTTTTAATATGGTACGTGTGTACATATGTTATGTACGTGTGTATGTGTATATATGTGCGTATATGTACCTCGCGTAGATTTTTTGTATACATGTACATATGTACCTCGCGTATATTTTTCTTTTTATCATACTTTATTTATTTTCTGACAGGCGTTTGTTCGTTTTTTCCTGTAGTCTGACATTTGTCTGGTTAATTTTTCGAAAGATTTAATAATACTATTTAAATTAACCGTTAACGTATAAGTTACTTAACTTTATGAGCCTCGTTACGCGTGTTTCATTGTGAAATAAAGCTTCTATCTGCTTCATCGACCGGGGTAAAATAATCTGAAAGCGGATCTCATTTATCAGAATTAATTGTTTCATACCTTAAATGTTTTATTTTTATTCCGACGTAATATATTAAATATCGCGATAGCGTAATTGCGTTAGAGTGCTCGGCCGTCAATTAATTCGCAACAAAGTCTCGCGACATAAAAGTTTATGTAATAGTTCTCCATCATTCCATAACCCTTAATTATCACGAAAAATCTAATCCCACTCCGGATATCATCTCATATGCGTGAGCTTCTGCGTTACATATAATTCAAACGGTAGCACATTTTGTAGGTAAAAATAAACGTAGAATAGCTAGTTACGATGTTCGATAACGAACAAAAGATGATGATGATTTATGATGATGATTTATGATGATGATTTATGATGATGATTTATGATGACAATGATGATAGTGATAATACGTTAAATATCAACCACGATAACAAGACTTCTTTTTTTTACTATTACTAAGTTTTTAATGTTCGTATAATTAGACACTATCCTTTTGTCCCTAAACTGTCGACTTTATTTAACATAGCTGTTTATCATAAAGTAGTCGAAGAAAATAAATGCATTAAAATAATAAGTTACATATTCTAACGACCGCAGAAATCAATGAAATAAGAAACGTCGATATAATTAACAATAAAATAGAAACAATAAATTCCAAAATTACACAACTTGGCCCCTAATACGAGACATATATACGTTGATTACTTCGAGGAACATAATAAGAAGAAATTCCATCGGGATATCGAGAGAAAAATAAAATTAAATAATGAAAATCTGGCCTTTAACGATGAAATTAAACACCTTGCAATAATAATAGTAAAAAATCTTAATTACAATAAACATGTAAAACGTATAACCGACAAAATTAGAAAACTTTATAATAAATTAAGATCATCCCAATATATATATGAATATGATATTAGTAAAAGAATTATACTTTGTAATGATCTTTTTAGATCAATAACTCATCGATAAATTGAAAACGTTTATATTAAAAAATTTAAATTCTTACAAAGTTTAATTCTCATATAAAGTTTATATCAGTATATAGAACCGTTTCTTATGGTTCCATACATGTAATAATTGGGATAACTCCAGTGTAGATTTCCATTTGAAACAAGTCAATGTAGTTAAAAACTAAAAATTGCTAATAGAATTAATAGACTGAACACCAAATTACTGAAAATTGTAATAACGCAATTAAAAAAATAAACAACACAGATCTGTCAAAAACAATATAAATTACTACCGACAAAAACTCCCCTGGAAACACCATGTGGCAAAAAAATTTTCCTTCACTAACCCTAAATTCATACTAAATGTATATAAATCACTTATCCTATCAAAATAAAAATTAGGGCTGCCAGGTATATTTTAGAGCAAACATCTCCATAATCGCTTAATTCCATAAATCAACCTAAGAACTATTCTAGGTGCACACCAATCTTCCCCGTCTACCAGCATATGTGTGCCCTAACGGGATACCGCTATTACGATACTGCCGAAAATATCGTATACTATAGGAAATAGCTCGACACCGTAATAATTGTACACAAATTGAACGCATCCGACCACTATGCATTCTTAAGAACAAAATATATCGCGATTTGGCATTCTTGTTAATTACTCATGGGACATGTCCTGTCATCAGTCACTAAACCAAGTCTCAGTTGAACCTATCCTGTCCGGGGGAATCCCTTGAAATAAATACTGAAATAATGCAACAAACAAATACACTAGAAAGATTGCGAACATGTTCAAATTGCATACTGGCTTATACTGATGGCGCAAAAACAAGTAGAATATCGCCATCCCGATTATCACTACTCTGCGATATATCAACATTTAATGGAACCTCTGAACCAGGTGTGGTGATTTATATCAATTTTAACGTAGAATTAATTTTTTTAAAATCTGTTCTCTAAATAAAATTTATTATAAAAATAAATCTAAGAGTAAAATTATCTCTGGCTGGTGAAATATGTATATAAAATTACAAGTTGCTGTTATATAAATATTTGAGTTAATTTATATGTATCGTTTATTGGGTATGCTTAATAATGACGTAAATGTCGAAAAGTTTTGTGCGAGTAATATAATTTTATAGTGATTAAACTGTGTTGTTATTTTGCTATATATATATATACACAAGTGTGTATACACAAATCTGCTCCATCAACAGAGTACTACTACCGCAAACAACCGATACAACAACAATATATACCAGACTCATGTTAAAGTGTCCAAATTTCAATTCAGTTAGAAAACAGCGCAGTTTGGGTAACAAATTAGAGGACGTTTTCTGAAAAATAATTAATCATAACCACCATTTTAACTTGTATTAAAACAACTAAAATATAATAACTTAAACTGAACACAACGCTTAGTAGGTCGTAATAACCACAGCAGTTAAAAACTACAAACGAAGAACATGCAGCGTACGTAAAACAGAAATAATAGGACATTTTGCATTCTCGTTGCGCTGTCTGTCATCTCGCAAAAAAAAAAAAAAACTAAAAAATACATCGAGTTACGCAAAAGTTTTAAAATTTCGGTAACAAGTAAAGAGGAGTTTTTTACAACAGCAGCTATTCATGTAAAATAGGCGTAATGAGTCATACCGACTTAAGGGTGATACTGGATTGTAGTTTAATATCGCTGATGTGTATCGAGTAGTATCTACGCTAATGACAATAATAAGCTAATATTTATGATATAAAATATTATTCTCCTAATTTACGAAAAAATTAATTCCTATCATTTTAATTTCGTCACGCAGGACGGATTACGACGTCGCATGGATAAACTCAGATCTTCGATAGAAGAGGCGAATCAAGCGGTTGACAATGAAAGAGAGAAAAATGTCAGTCTATTACATATGATATTTCCTCCCGATATAGCTAAGAGACTTTGGTTAGGTAAGTAATTATCTAGGAAAACAACTCAAATTTACATCCAATTAATTCGTTTATACATATATATATATATATCTATACTCGTATATATAAAAGGATCAAATCATTGAATAATTATACAAAAAGAGACAAAGCATTTAATGTTAAATTATTATCCTACTTATTAGCATTCTTTATTTTATTGTGCTAATATTACTATTATTGTATAATTATTGTTATTATTTATATATATATATATATATATATTATATATATATTACTGATCAAATCATGCTCTGTAAAAAATTCTAAGAGGGAACGTGTCTGCCTAATACACCAAGCCACAGTAGATGACTATTTCCAATACGAGCGTTCAAGTCTCCAAGTAATCTTATTTTATCTGTCTTGGACTCTTTTCTTTTAAGATGTCTCTTAACTGTTAGTAGAAGTTTTCCTTTTCGTGTTTCGGTGCATTCAAAGTTGATGAATACACAGATATCGTTGTTATAACTCGTGTTTTATATCGGAGTGTAATCATCCTATTATTTACTTCATTTCGAGACACTTTCGATCTGTAAATCAAGTTGTTCTTAGTTTCAAAACCCACACCGTGCATTCTCGACTTCGGATTGCCGGCTCCTTTCCAATGAAAGTTGTAGTCGTTTTCCATTTTCACCTGTTAACCTGGTTTCACTGACAGAAACAATATGAATGCTATATCTCATGAGCTCTATCGCAAAAAAGGTGTAAAACAAGACTGCCCATTATCTCGTAGACTATTTAATGCCTATTCAGAAGAAATCATTATTAAAAAATCACAAATGTATAACCGTTGATTGAAACGGATGTTCGATAGAATGTATAAAATCTATGCAAATGTATTACTAGTGGCAGGATCTAATAAAGAAATGCAAACGATACTAAATAAGCTAAGTACGGCATGAAAATAAACGTCAGGAAAACTAAGACTATAAAACTCACGAAGACGATACCGCTAGCGAAAGGTCGCAAACAAAAATAAAAATTTGAAATTGCAACAGTTTACTTAATTCGATGTCACTGATAATGGGTAGAAACTGTTTAATACTTTTAAATCTTTCGGGACTAGGTCTAACCTCCCTCCGCCATGTCGTCCAGATAGTATAGGTCGCTTGTATGTTTAACACGGGGGTCTAATTTAGTAATGTGAAATGGTGGTACACGTGTTGTTACATGTTAATAACCTTTATGTACGCTAGCGGAGTTTTAGCTACTTGCACAATATATACGCACATATATTCGTACATATCGTTCGTTCGTTTCGTGTCCAGGCCATTTTACTATTATATTTTGGCTAGCTGAAGAGCATACTGACCGTCGTTCATAAAGTTAGTCATATTGCACCGAAATCCGGCAAGTCTACATTACAATAAGTGGCCCATCGACTGAATCTCTCTGAAATCGCAGCTTGGATTCTCTGTCAATGACCACTTCGACGTATTCTCTCTTGTTCGAGCACACCGAGCTCGTATTCTGTTTAGTGTCTTCCATTTTACCCGTTCTTGATTGAACCCTATTGCAGGGATATCTTTTGCATCTTGTATTTGAATACCCTTCTGTCTCATCTGATAATGCGTTCGCGCTCGTTCGATATGTCTTCGGGTATTTCTTTTGTGACTTTAAAGAAGCTATTTCTCGACTTTAAACGCGCCTTCGGTGCAGCTTGCCGATACATTAGATGACGAGAATTGTAAATTTATTTGCTTCTTTCCACATCAGCTGCTACTTTCCTTCTTACGTCAGGCGGCGCTATTCCACTTAGAAGATATAAGTTGTCAACTTTTGTAACGCAATGTAAACATATACTTCATTATACCTATACATGTATAGTCGTCGTAATAACCGAGTGGATAGAGTACGGACTTCTCCAGTTAGAATACAATCGAAATTATCATCGGAAAATAAAAAATATAAATAATCCTAGTATTCTCGCGTAGAAGACAACGGAAAACCACCAAGCACAACACCATAATATGCGCGCTAATAACAATACAGTATAAGAACACGCGAAGGTGTATTGTGTCGTGGCGATAAAGCGATTACAATCAGCTCTCCCAGGTGTTGTATATGTGTGTGTATTTAACTGCGGTGATGATTGCTTTGTACGCTACTTATACTATACGACAAAATATGTATAGGTAAGTAGTCGCATAAATTGCTAACCAACCTAGCGGTTGAGGTTTAACGATGATGGTACCTATACGTATCTGCATGTGTTCATATTAAACCACGTACAAATGCTTATGTGTTTGTTTTTAAAATTTTCATTTCTCATATATATATATATATACAGAACGTTTCGGTTTTTTTCTCTCCATCCGATGAAATACATACGTACTGTCAGAATGGAAAATAAACACGTTTTTCCGCGGCATCTTTATAGTTTCTTTCAACAAAAGGATTTTCTTATGCAAAAAAATGTCGCCGTAAACCTACCTACCCCCCTAAAGACGTTTGTAAGAAATAACTAGAAAAGTTCTGGGAAAACCGCTCCAGCAGTCTGCTCTACATTCGTATACTTGAAACGTATGTGTTTATATTTCGCAGAAGATGAAAGATTATATAGTATAATAAAATACATCGAACCGCCAACTGGGGAATAACGAATTACCTCATTTCCACCTCCGAGCTGCATTATTCCCGTCTATACCCCCTTAAATTATCACCGGAAATATACGTGCATTTGGTACGTTTATTATGCGCACACGCAAATAAATATACACGCGTAACAACGAAACAGAGAGCAAAGCTGTTGAGTCGTATCAAATCAACTATTTACTAGTTTACTATCGCTAAAACGGGATTTTCAGCTTTGCATACGAAGAAAAGATACAGAACAAAATGAAACGGATAAAATCTAATATAATACCGACTGACTATACCAGCGATTTTTTCGCGTGAAAACGCTTTTCGCTTATTTAAAGGGGGGGAATCGCTTTATCACTGTACATCCGAACGACAAAAAACCTAAGGGGAGCAATTCTATACGGTTGTCCTCCTCGTCGTGGTAAAATCATCTTTAAATCCACACCAAAAGTAGCTAGAGTGACGCATACGCTCTGTAGTAGCATCATCATTTAAACTACTTTCGTAATTCCGTTCGAAATATCCTATCGATATAAAACATTCCACCGGTACATCTCTCTCTCTCTCTCTCTTAAGGTTTAAAACAGCTAACGACAATTCCGCAGTGTGACGTATCAGCGACGATGACGCTTTTTGATAAAGTGAAAAATATAATTAACGCTATTATAGACATTTCTGTCTAATCTCGTTCGTCGATCGATAAGCCTTCTCCTAATACAAACGGTCATAAGAAATCGCGTGTATTATGTGAAAAGAATAGCGTCCATTAGGGAAGCTGTCTCATTTCATAAGCTTAAAAGTAAATATCAGCAACAAATAAAAGTCTACTGCAAGTAGCAGCTTGATAATAATTCGTAGACGAAATAAACTGAAGAAAAAGTTACGGTTTTTGCAACATACTTTTCTTCTGAAGTATTTACTGCTCGACAGAAACTAGTAACCGACGTACGACGCGCATTTCGATGAATAGAAAGCAGATGAATACAGATAATATTAGATGTGTAGTCGGACAAACAGACGCGTACATAGATAAATATTATTATTAATCAAAAATACATCTACCGTTTGTTTTTTCGGATGACCGCGACCCTACTACGATAGAAAGATAGATCAAGACAGACAATAGACAAGCATAAAGGTAGATAGATATACAGGTAGATAGATCAACAGATATATAGATAGATACAGATAGATAGATTAATAGATAAATAGACAGATAGATAGACTGATTGATTAATGTGTGTATATATATATATATATATATATATAAACAGATAGGTAGATAGGTAGGTGGAAAGATAGATAGACAGGTAGATAGATAAATAGAAGGAGAAATAAATAGATAGACATTAGACAGATATGAAGGTAGATATCTAGGTACATACATAAATAGATGTATAGATATATAGATAGATAGACAGATAGATACTTAAATAAATAGATGTATAGATAGACGGATAGATAGATAGACTGATTGATTGATTGATTGATTGATTGGTAGATAAATAATAGATAGAAATGCAGGCAGGTAGAAAAATAGATAGATAAATTGATAGTTAGATAAATAGATAGATATACAATAGACAGATGTAAAAGTAGTATATGGGTAGAGAGATAAATAGATAGATAGATAGATAGGTAAACGAAACAACGGTATATTTTCATAGTAAAAATTTACAAAATGATACAGATTTACTGTGTACTGGTAGAAAGTAACAAAATACCTTACCAACAGCGAACTGCTACAATAATATGCCATCTCGTTATTTTATATTAAGTAATGAAAATTAACAGGAAAAAAAACAATCAAACCTGTACGTATACTTAAAGTAATTTAATTATAATTTATTATATACACGATGGTTAAGGTAACTCCGATTCTAATATAAATTAAAACTATATCGTTAGTAAAATTAATTAACCAGTAATGTATAATAGGTTGTGTTTTAGAAATATAGGCCTAATGTGTGGATTAGTGTGTGATGAACACCGAGTGAAGAATTTAGCAGGTTTAATATATAATCCTTAGGATAGATTAATAGTTTCATGCACGAATGAGATTCTTTCGTATTTTGACTTATTTAATATGCATCGGAGGCATCTGTTCTGTATTGAAGTTGTTTATATGCAGAATTTGAGATAGAACATCATTATAGAGTTTTATAAAGAATTATTTCATTATGAGAATTCAGGAAGGATTTTCGGTTAAAGATGGGATAGATGACGGAAATTGCTTTATTCGCTTTAATATTAATATGAGATAAGTGCCGATTAAAATTTAGGCGGCGATCGAGAAAGATACCAAGATAATTTCATTAGTCCAATTAATAGGTTTATTCTCTATGAGAATCCTGTTAGGTGGTTTTGGATGCCTACGACTGGAAAATATTTAGTTTTGTCTGGATTAATATTAATTTGTCAGCTCTTAAAATAGCGTATCCTACGATTTATATATCTTTTCGAAGTTTATTACTAATTGAATTGGGCCTGAATGAACTATAATGCAGTATCGTCCGTAAATAAGGCGTAGTTAGCTGAAGATAATTTAGGAAAGCCGTATAAGACATTGACCGACTTCCTTGTGGGGTACCAGCCGTGCAGGTTTTCATAGTGAAGTATTCACGAGAAATGCATACAGTTAATCTCTATTGTTCACATAACTTTTAATAAGAGTAATTAGATAGTCTGGAAATTTTGTTTCAATCAATTTATAGATAATACCATCGTGCCACGTTGTGTCGAAGGCTTTAGCGACATCTAGTAGTAACATACCTGTATACTGGTTATAATTATCTGCAATTTGATGAGTTGTAGAGTGATTGGACTTGAAATAGATCGATTTGTTGATTGATTGCTGGATATATAGATAGGTGTAGTAAATAGATAGATAGATTGGTTGATAGACATATAGATAGATAAGATAGATAGAAAGTGAGATAGACAGACAGAGAGATAAATAGAAAAATAGATAAACAGATAGACAATATACACATATAAAGATATATAGGTAATTAACAAAACAAAATAAAAACAAAGTTAATCACTATATTAGGTAAATTTTTTGTATATACTTGAAAATGATGTTAATGTCAAAAAGCTTTGCATTAATAAAATAACTTTTATAGTGATTAACTTTGTTTTTATTTTCTTTTGTTAATTCATAAAATCACTACTCTCCAATACATCAACATTGATATATAAGTAGATAAATAAATATATATATATATATATATATATATATATAGATAGATAGATAGATAGATAGATAGATAGATAGATAGATAGATAGATAGGTAGGGTAAATAGATAGATAGATTGATAGATAGATATGTAAAAAGATAGACAGATTAATTGAGATTTAGATAGAGAGATAAATAGGTAGTTGAATAGATAAATAGAAAGACAGATAAATAGATATACAAAGGCCAGAAAGGAAGGTAGAGAGATATATAGGTAGATAGATAAATAGACGTATAGATGATAGATAGACAGACAGATAGATAGATATGTAAATAGATATGTAGAAAGAAAGATAGATAGATTAATTGATTGAGTAATAGATAGATTAAGCATGTAGAAAGATAGGTAGATAAATTGATAGATAAATAGATAAATAGATAATGATAGATATATACAGATACATAAATGAAATTTTATGTATAATTCACTTTTGTTATTCGATTAAACTTTAACGAAGCTTTTCTGCAGATACTAGGGTATGGTTATAAAACAAATTAAATAATAACAAACGAGAATCTACGACAAAGTAGGTATCCTATATTTAAGCAGTGTATAGTTAGAAATAAGTTTATATAGCTTCACCGTTTAAAAGCTTCGATGAAATATGTATAATACATACTTTGTTCTACAGTGCAAGTAGCGTACGAGGCAATTATAATATGGCGTGAGCTTAGATAGACATACACACACGGTGGAACTGATTTTAATCACTTTGTTGTCAGGTCACAATGCAGCCTCGCGTGTTTTTGTATACCAGCGCGCATATGGTGTTGTGTGCGGTAGTCTACCATTGCTTTGCACGCGATAATAATATTCGGATGATTTTATTATTTTTTCATGATAATTTTTGCGTCGCCGATCGTATTCACACTCGGTACCTTCCGTATAGAAGTCCAGAAGCTCTTGCTGCAGCCATTACGCTATCCAGATGTATATATATATATATATATATATATATATATATATATATATATATATATATTTAACCTATATCGGTCCACTACTGGACGTAGGTCTCCCCAATCAATAAATTGGAGAGAAAATAGCCTAATCACCCGTGCAGGCCAGGCAAATTGGGAGTCCAAGTACCGTTGCTTAACTTCGGCTATTAGACGGAAAACCGCCGTACTCAACGCGCTATGCTCGTTGGATATATATATATATAATATACATATGGTGTTTATACAAAGATAATAAACAGATAAATATAATATATAACAATAATTTGTACTTCACGCCAAAATCATTGATCGTCTGAAATATAAATACAGGTGAAACTATCGAATCCAAAACGCACGAAGAGGTAACTATGCTGTTCAGTGATATCGTCGGCTTCACGTCTATATGCAGTACGGCTACACCGTTTATGGTCGTTAATATGTTGCAAAATTTATATACGAAATTCGACGCATTTTGCGGCCAGCTAGACGTGTACAAGGTAACTGAGTAAATTATTTTTTTTTAAATAAATTGGCGCGAAAGCAATTTGCAACGCGAGTGTACGTAAAGTCGCCGTCTATTGATGACGATTCTGAACTTACCCTTAATTTGCAGTATTTATATGCGGTACGATCAAGGTTATGAATGAACTGTATTTACTTTTAGTGAACATATACTGAAATATGGAAAGTCACTTCTATTGGATAACTGCTGCGAGAAGAACACATCAAATAAAACGTGTTTTGGTGTTCTTCTCGTTTTTCAGCAGTTCACCTTAGCCAATAGAAGCGGCTTTTTTAGTATCTGTTCCCTAAGTAAATACGGTTCGTCCATCACCTTGATCGTAATATAAATACTACGAATGTGCGACCGAGTTATTATATTAGATAATAACGAGGAGGTTTTAGCTAGCTAAGTATTTACAGCTTCTTTTAACTAGCCGCTAAGGGTAGTTCAGAATCGTCAATGGATGTTGACTTTACGTACACGAGCGGTACTTCTATTCACACAATCGATAATGACCGCATAACCCACATCGCGTCTATACTGTTTTTAGCTCAGGCTTTGCGCATCGCCGAAATTGGATCCTACAGGTTCAGATGGGTTGTTAGAGATCGAGTTATACGAATTAGTTCCTAACAGCCAGTGATAATTAAAAAAGAACGAAAAGATAAATGGAACTATTCGATGTCAATTCCATTTAAAACAACCTACACTCTGTAAACGCCTAGATTATGCGGAAAAACTACCGAATTGGTTTGTAACGTCCGATGAACCGAAATTAATTTTTTTTTTTGGAACTTTAACGACTTACAACAGCAAAATCGAAACAATATTATATGGATATCTCTCAGAGGAGGAAAATTTTCCGAAAACTATCTTTTTCTTCTTCTGATACGTGCCATACTCATAATAGAGCGTAAGCGATTATGCCAATCAGATTTTAGCATCTGTCATTAATTGTAATGAAGATGTATTGGTCTTTTAATATTTCTTCCCGGACTTATTTTTCCTTCTATCTGTCCTTATATGATAATCCGTAAAATTTCATACTTTCATATGATATGACCAATGGCAGGTTTCTCTTTATAATGATATTACGTAGCGATCGGTCTGTATCATATGTTCAGCATTCTTCGATGGAACCACATTTCCATAACCTCGTGTTCAAATGTTTTTATTTAGAGACATAGCTTCAATGTCGTATAATAAAATTAGCCGGATGTAACGTCCAACTATATCTTGTCTTATTTTAAGATTAAGTGATCGATCACTTAGTAATTTTTTCATATTATTGAAGGCTACTCGCGCGTAAATGTGCTTTAATCTCTGTATCCGTATCGAGATTGTTAGTCTAGCAACCGAAATACTTATATCTCTATTCACTTTTTCGACATTTTTATTATTTACGGGTATATTAATTTGTACTGTGTAGGCTTTGATGGCTGCCGGCTAGTATGATCGTGTGTCATCTGCATATCGGATGTTATTACCGTTAATCTTAATTCCATATGGCTGCTTTATTATAGCTTGCCTGTCAATCTGCTCGGCGTATACATTGAGTAAAAACAGGCACAGTACACAGACGTTTAACTTCGAAATTTATTTTCAACTTATTTTTACTAACTCAGCTTCCCGGTTTCAATATAAATGTATTATTATTTTCACATCTCTATTATCAATCGTGTCCAGCTGAATTGCGAGATGACTCGTGAATTGCAAACGTTTCGATGTGTCATCGACATCGTCATTATCGTCATCTTTCAATTTCCTTTTTTCCAGATTCGACGTTTTTTTTTCTGTTTTTTCTTTTAATACCTTTTTATCTTCTATTCGAATGAAAATCGGACGTAGTTGTAAAAAGTTATGAATAATAAATGTTATACGCTGTGATGAGTGCGAAAATAAACTTTCCGTTAGCTATAAAATAAAGACGAATAGAAGAAGACCGAAAATAAACGACCAGGACGAAAAGTTTTTCACGTTGTAAAACAATTTACGATTGTGACGGTTCTTCTATTATTTCGCCGTCCAGATGAAATTCGATTATTTATAGTCGGACTTAATTTCGAGAACAAAAACTTTCATTTCATTTTACTCTCTCACACCCCCCTCCCCCCGAGTAATTTATTCGTTGACACTTCGTTTCGTCGTTTTCTTAATTTTGGATTTCGAATTTGTCGTACACTAACGGAATAATTGTTTATTTATTTTTAAATTAGCGGTAATTAGAATCCGTTTGTTTTAAAGTTGTAATAAATGCGCTTAATAAGATTTAACCGAATTAAGAATACGGAATTATAAATTTTACAAAATTAAACTATATAAAATATACATACATATAGCATCATCATCGTGCCATATTCTTCACAGAGCGTACATCACTGATCAGTCGATCAGACTTTGCGCTGTCTTACATCTGTCGGTAATTGCTTTAGACTTGTTTGTTCAGCTTATAATATTTTGCAGCCAATCTGTTCTCCTTCTTCCAGTACTTCTTTTCCCTTTCATATTTCCTTGTATTATTATCTGAAGTATTTCATAGTTTTCTTCTCTGATATGAAACATTTCTTTGTAGATTTTTTAATATTCCGCTTGTATTAGCCTTCTTGAAAACAGCTTTATTTGACATCTCGGCCTTCCAGGGGGATTACATCCACATTTCTACAGCTTCGTATCGATTTATATGTTTTTTTTTTATTTCATAGTTTCGATTCCTTATAACAAAATTGAGTGGATGTAGCAGCGAACAATTTCTTATGCTTGATCGATTACGTAATAAATGTTTCATGTTATTGAAAGCTGTTCGCGCATAACTGCATCTAACATCTGTATTTAAATTTTCATTTATATAACAACCAAGATATTTGAATCTGTTTTTTGCCTATCGCCATCCACTTAGTTTTCTTTATGTTTATACACCATAGATCACACCAGTTTTTGCAATCACCATTGTAGATCTTCATATTCTTCTTCGTTTTTTCCTCAATTCGTATATTGGTGGATAACATCTACGACTCACGATCCTAGTGAGTTCATTTAAACCTGTCTTCGTTCTGCCATTCTAGATTTGCATAACTTGTTGCTTCCGTGTCTTCTATTATTCGATATATATATATATTTACTCCTCGGCCTTACTCTATATTGTTTTCCTTACATTTTCCCTTCAATTATACGAGACTTGGATTGTGTCGATACAAATGACCTAACCATTTACTTATACTTTTTAACTGCTTAATAAGCTCATCGATTCGTTTAAGTTTTTAAAAATTTTTTATTTTGTCACTTTTTCTGTCCAACTGATTTTCTGTAATCTACGCCAGCAGCAAATTTCGAAGGACTCTTTCTTTTATAGATTTGGCGGTTGATCGTCCATTCCGATCCATGCATCGGTATGCTGCATACGTATGATTTAACAAAGTTCTTCCTAGTTTCTGATATATATATATAAGCATGCCTGAAATTGAAAATCCCAATAAGATCAAGAACAAAACCAAGTAGATGGCACCCAGGTCATAATGACAAATTCATAACAAAAGTCGCCAATGAAATAAACAGATAATCGGATAAGGAAATAAAGAAGTATAATGTAGATAAACTACGGATTAGATCATCATCATCATTTTGTTGCATCACCTTTCAGGAGGAGGTTACACATCAAGAGCCATTAGCCGTCTCATGTTTTCCTGTATCTAGCTGAATTTATTACGTCGTAACTTCTGCTAATCCCTATGTTCGTTGTTACGTACTCCAACCTTTCAATTCCTCTTGTTGCCTTTCCGAGCACCTTCCACCGGCGGTACTATACTTTCCGGATTACACCAAGAATTCGACATGGTTTAATAGGATAAATTGCGGTATATTCTAAGAGAATCTGAAACAATTGAACACCATATAATTGTATGAACGGAATAAATATGGTGCGGGTGAAAATAGACGGACAACTCTCCGAAAGTTTTCAAAACGGAAAAAGGGATGAGGCAGGGCTGTATATTGTCACCTATGCTTTGTAATATGTAAAGTGAATGGATTATGCGACGAGAAACGGAAAATTGAAAGGCAGGAATAACGATCGGCGGAAGAAAATTTTCCAATCTACGCTACGCGGAAAATACGGTATTATTGTTTTTTTAATACAGCTCCTGAAAATGATAGCCGTTTTATTTCTGCAACCTTAGATCTAAACTAAATAAACACTGCGCCGACGAATAGCCCAATCACTAAACTCTGCTAATTATATTAATCGGTAACGACCAACTGATCAGGGTTGATACGTTTCAGCCTTCGTAGACTGCCGATGACTCCGAATTTGGATGGTAAAAAATATGTACTTACTGAATACAAATATGGGGATGTATCGAATCGAAAAGTACGTCAACAGCTCAAAATAGGCTAATCACTACGAAATGACGCACTCCATGCAGATCTACAGATCAAATGGATCAATGAAGTAATATTATGCTCGACAGCATCAGAAACCGTATTAATAGCAATAAAAAAGACAAAAATTGATAACATTAGTACACCGAGCGGAATATTTCAGCCCAAAGGCAAATTCAATATACTAAACGGTGCAAAACTGCCATAAGGCTAAGAAACTTTCTGAAACCTTCGCATCTATACGGATATCGGAAGGAGGACATCAGTTACCTATTTAAGCGCGCACAAAAAACGAAATTTAACGTCGTGTTGGATTGGCGAAATGTGCGTTAGCAAAACTGACTAGAATGTGGAAAGACCATTCCATAACAGTAGAAACTAAAAGGGGACCAGTAGAGACACTAATATTCTCAATAGCATGCTACGCTCGGAATCAGAGACGTTAACTGAACTTTATGTCGCACAATAAAATCTCATTCGAAATTATATGTTGCACACGAACGTTCGACATCCTGTGTATCAAACGTCGTTCTAAATGCTTCAATATTAGAGCAGCTCAAATAGATGGAAAAAACAGATTAGTACACAAGGCGGTCCCTAAGATTCTTCTGCCATAGAATACGTCGAGATGAATTCGAACAGAAGTAAAAATAACAGAGAACGACCTCCGACACAGTTTATAGATTACATTCAAAACCCAACAGGATTACCAATACAACAGCTGAGAAACCAGCTCAAAATCGTATGGAATGGAGAAAAATTGTTGAAATATGTTCATGATTAGTTGCGAAAATGACACAGAAGAAGATATTCGGGAAATTATCGACAATCTACACTCTAAAATGGAATTGGAGAGGACATGCCATTAATAGCAAAAATGATCGATGTACGAAGAAACGAACGGAATAGTTCCTGGCATATCGAAAAAGGAGAAAATCAAATATGAGACGATGATTTTAACAAACGTTTAGAAAAAGTAAGACTGGATAGAATGGCCCATCATAAATAAAGTTGGAAACAATTGGGCAAGACGTTCGCTTAGAAGGGTCCGGTATAACGATTAAAACATAATAATAATACTAAAATACAGATAAATAGTTATACTAAATAAAGGTTATTAATCTATTTATTCGTTCATTCATATATATATATATGTACCTAGATGTCCTATCCGGCTTTGTACGGATATACTAATGAAGAAAATAAGACCAAATTTCTCCTTGATAGTAATAATAAATGAAATAGTTTAATGAGCCATGTTTTAAAATTGTTTCCAAAATCCGTACATGAAATAATACACTCTAAATGTGAAGAGATTATCGGAAATACACAATTTTGGTTTCAGAAGTGACTTTGGTATCAGCGAAGCTCTTTTTATTCTTCAAGTACTACTTTAACGATGCCGTGCAGTCCAAAGAGACATATAAATCATTAAAATATTAAAGCAAACAGGACTGGGCAGTAGAGACATTAGAATTAGAATTAATTTATACTGGAATCAAAGCGCATCGGTACGTATAGATGGTCAAATGTCAGAAGAAGTCAGTATAATGAAGGGGTTGCGTCAAAGATGCGTTCTTTCCCCTCTTTTATTTAATATTTACTCAGAAAATATTTACGAGGAGGCACTTATTGGGAAACCCCCTGATACTTAATGGAGTGGTTGTGGATAACATTCGCAACGCAGACGATACAGTGGTGATCGCAACGAGCCTTGCAGACATACAAGAACTAATGAAGGTGCTTAATAAAAGCAGTAAAAAACATGAGCTTACGTATAAACACGGCAAAAACAAAATGGATGGCTATTAGTAGTGCAAAGAACACGGTTAGCGACACACTGTTTCTCGAAAATGTAACGATCAAAAATATCAGATCGATTAAATAATTGGGATATCATAATAGTGACGGATGGAAAATATCCACTGAGATAAGAACCAGAATTGAACAGGCGAAAATACATTTTCAAAAAATGAATACACTTCTGACAAACCGGAATTTGAAAGAAAGATTTGCTGATACGCCTACTACAATGTTATATTTTTAGCGTTCTGCTATACAGCGTCCAATCCTGGACGGTATCAGTGGCATTATGCAAAAAGTTAGAATCCTTTGAAATGTGTGCAAATCGTAGGATATTAAAAATTCCTTGGACGGCTGACTAATTCCGAAGCTCTACAACGATTGAACAATAAAACAGATATTATTAATTCAGTGAAAATAAGGAACTAGGATATTTCGGCCACACAATGCGGAATAACAAGTACGAGTGGTTTCGACTGATTATGCAGGGCAAAATAAATGGTAATCGCAGGCGTGGCCGGGCTGGAATAATGTGGTTAGAAAATCTAAAAAAGTGGTTCATCAAACTAGAGGCAATTGAAATATTTCGAAAAGTTATGGATAAAAATGAAGTCTCCGAGGATACGGCACGTAGAAGAAGAAGAAGTCACTGCTTTCAATATCGTATCATTCGCTATCTTTTGATGCTGATTTAAAAGTGGGACATTAGTTTGCTTAGATGGACTCAAAACATATCTACAGTATCGTCGTTAGAATTCACAGTGCATGTAGCGATTAGGAGTAGACATTCCTTATTTGTGTAAAGATATCATCAGCTCTAAAAAAATCGATGCTTCATCGTGTATTTCGACGTAAATTTCAAGGTCTGTATTTGCTGTTATTGTACGCAGTCGATGTAAAATGTCTAAAAGCATATTTTATTTTGTTTGAATCTGTTCCAAAAATTACAATTGTTTTCCTCTTATCATATACGTTATTTCATACTGTAATGTGTTTTATAGCGATACGTAGTTTAGGCCTATAGTTTCCCACACGTCGGGAGCACCGTCTAATAGCTGATAATAAATTCACGCTGTTGAAATGTAGTAAAAAATGATAAACAACAAAATAAACTAAAACGTTAAATGTACCGCTTAATTAAAACACGCCTTTATTACGAATATTTACAATTGAAGAAAGAATTAAAATATTTTTTAAAACATCTGTATGTAGACACACATACAAATATATATATATTACTAGTCTAAATTAACGTGCCGTGTGCAGCAACAAAGGATAGAGACATGAAGGAGAGGGAGTTAGATGAAGCAGTAGAGACGAGACATGCGTAAGAACATGATTAGGTTAGTTAAAGGGGAGTATTCATGTTTGAAAAGAAGGGAAGTGAGGAGAAAGGTTGAGAGATAATCTGAGAGAGTACAAAGGACAGTCAATGGGGATATGGGAGGCGGAAAACGTGAGCTACACACGGTACACTGAGGAACCGTCTTGTATGACTCAGCCGCAGTCTGCTGAGGACAATGTCATCTCTGCGGTTTGAAAGCGAATTCTTCCGAAGTAAAATTTAATTCTTGATTTAGCGAAGCTTATTTAATGAGAAGGTCGGCTGCCACTTTTGCTGAAACGAAGCAAAAAGTTACGTACGTCAATAGCTGAAACTGGGACGTTCAGGATCGGTAACAATGTAGTAGCCTCCTTTGCCGCTTTATCTGCCAGTTCATTCCCCTGAAATCCCGGCATGAGCTGGAATCCACAAGAACGAGACCAATTGGCTCGGTTTAACTAATAACAGCCGTGTCACTTCTTTGTATATAGGATGCTAATCGTTACTGAATACATCGCATAAGGAGTTAGATATAGAGTCGGAACATACAACCGTCGGCTTTTGTATGAGAGTTATGAAGTCCATGGCAAGATAAATCGTATAAAGTTCGGCTGAATGAATAGAAAATGACTTATGAAGCGAAACCATATAATGACGACATTGTTCATAACGACAGAGCAGCCAAAAAATGCATCAGTCTGATGAACCAGTGGTTAGTGGCAGGGCTTTTTTGTTGATATCCTTGGTTGGTAGGTCTCTTTGTAAGACGCCGAACCTTACAAATATATATATATATATAAGTATCAATAGACATACTATTAAGTATTAATCGTCTTACAAAAGGTATGCGTCCACCATATTTGGAAGTAAAGTATACAATTGAATCATTTTAAATGTTAATATCTGATTTAAATCATGTTACATAACAAAGATGCATATTTCAACAAAAAAAATCAATACAAAATTTATAGTTTTAGGATGACTACATGAGAACTATGGTACACCAACTATATCACAAGAAATTAACACTGCTATTTATGTAAAATGATAAATATAGTTTAAAAATATACACAGAATTTAATTGTACATATATATTGTATGTATATATATGTATGCATGTATAGATATAGATAGATAGATAGATAGATAGATAGATATAGATATGTAGATCGTGGCGAGAGAATAAATAACGAGAGTAAGTTGTTGTTACCGCTAAGGAAGTATCGAGGAAGTTACTTTGAATGTAAAAATTATTTAAATCAACAACATTGATCCGCGTAATTTTGATATATGGGAGAGTAGTAATTTTATGAATTAACAGAACAAAATAAAAAAAAATCACTATAAAAATTATTTTATTGAGGCAAAGCTTTTCGACAATCACGTCATTTTCAAGCATATTTGGGTTTGTATGTGCTTGAAAATGACGTGATTGTCGAAAAACTTTGCGTTAATAAAATAACTTTTATAGCGATTAAACTTTGTTTTTATTTCGTTTTGTTAATTAATCCGCGTTATATGCAAATTGCTAAAGAAACAAAAATATTATAATAAAATTAGAGAGATCTCGTGAAGTAAATTGGATGGAAAGAGAATCTGCGTGGCCGTTGTCATTGGCGTGGGACAGGAAATTAGGACGAATTAGGAACATGTAGGTGAAAAGCCCAAAAATGACCGAAGAATATAAATGTTGAGTTATAGTAATATAATAAAGGAACATAATAAAGTAAAAATCTTAACTGATGTGGAACGTAGTAATTTTTCAAATGTACACAATTAAAATGTATTATTTTCACTTAATGTTTCGAAAACACTTACAGTTTTTATTATCAAAAAACATATATATATATTCCGAATTAAAATATGTTGAAAGATCAAAAACTTTTCGACTATTAAGCTATTTTCAAGTAGACAAAAATAAAAAGTATGGAAAAAACTGAAATAAGATAAAAATAAAATAAAAAAAAAATAAAATAAATACCTAATTTGGATACGCCAGATATTACACTAACGACTTCGATCGAAGACTGAATTTTCAATTGGACGAAACTAAAAATTAAAAACGATATAAAACAAATTAAATAAAATAAAAATATAATGTAAAAAAAATAAACCTAATCTAGATACACACGACGTTACACTAACGGCTTTGATCGAAGACTGAGTTCTGTCAACAGCTTGTACTTAATAATCTACATGTGTGATCATACCTGCAGCCAATCAGAATAATCCACGCTCTATGTTTAATATAAAGATGATTAAATTTGTAATATTCTTCTTAAAACTAATTCGTGATTTAATTTAATAAATTATTTTTATCTCTTTCTTTTATATACATTTTTTCCCGGTAGTTTTCTTATTTAATGTAAAATTTTATAATTTTGATTAATACTATCGTTTTAGCATTTTAATTATTTTACAATTTTTTCCAAATAATTCTTTTTTATAATTATTCATATACGAATTTAAATGTTCTATATAATTGTCTGTTTCTCCTAGATTATTTTTAAGATTGATCGCAATTTAATTTATATATAATCTGAATTTATTACTATATCTCTATCTTCTGTTTCGCAAGTTACCGATTGATATATGTTATATTTGTTAAATATATTTTATTATTTTATTGATGACGACATCGTATGTAGTTATTTGAATATAAAAAAAAAATTATTATCTTCTTCTGTATTCCTATTGCAAGGTTCTTTCCACATTTTTTCAACTATTCATTAACTAGTCTGAAAAGAAAGAAGTGTTCCTATATATATATATATATATATATATATATATATATATATATATATATATATATATATATATATATATATATATATTCAGAATCACCGAATTAAAATATGTTAAAAGATCAAAAACTTTTCGACTATTAAGCTATTTTCGAGTAGACAAAAATAAAAAGTATGGAAAAAACTGAAATAAGATAAAAATAAAATAAAAAAAAATAAAAAAATACATAATTTGGATACGCCAGATATTACACTAACGACTTCGATCGAAGAACTGAATTTTCAATTGGACGAAACTAAAAATTAAAAACTATATAAAACAAATAAAATAAAATAAAAATATAATGTAAAAAAAATAAACCTAATCTAGATACACACGACGTTACACTAACGGCTTTGATCGAAGACTGAGCTCTGTCAACCCGATGGTGAATGTGGTAAACCACACATTTAACCAATCAGCTTGTACTTAATAATCTACATGTGTGATCACACCTGCAGCCAATCAGAATAATCCACGCTCTTTGTTTAATATAAAGATGATTAAATTTGTAATATTCTTCTTATAACTAATTGGTGATTTAATTTAATAAATTATTTTTATCTCTTTCTTTTATATACATTTTTTCCCGGTAGTTTTCTTATTTAATGTAAAATTTTATAATTTCGATTAATACTATCGTTTCAGCATTTTAATTATTTAACAATTTTTTACAAATAATAATTTTTTTATAATTATTCGTATACGAATTTAAATGTTCCATATAATTGTCTGTTTCTCCTACGTTCTTTTTTTTTTAAAGATTGATCGCAATTTAATTTATATATACATCTGAATTTATTACTATATCTCTATCTTCTGTTTCGCAAGTTACCGATTGATATACGTTATATTTGTTAAATATATTTTATTATTTTATTGATGACGACATCGTATGTAGTTATTTGAATATAAAAAAAAAATTTATTATCTTCTGTATTCCTATTGCAGGGTTCTTCAACTATTCATTAACTAGTCTGAAAAGAAAGAAGTATTCCTATATATATATATATATATATATATATATGTGTGTATTTTCTTCATGAAGATCCAAAAACCGGTGGGAATTGTCAGATTAATATCCATTTTTTTACTATGGTTTATCCTATTTTCCTCTAATCTTCATCCCTCTTCCGACCTTCTTTTTTCGTGATTCAAATTAAAATTATTTATAATAAGTTAGTGTCTATGCAATAAAAAAAAAAAAAAACAATGGTCTGTGTAAAAAACGAAGCATCGTTGTTTATTCCTTAATTATCGAATTTCGATTATCGGTCTTTTGGGTTTTTTCTGCTTCTTTTTTTTTAGGGTGAGAGAATTTATTGTTATTATTATTAATTTAATTAATTCTGCGGGGGGTTTTTTTAAACCTTACATAATGGATTACACTACTCGGGGAAGGGGAGTTAGTAATAAACGATTTATGAACCGCTTTATTACGATCGTGCCTCCCGCCGAGTATCTTAAATTTAATGGAGAAACCTCACCCATTTTACCGGAGCCGTAACGTAACTTTGAAAAATCTACACAGATGCAATATGGCGTCAACGTACTGTAAGAAATCTTTACTAAAGTTTTCATAACATACACGCGAGCCAGACGTACGGACGAAATATATACACACATACCTAAACACAAATACACATTTATACACGATGCATATATAAATATTTATTTTAACATATATATATATTATATATATATATATATATATATATATATACAACTCCTATAAAAACTTTATGATACATTTCTCGTCGAACCTCCCATATTACCTTCTACGACTCAATGCGCAGTTAAATTTTCTAGACGTCGTTAGAGCATCGTCGACTATGTGTGCGCTATTTTCGTATGTGTGTACGTGCGTTAGTGCTCCTCTCAATTTTTATTAAAGCGTCCGCCCCAAAAATCGAGTTGCACCTACCGTTAGTTGCGGTAATTTTTTTTTGTTTTTCGTTTTTTATCATTCTTATTCCGCAAAAACAGTGTTCGTCCGTATGGAAGATTATACTGAAATAACGTCTGTTTCGAAACTGAAGTTTCGTACATTACCGAAAATATTCCCACGCGGAGAAATGATGATAATTTTTTTAAAACCGCACGCACGACAGCGATATTTTATCCTCTTACGATAATAAATAAGGGGAGAAAATATTTTCTAATAAAAATATTTTCTAATAAAAAAATTTTCATTTTTTTTTTCTTTAAGAGAATAGTAGAATAAAACTACCGATTCGATTGTATCCGTAAAAATGAAAAGTTATTTTCAATCCTCGCTACCGACTAAAGCCGCTTTTCCCTTTTCTATATAAAAGATCATATTTATCGTATTGGTTAACTGATAGAAAGTCTAAACTGAGCCAGCATAATAAATGGTATATAACACAGTTTTAAACCATGTGCGCGGACGTAGTGTATTCAGCTGCGGGCGTGTACGAAACCTAGCAACACATAGATATAATACAAACATTTCAGAATCGAATTGGTATATCTCGAACGATACACGGTGATTTACATGTAAGTACTGTTATCGAGGAGGTCGAGAAAGTGCCCAAATAAGGTTGGAAAAGTATCAAAATCCTTTGGCTATTGCTCGATAAGTTGGATGCGGTGATTAGATCGTGTAAAACCAACTGATCTTTTAACTGCTTAAGGGAAATAAAGGCTGTTCCCTTCACGTGTCATCTATCAAATATCAACTGCTTAATGGTCTTCAGATTGGCTAGTTGTAGTGTAAAATGAAATATATATATATAATTATAAAAACAACGAACAAAAATTAACTAACGTCGAAGACTACTTACCCATAACGATGTCTCGATGATTACGCTCCTTCTGATTAATTTTAATTGCAGTAATCGAGCGAGATTTGTCCCGGATCGATGATAAACGATAAATTACGATGAAGATATAAAATTGAAATATAGCGTCATATAGCGAAGGAAACCTTGCGAAAAGTAAAAAAAAAAAAAAACGTTACGTTAACGATTTGCCACTCCAGCTAAGACTAAAAGCTCCTACGTTATTCTGCGGTACTTTTGTACCGAGTGAAAACGTAGACCTGGAATGTCAGCACTGTTACTTAGAGGTTACATCGCTATTAAGAATTAGAAAAGTTTCAAATAATAATGTACTGGTAAAATCTAGCGTACAAAGTGAGCTCGTAAAAAGTATGAACAAAGAAAAAAACGGCGTATCGAGGTCATCGGCGTATCGAGGTCATATTCTAAGAACAGTATGGAATTTTGCAATATTGCGCGGACATTAAGCAACTAACGATATCAATAGACGCTTTATGGTAACAAGGGAGAGAAATTATTATACGCAGTGCATTGTGTACACGGCATTAAAAGTAAAGTAAGAATACCAAAGTGTTCGCGTTAATTAGTATACTCACGCTTGGTAACTAATGAAGTACTCGGTGCTCTCTGAAATACGTCATACGTTTACGGCATACCATACAAGTCGTAGATATAGTACAAAGATATTCCGCACGGTGGCGTATTGGGTCGGCATTTATTAATAATAGGAAAAATATTAACTTACGCCGACGATATTGTTAGTGAATTCTCACTTTCCGAATACGTCGCAATCTTTTGTACGAAATGATGTAATCCCAAAATGATGATAATTCATTTAATTAGTAGTTACTTAGGCAATAGATCTTTTTATATGTCTCTGGCAAGCGCTGTATTGTCCCACAAAACTTATTCTGCGGGTATTCCTCAAGATAACAATCTTTATGATTAACCCAATCAACATGCAGTTCGGACTCTGCTGACGACGCTGCAATATTCTGCAGCTCCTATAGACCTAATCCGTAATAGACTACAGCTCGAAATATGGCGGCTGCTTAAATACATTAAACAAATGGCGAATTAGCGTAAACCCGAATAAAACCGATGCTATATTCTTCACCCGTAGGAAACATACCTGACAATCTTATTATAGGTTGGAATACGATAGAGTGGCGTGATAATGTTCGTTATCTTGTGTGATTCACGACAATAGACTGATTTTCATTAAACACGTAACTAACGTCGCAATAAAGACAAATAGTGCCTTCTGTTCCTCGTGCCCTCTCTTTAAGTCCTTCCTCAACATTACCAACAAGATAATCTTCTGTAAAGCTTTAATCGGTCCAGTACTTGCAGCATTTACGAAGCTATTCCACACTTTACCGATTCTAAAACTTTTTCAATAAATCATCGTACCAAAACAACGTTCATTGTCAATTACGATTACGGGCAATTTCCTTTCATGTATTCTAAATATAAACACAGATGACTTAGTAATCAATTATAATTAATTTAGTTATTAGTATTAATTAGTATTAATTAGTATTAATTAGTATTAATTAGTATTAATTAGTATTAATTAGTATTAGGGCCAACTAAAAAAGACAGCCGGTTTTACTGTTTTTTGAATAACTCGAAAACTACTCTGACAAAATTTTCTAATGAAATTTTATTTGAAAATATAAAAACGAGAGATCAGCTTTACAATTATTCGTGCAACACAATATCGTTCGGGTAACCGCCGTTTACAAAACAATAAATTCATTCGGTCTTCACAAGATTTTCGAGGGTTTTTTCGAGCATAGGTCGCTGAATTTTTAAAATTTCTTCGGAAATCCGAGTTTTCAGGTCATCCAGATATCGTGAATTCGTAAACGCAGCGAGGCATCCCCGTAAAAAAATTCGCGTAACTTTGAATTCTTTTCGAAACTCTGCACTGTCCCGATCGATTCACGACGAAAGTAACGTTCCGTTACTATACGTCTCGTTGTAGGATACCGCGATAACTGAAAGTGGAACAAAAAATAATCTATCTCGTGTACGATAAACGTGGAGCACGCGGTTTGCGTTGTAGCAGTGTTACCAACTGCGCTATTCAAAAGATAAAAACCGTCCTCGTTCTCCAGGTCACCCTATAGTATATTGACGTGCCTCCGGTTGACGCGGAACTTTTATTTACTTTCAAATATAGAAATAATCACCGCTATTTTTATCTAGGACGGTAATTACGTAACGATTCCCAAATACGAACTCTGGTTTTCCGGTTTAATGTAATAATCGCGAATTTATCGTCGACTAACTCGCAGCGATAATTTATATCGACGATCATTTACGAAACGTGCTCCCTTGTTATTACCTCGTTAAATCTCGATTAAGAACTCATTCGGAAGAAAACGAGACAAAGATAAGAAAAGGACAGACGCTTATTTCCGAAGTAAAGTATTTTCACGTAACGAACCTAACTTCAGATACACACGTGCGTAATTTTACACCAATCGAGTCGACCTAAATTCTTACGGCGATACTGAACATTCGAATGGTGTATAATAACCAACGTTTAAGAAAAACAAACGATCGTATTAAGTCACCTGTTGAACCGGGTCGCTGGAATTATACTTTCATTTCGTCCCGACAGTCGAAAGCGCGCAAAATTAATTATACTCCGCTACTATGTCCCTTCCATCGAGGACGTGGTTTCGAAAACTTAAAATGTCCTTACCAGATGTTATCCGAGAGATGATCTCTATAACAAGGTCTTCTACTACGACCCTACAGTAGAAGACGATGACGGATAAATAATTTTCTACGATTTCGTCCTTATAATCGAAAAGTAATCGGATTTAATTTCCCGACGGTATACTTCGATAATAATTTAACGCGTGATTAAAATCTATTTCCCGTACCCAGTCATCAACAGACAGGAAATTAACTTTTTTCATAATTCGCATCTTCGTAATCTAAAAAAAAAAAAAAAATTGAAACAAGAAACCCGTCATAATAATAACAGAAAAATGCGCAGATAATTAAAAATATACATATATTCTTTTTCGTCCAGCATCGTGTCAGATGTATAGTGACTATGAATTGGTCAATCTGTTAGATTTTCCACGAATAACCACCGCACGCCACGCCATCCGATTATATACCAGTCCGATTAGCTGTTCTAAATCCAGTCCAGTGATTTTGACAACTGCGTCTATCCATCTTGTGGCTGGTCATCTTTTCTTACCCGTGAAAAACTTCAAGTAACCGTTCCTATACTACCGTTAGTGATAGATGTTTCCGATTTAATTCACGTAGAACGGAATCATTCGTTCTTTTAAGTATTCACAGCAGTCTACTCCGGCACCACATTCCAAAGTCTTGTATTCGACGTTGGTCTTTAATATTTATCATGGTTGAGACAATATATATATATACATATATATATATAAAATTTTAATAAACTCGGCCACAATCTACGCGGAATTGTATTAAGAATTTCCCACTATTATAACTACCATCCAGCTTTAATTCCTGTTTGTTCATTCGTATACAGTTGATTACAATATAGTAACAACCTATTAAATTTTGCACGTCAATGTACCACTATTCCCTGATTATAAACATAGATATGCAATAAACGTCATTCAACATTTCCTAATTATCAATAAATCTTCAATCGACGGCTCCAAACCTAATACAAATTCTGGTTCAGTTAGTGCTGCCTTTATCATTGACAATTTAACAGTCCAACAATTCAAACTCCCTTCGGACGCTTCAGTTTTCACAACCGAATTAATGTTATATACTTCATGCGCTTGGTGGTACAGACAAGTACCCATTGTGTGTAGTGATAGTCTTATTTCGTTCCTAGCTATACAGAACTGTCCGTTCAGGTATGATTCTCGCCACCTTTGATATTTTATATATCAGACAAATGTCCAAAATTGAAGCGGTGTTTTAGAATTTTGTTAAGTTCCTAGTCAGTGCGGATTTAAACTTAATGAAGATGCGGATGTGTTGCTGCTAAACAGGCTTCCTTGTCAGGCATTCCACTCCCATCTATTTCATCATGAAATCTACGCTCTAAAATTCGGAAAACTATCACATCTTCCGGTATTTCCACAGTATGCTTCTATTGCAACGATAAGAGATCTGTCGTACGAAATTATCGTCCGTAATTTAATTGTATGAGGGAGAAAATTTCGGAAAATTTTTCCAACAGCCTCTATAATTTTTTCGATTATCATTCCTCAACCAATTCGATAACGCGCGGTCGAATTATTTCTTCGTTTGTCATATATCGAGCCTCTTTTAATACTTCCCTAATAACGTCCCTTGGTTATTTTTAAAATTTTCCATCGACCAAATAATGCTAATCGACTCTGTTTTTTTTTACTTTGAACTTTTTAACCATTATTACAAACAATTTGTAAGCTTTCGTGTTGAACCATTTACTAACCCGGATGAAATAAAACATCGTACTTAATTTTAAAATGTCATCGTCGCATTTTTCCGTCACCGAACTGACTAGTCATTATTTTTACGTACACATTGTGCTAGCATTCAAGGTACCAATTATATGCAACTCGGATATATACGATGTTATACGGAGTGGCAACTGCCTTGTCCGTGATAATTAAGAATTACGTAATAATGAAAAACTTTATAAACATTATTATTATGTCGTCGCCAGTTGGTTTCTCGTAACCTCGACCGTCCAGTTGACAAGAGAAACACTATAATGCCACTAGCCGTATCCAAAAAAAAAAAAAAATATATATATATAAATACGTTACCGACAAGGTTTGTCTTCCGAGGAGGTAACACGAATGGATCTATAGGTGAAATTGTTGGGAGAAGTCATTCCTAATACTAACGTTGCAGCATACTGCTCCGACAACCAAAACATATCTCAGTAGAAAATCAATAAATTCCGCACCTTTTCAATATACTATACACATGGATCAAAAAATTAAGATCGCCGTGGCTGTGCTGTCGTGTATAATGATAACGTAGTCCATTACCCACTTCCGCCTTACTATAGTGTCCTTGCATGTGAACTATTTGCAATTGTACAGGTTATATTAATTGCATATTTCAAAAATGAGCAGGAAATTTTCATTATCGCAGATTCGCTGTATTCGATCAAACAGCTGAAAGAAAATTCTAGACGCGTGAATCCATTGGCTGTGAAAATTAATTCTACAATCAACAAGCAAAGTCTGCATACCCATGTACTTTGGATTCCTGGACATAGGGGATATGGAAGGAATGAAGAAGCAGTTCGAGCTGCGAAAGAAGCCGCCTTCATGTCTCCTGCAGAATTTCTTCCAGCAACATGTTCGGATAGGCGTCGCTGCGTGTTACGTAAATTTATAGAACAAGCAACTGTCAGATTTTCCGGTTTACCTCAACATAGTGTGGTTTCTGGTAGATTCAACGTTTGTTCATCGCACAAAACAGGATGAAATGATGATGTTTCGTGTCCACGCAATACTCGTTTGACTCATTCTTATATCCTACCAAAAACCGATCCTCCTATTTGTTCAGAACCGTTGTTCTCTGTATAACTTTGTTTTTCTTTATTACTAGCTGCTCCTGACGTATGCAAGCGTGGATCGTTGTAAAATTTGTTTTTTCCGAGAAACGATACATTTAACCGATCGAAATTTTTTAAATGTGTAAGATTTACAAACATAAGTTTTCGCCTTCTATTAAATTCTCCCATTAAGATAATTCTTTGTATCCTATACTCGTTCCACCGTCAATAGAGAAACGCACCCCATATTTTAGATGGAAACCACTTACGCTCGGAGTAATTTTCATTTTAACACTATAAGTGTAATAAATTTTAAGAAAAGTAGTTTGAACTAACAAGTTATTGTTATTATTTGTAAAGTTTTCATATTCGTTGTTCCAGGTCGAAACTATCGGAGACGCCTATTGTGTAGCCTGCGGACTACATAAAGAAAGTTCTACGCACGCCCAGCAGATCGCGTGGATGGCGATGAAGATGATCGAAACTTGCACGACGCATCAAACGCACGACGGAAAACCGATCGAAGTATAAATATATATATATATATATATATATATATATATATATATATATATATATATGTGTGTGTGTGTGTGTATGTGTGTGTAGATAGATAAATAGATAGATAGATAGACAGATATATAGATATATAGATAGATAGATAGATAGAGAATATACCATATACATAGAGTGATCCAGAGAAGACTGACGGTTTTGTTGTTTTTTGAATAACTCAAAAAGTACTAGACCAAAATTTTTCAATGAAATTTTATTTAACAATAAGAAAACGAGAGATAGCTCACAATCATTTGTGCAACACAATATCGTTCAGATGACCGCCATTTGCAACAATACATTCAATTTTTATAAAATTTTCAAAGACTTTTTCAAGCATAGGTCGCTGAATTTCGAAACTCGCTTTGCATTGTCGTGATCGAATCACGCAGAAAATAAGGTTCCACGCAAAACCCGTGCTCCTTTTCGTTACTGGATGCCATGATAACTGAAACTGGACAGAAACGGATCTATCGTGTGTGCACTAAGCGTGCAGCACGCAGTTTACGTTGTAGCAGTATTACCAACTGCGCTATTTAAATAACAAAATCGTCCGTCTTCGTTATCCTATATATATATATATGTATATATATATATATATATATATATATATCATATACCCAAAAATTGATAGAAAACTGGTCAATATGGACTTTTCATTGCCTTACATGATTTAAATAAAAGATGTAAAGTGATATAGATTTTGATGAGAATGATGAATTATTTTTTATTTCTATTTTTCATATTTTGTCAGATATGATTCTAAGATATGATGTATATATTGCAATATCATCAACATACCGAGATATATCAACATGTTTTAAACTAGAGAAACAGTTTATGAAGAGTATATATATATATATATATCAAGAAAGAAGAACTGGCACTTTGTGGACTGAAGAACGAAAATAAAGACACAGTGAAAGGATGAAAGCAGTATGGAAAAGAAGGAAGAAAAATGGCAGGACCAGTTGATAACGTAGTCCATTAGTGGCTCATTCGAAATAATAATATATATATATATATATATATATATATATATATATATATATATAAAGTGTTCAGGTAATCTACCTTACGCCATCCTATTTTTTAACAACAGGGCCAGAATAGTTTAATTTAACAAACACGTTATATAAATAAATAATCATTATAAGATAACGGGAAAAGCCATAATAGATCTTTTTTTAGACTACTTCATTTTGCCAAAGTTGTGCCAAAGACCTTTTATCTATCTAGCAGCAGTAATCCAGTGTGCTCGCGCGTAACATGAGAGTTGAAAGTTGAGTCTAAATACAGATTAAATTTCACTCAGTATATTTTTTATTAGAATAGTGCTTGTAAAATAATGTATTGTGGCGTTATATTTATATTATTAATTAAACTTGTAGGTTTTTAGCTTTAGAACAGAGGGAACTGTATGGAGTGTTTTCAAAATCTAGGATAACACCCAGTGATTAAAATAGTATTAATATTATTTGTTACACCGAGAACAGTTTTACTGGATAGATTCTTGATGATTACTGTGTAATTAAATCGAGTTCCTATCTCTTATTTTTAGTGACTTCCTTAGAGCTAATAATTTAACTTTTTAAATAAATATGTGGGTAAAAAAATTTTCGTACGGCAATGTTTACGTTATTAGAACAATTAATAGTCTCTAGATTCACATTTTTCTATAAAGTTCATTAATACACGTCTCCTTGCACAAGATTGTCTAGTTCTAAAGTCTGATTATTGTATGGAATTATTGTTTAGTGAAATTATTGTTCAATGTAATTATCTCGAGCTTACTTTTGCGATCTAATCGTAAACATTAATAATAATATCGATGATATTTTAGTAGAAGAATTGTCAGCTTTTTAAACCTTTTTAAATTTTAAATGTGCTTAAGAATTGTTAAACAAACAAGCTGCTTAAAGTACTATCGCTATAATTGCTGCTAACAACGCTATCGCCGTTATTAATACTAAACTTATTAATAGCTGACTGCAGCTTGAGTAAACGTGAAATCTCTGATCTTTATACATGGTATATGACCGCGAGTAATAGGTAACGATTTTGGAACAACTGCGAAAGATTTTGAAAAAAACATTAGGATATTATTTTAAGTGAAATGTGTGCGCGGGTATTTTTGCAATTAATACATTGTACACTGTTAGTATTGAAATCTTTAGAGGAATATAATAATCTACATTCTACGTATGTCGATAATTTGAGGAAATTTGTATATCTGGATTATTATTAAATAAATAAAAATATCCTAGAAGAGCGTAGTAATGTTAAATATTATCTCCAGATTCGGAAGGAGACAGAACTATATAGAACTTAGATCGCTAGAATTCGCGGCAAAACTCACTAACGTCTGTTGCGAGTTTAAGGTAAAAGAAAACCGTCAAAAACCGTCTCGGAGTTTGTCGTGCAACGCGACGTACAGCTCACGTGAAATATTTTCGTCGAGATAAAAATCAAAGTAGAGCAGTTGACTCATCGGCAGGAGATTAGAAACGGATAATGGCGGCAAAACGTTCGTTTTACAACCGGATTACTAAAGGTTACTGTAACTCGTTAGTTAGCACCGTAATTAACGAACGCGCTAATCTAATAGAAACCGAGTAATGATTTTACATAAATAAAAAAATCGTTTAACTGACATAATAGTTCTACGCTTAGTTTTAATCGTTAGCAACGACATACCGCGAATTTCAGGGTGCTTTCAATACCCTTCTCGTAACTCTCAACAGATGTTAGCGGTTTTGCGGCAAAATCCAGCGATGTAGTTCCATCTTGTAGAAAAAAAAGCTGGCGGAATCGCTTATTACCGCTACACCACCGTTCGTTCTTTAGAATTTCCTCTTAAAAACGTCAACATTTCAAAACGTCAGCCTATTCTAATTTTCTAATGGATACGACATTTTACGAAATGAGAAAATTCGCGTACATTAGCGACCTACTTTTCACCACCACCATAATCAACTTTCTGAGCTGAGCATAAAGAAGATAGAATGATGTGCAAGTAGTAAATGACAGTATCGCGATTATGTTAAAGAAAAAAATGGTGGGTAAGAAAAATCATATAAAATAATAATATCCTAAGAAAAAAATCTAAGTCCATATACATTAGGTACGCATTAGAGTCTCGATATATATATATATATATATATATGTGTGTGTGTGTGTCCACGTTGTTAAATGATCTTGTTAGCTAGCTTGTAGTAAATATTAATGAGAAATAAAAATGTGTGTATGTGTATAAGCGTCATATTAATTTATATCGACTGGCTTAAATTTTATTATTTTAATTCGAAAATTTTATCATCCGAACGAAGTAATTTTGCAAATATTCGAATAATACATTGAATCGTTCGTAATTTAACGATCGCTTATTTCAGATGAGAATAGGCATTCACACCGGATCGGTATTGGCCGGAGTGGTCGGAGTAAAAATGCCCAGATATTGTCTGTTCGGTCATAACGTTACTATAGCGAATAAATTCGAATCGGGTAGCCAACCGCTCAAGATCAATATCAGTCCAACTACGTACCAGTAAGACGTTTTCGTTTACATTATTAAGATTAATTTATTATAATTAATTTTGTTTTTGACAGGCACCGAAATCGTATTTATATATTATACACACGCAAACGCATGTGTATATAATATATATGTATATATAAAATTATACATTTATATAAGAAAATAATAAATATAGTATAACTGAAAAGAAAAGCTATATCTTTTGGAATATAGTTATACATTTAAGCTACATAGTGTTTGATGTCATTTCGTATTAATACTGCAGCACCGCCATGCGCA
Organism: Coronaproctus castanopsis; assembly: GCA_032883995.1. NCBI lineage: Eukaryota > Metazoa > Arthropoda > Insecta > Hemiptera > Monophlebidae > Coronaproctus > Coronaproctus castanopsis. Next base: position 30,206,368 of record CM065052.1, on the reverse strand, counting down.
GTTCCATCAGGATGATGACTACTATGTATCGTGTAGCCAGAAATCGAAAACGAGCTGTTTACTGTGAGATGCGTTTCTGTGATGAGTGCTACATCAATACGTTTTCGTTTAAGAAAAAGTTGAAGCTCTAGCTTTTTTTTGCTGGATTCCATTTGCGTTCCATAACATAATTACTAGGGATGATTGAGTGAGATTAGTGGTAGCAGTCATTTAGATTGGGTTAATACTACGTCTATGACTTTGGTTAGTAAGTTAATTAAAGGGTTAATTATAGTTTTAAATTCGTTTAGAAAAGTGGATAAACATTCCGTTAGTGTGGTCGAAGGATTCTCAAATAAACTGGGTGTATTTTGATGTACGATATTAGCGTAACTAATATGTTTCCTAGAATCAAATTTATAGAAAGCACATCTGAAAAAATACGCTAATGCGAAAAAATTAGCTAGCGCTGGGAACTCATCGGGCAGCCAAGTTGCCCACCAATCTCATTGGTTAAGGAGATAACGATGTGATTTCAGATTTTTGTATTTTTTGTTTAGTTTAGAGCTTGTGTTTTTAATATTCCGACAAAACTTAATCGTTTCAGCCGAATTGTCAACAAGTGTAATTTAACAAAACGTTTGCTCTTAAATGTCGCCTGTCTCGTGTAAAAGTTTCGCGCAGTTAATATCATTCAGAATCGTACGTACAAGTCGAAAAAATAAATAAAGCTCCGAGTGACGTTAATTAACAAACGGATGGTCCGACTTGTTTGAAGTAATATATAAGTGTCATTTATATAAAACTTAAATTGTTTTGACAGCCTCATCTCTAACTACATTTCTCGAAGTGTTCATTACTTAGAAAGTCGAATTTCCCACATTAACCGAAATGCGTATAATACGAGTGAGTGTTTGTATTTACACGTATAATCACGATATGCCTATATCGGCCCACTGCTGAGTGTAGATAGTCCCAAAACTTTTCCAACGAGTATTTCTAACTAGTGTCGTTTTATAGCTTTCAGAGTAAATATATATTGATTTCTAGTTTCACTACGAGGATTTCGATTCAACTTTGACATTATGGGGTTTGTTTCTTCTATTAACTGCTCATTAAGATATAAAAAGAAGTCCACGTTTTTAATGGCATGACTGTCCTGCTGTAAGAAAGTCGAGAGTAAGTACGTAAACAATAACTACAGATGAGCTGTGTGAAATTGTTTTATATCCCCTGCAAGCGTTTATTAGATATTTTCTTTGCATACTAACAAGTTTTTTCTTTACTGTTTCAACTTTTAGCCGGTTTAGTAGGACGGTGGAGCAGTATGCTACAGTGTTTTCAATCAGTGATTTGTATAATACAATTCTGTACTTGTAACTGAAGCCTCATGTATTTTGACAGGCTCGTTACATTTTGCAGTATTTGGTATCCATTTTCAATATTAAGTTATCAAGATGGCATTTAAAAGTTAATTTGTTATCTATGATAATAGCTAAGTATTTTTAAAGTATTCGACTACTTTAAGAATTGAATTCTTAAATCTTACTTTAATGTTGTTTCTCTTCGATTTAAATGAATTCGTGAGACAAAACTTTTTTCGATTGACAATTTTAGTTTAACACTATCTAACCAATTTTATAATTTGATTAAAGTATCATTCGCTATATTTTCTAGTTCTACTTTTGAGCTACCAGAAATTATAAAAATAAGATCATCTGCATATGCACAGAGTTTTACATTTTTATTGTATCATACTTTCGAGACACCATTAAAAAGTATGTTCCGTAATAGTGGACCCAACTTCCATGTGGACAGCCCGTATTGGTTTCTTTTTCATGCAGATGTATTCCCTACTTGTATAGAGATCTTCCGGTTATTTATGTAATGGCAGATGATATTCAATAATCTTTTATTTCCAATTATTAAATTCTCTAGATAATTGAACAGAGCAGGATACCAACAATTGTCAAAGTCTCCTTTTATGCCCACTATTATAGCGATTACCTTATTTTTACATCTGAGATTTTTTTTTGATATTGTGTGTTACATAGTTTACTGCATGTTCAATTGACAGATCTTACGTGAATACAAATTGCCTACTGTCTAGAAAATTTTTTCGCTGAATTTAACAGGCAATTTCAATTTTTTTAATAGCCTTTCAAAAATTTTTCCAAATGTGTTCAGAAGACACATCGGGCGATATGAGTGAATATTATTAGAATCTTTCCCCGGTTTTTGTATAAGAATCATACTAGCTTCACGTCAAGCTTTAGGATAATAAGCTAGTGAACATATTTTATTGAACATGTTTTCGAAAAATATTGGATGGCATTTGTGAATCAATGTTATTATTTTATTATTAATTTCATCAGCACCTGCAGCTTTATTATTTTTGTGATTTTATAAAATCATTGTTAGTTATTCTTTATCAATGAGTGTTCATCCATATTTATTTGGCTAAAATCGGGCTTAAAATTATCGATTTCATTTCGCAATGACTTATAATAACTATTTCCGGCGTCTGCGCTTCGCTAATAATGTAGTCGGTTTAATAGACCTTTTTCCAGAACATTGAAAATTACAATTAATACGAGGTTCGATTACTTTCAACTGTTTGTAAAACTTGACAATTTTCGATATTAATTGCCATCGCTTTGAAAATTCGTTATTTACCGTAGGATAAAATAGGTGAACGAGTTCTATATAACGCGCCAATACCGCAGCACCGCTATAATTAACGGATTCTGGTAACGTACCGCGAGCCATATTTTCGTACAGTTAAGATAACGATATAATTTGCGTTATATTAACCTCCGTTTAATCTGACACAATACGATATAAAGCACCGGACCTAACGAAATAATAATTTCGTATACCCTGTAGCATTAATCGGACGTTTTCAAATAGCTCGTACTATAAGGACGTTTGAAAGTTTGAAACGAATTTAAGCACGATTAAAGTGGTTAGAATTTCGCAAAAACTTTTACAAAATATCCTCACTAGCGGGGTCAGTAAAGAATCACACAATTTATAATAAGAACTACTCGATAGGGGCTGACTATTATTATTATTATTATTATTATTATTATTCTTAGTATTGCTATTACTACTAACACTAACCTGTACTAAATAAAGGAAGCAAATAGAAACCGCGACTAACACAAACAGTTGGTTGCAAAAATCTCATTAGCGAGCTAACAAATAAATCTCATCGGATAAGATCATGCCTAAATTTATATCGGGAACTTCCCCGGAAAAAAGACTGTATATATATATATATATATATATATATATATATATATATATATATATATATATCTATATCTATATGTATGCGTGTTTGTGTATATAATATATACATGTGTGTGTGTGTGTTTACGTGCTTACTTTAAACACAAAGAAAACAGATATTATCTAACGGCATAACATCACCAATTTCAGCTGAACAAACTGGGGGAGGAATACTAAATATAGCCAGTGCTCCGAAAGATGGTAATTTGCAGAGACGTTGTCATCGTTATCGTTACGGGTTCTGTCAAGTTCATCGTGCGCATCGGATACAATAGAAAACTTATTTTATCGTTCCCGGGGCCGAGTTAAAGACTTGCGAGCCAAAGTTTCCAATTACAAAATGGAGCGATATTTAAAAGAATAAAAGTAGTTTCCTATTCAGAACCTGCTTTAAAATACGCACTACACTTTATCGTTCAGATCTTTCTTTCCATATATATATTTTTATATTATATATATATTATACATTATTATGCATGGAGAGACAAAGATAAACATAACTCGTTCCTTTTACCATAAGCAGGGGGAATTGAATTTTACTATTTCTCGTTATACTTGCAAATTCTGGTGTCTATTTACTTATATACCTCTTTACGCGAGTAAAGTTACAAATTTTTCAACAGTTACATCGTAAGACTTTTTGTAAAATTTCATTTATGAAGATAATATACCAATTTTTGTGATTCTCTAAATTCGAATTTTTGTACTTCGATTGAAAGAGCTTTTATCGCCGGTTATAACATTACTTCTGAACGTTTCACAGAAACCGACTAAAAACCCCAAAAAATAATAATAATAATAATATAATACGTCCCAATATTAAAATTAATTTAATATTGTCTTTTTAGATCGATTAGGATAAATGAAAAAATTAATAGAGATAAAATGAATTAAGTTCCCCCGTTACTATTTCTTACTCGCAAACGTTTCACAGAAACCGACAAAAAACCCAGAATAATAATAATAACAATGATAATATGATAAATATAACAGATCATGGATCAATATCGCAAATTGTATTTGTTACATATTCGTATATAATATTTCCAATTAATGGGGAAAACAACGTCCGCAATATTAAACTTAAGAATTACTATTAAGAAAAAAATTTAAATACAAACCTAAAAACGAATCCTTAAATCTATTTCGACTATTTCAATTTTTCGCAGACGTCTGACAGAAACGGAAGGTTTTTCATTCGTCGAAAGACCTCGAGAATGTTTACCGCGAGGATTTCCGGATGAAATTCCGGGAAGTTGCTACTTTCTAACCGGATACAAACATCCGTCCGTGCCGGACCACGAACCGACTGACGTTCACATTGAAGCGGCGATGGCCGATATCGTCCAACAAAAATTCTATAAAGCCTAATCATCTTCGCCGACGTGAAAAACCTTCGCAAAGAAGTGTATTATCATTATCTACCGCAATTAAAAAAGCTTAAAACGATAACGTTAGACGGATGTATGTGTGTGTGTGTTATAGTGTTTGTTTTCCTTCATATTTGTAAATAAAAAAAGAGCAATTCGTTTTTTCTTTTTCATCTCATTTGTTCGGGTACTTTATCGTCTCAGATATTTATCTCGATATTACTTTATAATTAGAAATTTTTTAAAATTCCGTGAAATTAGCTGAATTATTTAGTAATTTTCGATAGAAATATATTTTATTTCATTGTACGTATCTATCTGTCCACGCGTGTATATATTATATATATATATATATATATATATATATATATATATGTATATACATATGTACATATATATATTTATTTATTTATACATATATATATATATATATATATATATATATATATATATATATATATATATGTATATACATATGTACATATATATATTTATTTATTTATACATATATATATATATATATATATATATATATATATATATATATATATATGTGCGTGTATGTATTTTATTTTTATTCATTCATTTTAATTAATAAATTTTAAACACGTCGTTTTGAAAAATAATTAAAAAACTCAGTTGCAAAAATAATATTGAGTTAAATATTAAATCTTAATATATATGTATTTTATATGTATGTATTATATATATATGTATTATATATATATGTGTGTGTGTATTAATATGTACATATAAGTGTGCTCCTTTATATATATATATATATATATATATATATATATATATATATATATATATATATATACATGCATAGATGTATTATACAGATATACAGTAAAACTTCTTTTAATCATCACTCTTTTTATCCGTCATTCTCTGTTATCTGCCACTATAGCAGCAGCCCGTCGGTACAAAAGCAGCTCATATGACGATACAATAAAGATTTTTGAAAAAATTACAATATTAAGTACGCAATTTTTGAATATTGTCGGTGCAAGGTTCGACCTTACAATGTTAAATCTACAGAATGGTTGGAATGAATAAACTGTAACTCTGCCTGAACCAGCACTACCTACTAGCGAAACACGGGAACGGTTATTGTTGACGAAATCGTGAAGATTCGCATTGACGGTCTGCTCAACAGTGACACACTAACAACTGAAGAAGTATAAAATTGATTATAGTGTGATAAACAAGATGAAGGTTTTGAAGTTTCAACTGATGAAGATATCCTAATGTTCAACGGTCTAATAATGGTGAAATTGACCACGGTGACGAATCAAAATACAACCCAAACTCAGCAATTATGGACGTTAACGAAGTGCATCGATTGGTTAGAAAGACAAGAGGAGGCAAGCTTTATACAGATCCTACTTCTAAAAATTCATACGAAACATTGCCGTAAAGAAGGTTCAAGCTCCAAAGAAACAGAGAAAATTACCGATTATTTTAACATGTAAGCAATTTGACGTGGAGACAGTTTTTCTAGGAAATTGCACTATGTCGCACTATGTTATATTAAATTTCTAAATAAAAATACGATACTCTAATATTCGATTCAATATATATATTTTTTATATATATATATTTCATTCCCAAATGATTTTATATCTTGTATAATTCAATATGTGTAATCTGTTATTCGTCTATTCAGTTATCCCTCACAAGCCTGGTCCAGAGGGTGACGGATAGAAGTTTATTCGATAGTTGAATAATTAAGTAATATGACGTTGGGTACAAGGCATATTGTACTTCCTCGTTGGAGGTATGGTGATTATATGCGACTTTTACTAAGTGAATGCGGTATAGAAGTTGACAATTGGGGAGAACTTGCTCAAGATAGAGCAACTTGGAAGTATATAGTTCATGAGGGCCTTAATATCGCGAAAAATAATGCAGAAACAGCAGCCGAAAATAAAAGGTGAAAACGTATGCAGCGTGCCGCAGGAAAGTGCAGCTCGGTAGAGGGCGTGTACATATGTAATAACGATTGCGGAAAACGGTATGTCGCCAAAATTGTACTTTTCATCCACCTTAAGAAGTATAAATAACGGTGCCCCATGCTCGATACCGAGTGGGCTAATGCTGATGATGAAGATGATATAGCATTCCGTAATATTCCCTCAGATTTATTCGCGTTCCGTACAAATAGCTTTATAATCAACGAACTCCGTATGTGCGGACACGTCCAGAGTGGAAAACGGGTGAAAGAGATTCCTTCGATTATGTTCGATCGCAGAGTAGCCGGAAAAATTTTCTCGAGTGCTAAATAATGCTCGGAAAATATATATAAAAAAAACTGACAGCGATCTCGGTGGGCGATTAACTAAATTTAATGACCCGGATGAGTTTACGATAAATAAATTGACGGGCTAATCTAGTTACATTTTAGTATTATTCACTCTAGAGTGTAAGTAGGAGATGCATGCCAAAATTTAGTATCGGATAAACGGAAAATTACGCATTCATTGTCTTCCGTTAAAAGTTAATTCTATTACTTCGAATTAATAAATCCGGACGAAAAATTCTGCAAAAATTACTTAATGTAATATTATAATTCGATCGAATTTAACTAAAATTATCCGGTTTTATGTATCGAGTATATAATATATTAGCGATGGGCATAACCGACTACTTCACATAAACGACTAATTACTAACACCGTTTCTAAAAAAAAATAAACTTAATTATTCGGTTTTTTTATTTAGTCGGATTTAGTTAAATTCTTTATTCGTACAATCTAAACACGACGTAGAAAATGAAAATATACTTAAATGATAATATAACGAATAACAGATATAATATATATATATATATATATATATATATATATATATATATATATATATATATATATATATATATATATATATATTTTAGATAAAATTAAAAACTATATTTTAATCGAAGATTAACTAACAGATAATCTAGAATTTACGAAAAAGTAAATCACGTAATCGTACAGATTTTATATCCACATATATTAATTCGAATATATTTTAACACAATACGAGTATATGTAACCGGTGTTATAGAAAATCGATAATTCATTCTAGGAAAAATAAAACAAAGAATCGCCGTTTACAAAATAAAATCAATTTTCAATCGGTTCTAATAAAATCGATTAATGTCGATATTTTCGGCATTCCATATCCTCGAAATTACTTAAATCATATTATAATTGCTTACTATTAAATCCGAAATAATAAATAAAAAAAAACAGAATATTTCAATCCAAATGCGATTAATTTTTTATAATGTGGAATGTAGTGATTTTTTTAATAAAAAAATCAGTTGAATCAAAAGAAAAAAATAAATAAACAGAACAGACATGCAGAATAAAATTTTATGTGTTTCACCGTCGCCATCAAATATTTTTAAGTAATTATTTTTAATTTATACTTTTAAAATTATGATTTTTTTTTTTAAATTGTTTACTTGATAATGGCGTAAATGCCGAAAAGCTTTATGTTTTTCAAAAGAAAATAAATGTCAGTGATTTAACTAATTTTTCAATTGATTTTTTACAAATGCGATTACTTCATTTCAATCAAACTATAGAACATATTAAAAGAATATTAGTCGAAATGTCAACTATTGAAAAGGCTAGTTGTCTGTGCAGATGATATATCTAATAAACAACTATTACGTTAGCTCGCTTCGTTCGTGAATAAGCATATTTCGAAAAATGGACGCCGGTCGACATCAGAAACTTTCTTCATTCTATACTCCTCAATCTTTCGATTTATGGTCAAATGCATACTACCTTCACACTCTGCTCCGAGCCTTCTCATTCAATACTCAGTACACGTCTGTACACTGGTATCCTCTACTTCTGAGTGATGAATTTTAGTCGTAGTCTTCCGCTTTGGTTTGTTGTTCCTTCTGTTATTGTTGTCAGATATCCGTTATTTCTTAATATATATGTGTTCTTCAACCACATCTCCTAACTTTTATTATGTTCATTAAGCGTTTCTTTTTTTTCATCGATGTTTCGAAATTATCTCGTCATGTTTATTCTATTTGTCCGTTTAATTTGTTGTATTTTTCTATAACGTCATATTTCGAACGGCTCCAGTTGTTTTTGTCTTCCTTTATTTATGAGAACGTGGAATCCGATCGACATATTAACATCCCCGAGAATCATGATACTACGATAATGATAATATTGATTATGTGCTCTGTCTCGAAGAGGGCGTTGACAACCATCTGCATGACTCGAAATGAACCTTCCTTAATATTTCGACCGCAGCGTGTAACTTGAAAAACTCTATTTCTTTTTAGATTGCCCAACATATTGTCCTGGACTGACATCTACGATTATGCCTCCAAGTAATATATGAAACCAGCTCGCATTTATCCTTCCTCATTATGTTACCGAAATATTCTAATTTTTTCCTTATTTTTACTATACAGTTTAAATTTTTTCTTCCTTGGACTATGCAACAGTTCGATTTTTCGTAACTTCGGCTATCCAGGGAACTCTCAATATTCTTCGATCTCCTTCTTCTTCTTCTTCGTGTCCATGACGCATTTTTATATTTTTTCCCTTGCAATAATCTATAAGTGCCATGATCTTTCCACTAATTTTGTCAGTCCATAGATCGAACTACTCCGTTAGGTCAATTTTTATATCTTCTGATGGTTCTCTGCCAGTTGTAATCGATTCCTTCCATTTGGACAGTCGAACCTTCTCCGGCTTACCACTAATAGCTGTTACGCTGTTCAAGAAGTCTCTCTGCGATTTCAGTCTTCGAGACGGAGATTGACAATGCAATGGGTGACGCGGATCGTTTGTTGCTTTTAATTTTTCTATTTCCATAGCAACTTCTCTTCTTATGTGTGGTGGGGCGATGCCACAACAAACTAGATATACTTTTTCTATCATTGTTGGTTTGAGGCATCCAGTTATTATTCTACATGTATAATGGTCAGTTTATGCCAAAAAGGTGGATATAGCATTAAACAATATTCTTCGATATTCTTACATCTCTAAAGCTTCGACTATAAACTCACTAATATTCGTGTGCGGGTTTTACTTTATGGAGTAAATCACCGAACGATTCTCAGTCAATATTTTACTAATTTTCTGTATAAATGTACTCATTCAACTACGTTCAAAACGCTCTTTTCATCATGATATAGTTCTTTACTTAAATAACAAAATAATCCCATCTTCTACTACAGTGAAGTATCTGCGTCTAACTTTTGATCAGAAGTTGACATGGAAGAAAAAAAAAAAAGTATGCTAAACTTAAACTTATTACGAAAATTAGCTCGTACGCAATATGTAGCGGACAAGAGAATGAAAATGCAAAAGGATCTATTTTACAATCGTTAGAAAATGTTAAAAACTCTGCCCTGAGAATATGTCCAGGTGCTTTTCGTACGACTCCCTCCGCTAGCCTATTGAACACACTCGGCGAAACATCACTCAAATTTCGCCGTTCCAAACTAATGTCATATTTTTACACACACATAAGAAGTACTCCAAATTTTCCTGAATTAATCCGTCGATCTTAAATGGATCTTAGTCTTAAATCCAGAAACAATCGTTGGACACAAGCAATATCAATACTCAAAGACATCGAAGTAGAAGTTCCACTTCTTTATCAGATCTATATGCCTGCATTGCCGCCGTGGATCTCACTGAATGTTTAAATCTTTCGTTATTCCAAACAGATCTTCGCAGTAACCTTTCTAGTATATTATATCAATACAACGACCACCAAATGCTTTTCATAGATGGTTCAAATCAAATTCTAGTGTAGGATGTGCAGTAGCATCCTCCAACGAAATAATAATCACATTTCCACTACCTCCACATTTTTCAATCATCTCGGCTGAACTTTATGCTATAAAACCAGCTATAATTTATATAAAAAATTCCGTTGGCAGAAATTCTAAGCAGTCCGTCATTGCCACCGACTGACATTCAGCAATCACCAGCATCGGTAATTATAAACACAAAAATCGGCATCCGGTGGACAACGAACTGGTCTTTCCCCTCAACCATCATTTATATAGGTCCCAAGTTACGCTGGTGTGTTGCTGGGAACGATCTAGTAGACACAGCAGCTAAAGAGGCGGCTTATATGCGGCCTGCTCCTGATCTTACAATAGATCCAAAAGATATCCGCAGCATAATAAACGAACAACTCCGCGCAAAATGGAATATGTTGCGGATATTATCACCAATTACAAACAACTTACGCTCATTCAAACCTGATACTAATTTATAGCGATCTCCTCCTTCGTTGACACGCCATGAAGAAATAGTCATCCGTCGTATATTACTAGGACATACGACTCTTACTCGTACCGATTTGTTCCTGCAGCAATGTTAAATTAACAACAGAATACCTTCTGCTACACTGCCAAAAATACAAGGCTGAACATATCCGATATGGTCTTCCATCAGCATTACAACGATTTTTACAGCCAAATGCAGTCGGCCCTACATTAGCGGCCTGTTTCCGTGCCCATGCCTTTGGCATCGTAGCAGTATACGGCACGTAAATAGATCATTATCACCATCATTCAATCTTCTTAATATATATATATATGAATACCTAGGTAGCCTAATATCAAACGATGGCAAATCAGAACGGGAAATAAGGAGAAGAATAGCACAGGCTAAGAACGCTTTCGGCCAAAAAAAGGGCGTCCTCTCATCTCGGAATATAGCCTTAGACACTAGAAAACGGTTTATTAAAAGTTTCATTTGGAGCATTGCACTTTACGGATGTGAAGCATGGACGCCGCTTAAAAAATAAAAATGCAAGCTAGAGGCGTTTGAAATGTGGTGTTGACGACGCATGCTGAAAATAAAATGGACGGATAAAATACCGAACCGCAAAGTACTGTCCAGAATTAATGAAAAAAGAGAAATACTAAAGACAATAGAAAGAAGAAGAAATTCGACATATTATACGTCATTCAACATGGATTACCAACGTATTAGAAGGAAAAACAATAGGTAACATCCAAAGAGGAAGACCTCGAAGGAGGTTCATGGATGAAATCAAGGGAAGAAGGCCGTACGCGGAAATTAAAGAACAAGCCAGAGCACGAAAAGATCTTGCACGCTGTCATGTTACCCACCAACCCTCGGGTTGAGGAGAAGAAGAGAAGATATATATATATATGTGTGTGTGTGTGTGTTATTATAGTAAAATAAAATAAAATAAAAAATTTAAATTAATAACTACATTAATTAACGACGCCATAGAACACATGAAGTAGCATAAACAATAAATACACGTGCGGTTATATCATTGTGAAACTGTAACGATTATCGTCCAACCTTCTGGGATTTATAGGTCGAGCTTGATAATAAATATTACGCCCAAACGACACCATATGGGCACCATGTGAATTATATATCTCTATATATACGTACGTATGTATATATATATATATATATATATATATATATATATATATATATATATATATATATATATATATAATTATCTGCGTGTATAAATTTGTAAACAATGGCAGGAGCTTATTACGAAACTATATTTACAAACCCCGTTCTGTCTTTGTTATTAATTTCGGTATGTGTTGCAAAATCAATATAATAATGACCATGAGCCACAAAGTATCGTTGTGTAAAAGACCTATTTTAAAAATATATTATCTCGCCACTAACCCTGAAACAAATGATGATATTTACAAAGTTATATTAAATAATGGCTCGATTAATTGTCTTATGGATCGTGTAATATTGCAGTAAGTTAATACGTTAAAAATATTTTGAAAATGGTGTTAGCAATAAATAATAATAAAAAATTATTAAAAAAAAAAAAAAAACAGAATTATGATTACTAAACGCGTACATTTATATAAATTAAATTGTAATATTAATTGTGTAAAATGTATATATGAAGAAATTTACAGACTTTTCACTATCATTTTTGAACGAATAAATATTAATTTCTTCACTCGTCAAGTTCCGTCATTTCAGAACACCGCTTTCAAGTTGTTAAAAAAGCTTTTGATACAGCTTGGCACGACGGAATATTATATAAAATGATTAAATTTAAATTTCCAATATTACTTATTAAATTGATTAAATCATACTTAAGTCAGAGAACATATTACGTTACGAATTACTTCGAAAAATCGCCAATTAAAACACTAAATGCCGGGGTTCCTCAGGGAAGTATACTCGGGCCATACTTATTCCTAATGTTAATGATCTTCCAGAACTGCCTTTCGTTAGTGCCGCGTTGTATGCTGATGATCTTGCTTTATATACATCCTCTTATAGGACAGATACAATATATAATCGATTGCAAAAGGCAGCAATTATAATATTTAAATATTACAACAGATGGAACTTAAAATTAAATGAAGAAAAATCAGAAGCAATTCTATTTACTCGGAGACGACCACTACCGCTAACTGAAATTACAATAAATTCTAGAAGAATTCCTCGGGTCAAACAGGTTCGGTATCTAGGAGTTATCTTAGATAGCAGATTAACTTTCAATAACCATATTACTTTCGCTATAGATAAAGCGCATAAATCGATGCATACACTTTTTCCATTATTTAACAGAAAATCGGGTCTTAGTTACGTAAACAAAAAATTAATCTATACGGCTGTTATACGTCCTAGATTAACCTATGCTTGCCCTGTATGGTCATCAGTGTCTGATAGTACATACAGGAAACTACAAGTAGTTCAAAATCATTGCTGCAGAATTTCGTTGAATACAACGCGATATACTAAAATTTCTAATCTACACGATCATTTAAATATCCCTTACATACATTCGTTTATTAGTAAAATCTCAAAAAAATTTTACGAAAACTGTAAAACTCATCAAAATAAACTAATAAGTGTAATAGGAAATTACAATATGGAACATCTACGCATACGTTATACTAAGTATAAGCATCGTAGATTAAAACATAGATTTTTGTAATTATTAACCTATTGTTAAGTACAGATATTTTAAGCTAAATTATGTATAAAAACACTGCTTTTCGTTTTGTTGATTTATTGACTTTTTAATTTTTGTTACCTTCAGGGTGTGTCTTTTTTGTAGGTTTTTTTTTCATTTTTTCCTGCACTATTTCTAAAGTAATTTCAAAGTCTACTATAAGTTTTGTAATTATACATATTTAGAATTGCTAAGGTTTATGTATGGGTACTTAGCTTTAAGTTATGAAAGAAAATTGTTTTCGGTTTATGTTTAAAAATATAATAAAGATTTTTCATTTTCATTTTTCATCAAACCTCCTTTTAGAAGATAGAAATTGACGGTGATGATTAATCTACTGGATTCTCACCTATTTTAACGCAAAATTTAACCTACATAAGTAAACACAGTCGTACGAATAAAATATAAAATATGTAATAATTAGGACCTAATAAAGTTACTTCAATCGTTCATCCAACTACGTACATATATTCTTCTTCTTCTTCAATTGTTTTATCCGAGCATTGTGAATTTTATGAGCCGACCTGTACGACCATGTCACTTAATTCTGCCACTAACCAATTTAATCCACTGAATTATCGGCATCCGGGCCAGTTGTTTTACTTGGTTATATATCTCAAAGGAACTTTTCTGCGTTTCATAGTGCATTCAACTTTCCCTTGCATAATCCGTTTTTTGAACCTACCATCTCTTAAAATATGGGCTATATATTTAACAATTCTATATCTCTAAGTTACACCGCGATACTTACCTCGTGTAAAATCGAGATATTTGATATGATACTTCTGCTCGATGTTTTTATCAATGTTACCTAGCTTGGTCTTTTTGACTCTCTGGCGGTTATGAAATTTAACTGTTTTATTTTATTTATTTATTTATCTATGTTACATTATTTGTTTTTTTTTTGCTTTTAATTTCTTTTATTTAAATACAAAATATTTATTTGAAATGGGCATATATATTTGTTTATATCAAAAAATCCATTTTCATATCAGTCCCCAAAAAGATAACACCAAAGAAATATAACGAATTCCGATTAATAAGTTTAACGTGCAGCCCGATAAAAATACTCTAGCGAATAATACAAAATGTATGCAGTGTAATCGGCAAACCCCAATTTTCAAGATGTAGGATTTATCAAATGATTCCAGATGTTCTACCTACAACCGAGTTATGATATATTTCATCGTCCAAGCACCGGGCTCTTCTCATATACTTGAACTGGAAGAGGTTAATCGTTTCAGTAGTCCTTCCGACAACTTTTTAAATTCTCTCTTTACTAAGAATGAGGTTGCTTATATTTTAGAAAGGAAAAAATCGGCCACATTGGGATATGATGGTGTGCTTTTCGAAGTGCTGCAAAAACTACCACATAATTTTTCGTAACCTTCGGGAACATTCTTAATTAAGTTTAGCATTCCAAACTGATCCCGAATTCATGTATGATATTTGTTGTCATTCCTATCTCAAAAAAAAAAACGTAACATTTCGACCGATTTCTTGAGCCTCTTGTTTCATCAGTTATTCCGTCTTAATTGGTGGTTCGAGCACAATCAAATCCCTTCTAATTTGAACTCTGTGGATGACCTGCTAGGGGTAATATATACAATAGTTTTATTGAAAACCATTTCAACATTACTCTTTTTTTTTTTTTTTTGTGGATATTGCGGATGCTTATAACAACCTTCATCTACCAACCTCACAGCGTAAGTTATTATCCGTAGGTCGTTCAGAACACTGTTGCCACTTTATTAGTAGATTATTATTACAAAGTTGTATTTTATTAGGAACAAGGTCGGTCAATTATCAATGCACAGTATAAAAAAAAGGTTTCCCCAGAGGTGTTCCCTAAGCTAGATTCTTCTCAATCTATTGAATTTGTCTCATCTGCATTTGCGCTCTAGAATTTTACTCTATATAGATGATATCGCTGTGTTTACATCCAATTAAAGTTTTTCTGATGCCGTGTACAACATTAATGCTGATGTTGCCGCAATCGAACATTGTCTTTCTGATTTAAGATTAAACGTGACAGTTGAAAAGCGTGCAGCAGTAGTTTTTCGCATCGTCGATACAACATAAATAACCTTTCTATTACGACCGAAACGTTATTTATTTCCGCTCATCATTCCGATATTTAGGAATTATTTTAGTTAAAACGACGTGCACGTATCGATAAACTATTAACAACCAATGCGTAGTTTCCATAATACACGAGATAGAGCGATGACCCCCTTATTCTAGTACTACTCTAAAAATCACTAATCCGAACTAAACTGGAGTATGGTTCCATGTTTTATGGAATTGCATCCACAGTATTTTTAAGTAAGTTGGATCGGGTGGAAAATAAAATGCATTGGGTTATGTATTGGTGGTATTAAAAACACTCCGATAGCAGCATTAATAGAGTGCCAGATTACTCCTTACAGCTTGAACGGAGTTATGTTACAACTAGATTGGATGAATTCAATTTAAGGTACCATATTTTTACGTTTTCAATAAACAAAATTCAATCACCAAAAATATTCCACGACACGCCCTTATTTCGTAATGATACCATGTTATTAGTAAAATGAAAAATATAAGGAGAGAGAGATATTAGATTTCAATAAATAATTGGACGCCGATTAAGAGAGAATCTCCGGTTTTGGAAAATATTGAGAAGAGAGAGAAATATTAGAGAAATGCGGGATGAGGAAGAGTTTATCCAAAATTCGTCAGCCAAATATGTCCGAAGCACGTGCAAGAGAAGAACCCATTTGTAGCTGATATTAGGGTAAAGACAAGCGCTCCTCAGGACAAGCGTAGACGTATGTTTAGAACTTTATGTTCACGAAGCCGTCTTAAATGTCTCCGAATATTAAACCACTTAAAAGAGACCCAAAAAAATAAGGTTCCAAATTGAAATCGGAGAATTTGAAAATGAGCGGTGGTTAGCTCGTTGTGAAAAGCGTCATCACTGAAGAGATCACGACGAATATTATCATTACGAGATTAACGGTACGTATCGAGATGGACGCGTGATACTTTGCTGCTAAGTTGATATACCTTCTTACGATTGAAATTTTTCGTCTATCTATTTTTAAAATTTAATTCGGAAACAGGTAGAAAGACGATCAATGGAAACAAAATTATTTCATATATTTATTTATTATTTTAATTTTTAAATTGGACTTTAGAATTAACCAATCTGTCCACGAAGAATAAAAATAAAAAAATTAACATTATAATGTAATTTTACATTGTAAAATAAATTTAAATAAAGAGTATAGTATGTATAATGATCATCCGAGAAAAGTAATGAACTTAAGATATAAGGTGGCCTAAAGATATAAGTCTAGAAAATAATCGCGATTGTTCTGCAGAGTACGAGGAACAGTTAAAAAACAAACGACTCGAACCCAGAATCATATCGTTATCATCCAGGTGAGAGCGGGTGCTGGTTTCGGCCATTCCAATTCTGCGCAAACGAGCAGGTAGGCAACAATGATTTAAACGAAGCCGAGTTAATGTTGTGATCGTGTGACGAGAAAAATTAGACCGCTAAACTTTTTTGGAAAATACCACGCTTCTTTGGAAGGAACTGGTTTAACGTTTTTATAAAAACAGCTGACTTTATTGAGACGGAAAATGGTCCAATCCGATTCCAACTTGGCTTTCATTACCACACACAGAGATCTGAATATGGAGTGGCATAATTCCACTATTTAAAAAAAAAAAAATTAAGTTTATATTGTATCACGTGCATAATAACCTCGACGGTTACATTACGTCGTATAAACATTTCGGGAATATTACGAAACGCGTAATTTTCTATTTGTAAAGAAAAATATTATTTTAGGTCACGTTTAATTCTACAGCCCATATTTATTTATTTTTATTCACTTTTATATACACGCTTATTTCAATATATATATATTTATATATATATATATATATATATATATATATATATATATATATATATATATATTAGATTTATATGTATAAGAAGTATATATATATATATGCGTGTGTGTGTTGATGTGCGTATTGTTTTTAATCGATAATTTCTAAACATTATTTTGGAAAATAACGAAATAGCATGTGTGTAACCTCGATCTCTACAGTCGGTATTTTGAAATTATTAATAAACAATAACCGAAATTATTACGAAATGTAACTATCGTCGTACCGGACGACACAAGAGATATTATTCAGTCCCTACAGTATTTTCAGAACGATCATTAAGATTTATGATATGCTCGCTTGTAGGTGTACCTAACGCGTTGAAAATATTTTTGCCTCGAAAAATTTCCAAAAAGTAATTGGGAACTTTTAGAATTTTTTTTTAGGAATCTTAATAAATTTTTCATCTCAAATAAAATCGCGGAATCCTGGCTGTTCTGTTATCTAAAACAGACCGACCGTTTGATATAGAAGACGATCGCTTTTACGGCACGTCGTGCATGCTACAACATTCATCGGTAAGCTATTGTTAGAATTGTTCTCGGTTATTTCACTCGTAATTTTCTATTTTTTTTTATTATTATTATTTTTTATTTATTTTTTGGGGCCCAGCTTGTGGCATTTTGGCCAGTTTAAACTTTTTATCTAGTTAGTGTATTTTGAAACTCAATGCCACTACGTTTGATAAATTAATATAAACTAATTGTAACATAAGACAATGGGTCAGAAATAATTCAATATTCACAAGTAATCTGTGCACTTTTGTAAAATATTAGAGAACAGCTCATCTCTATTAGAAATTTCAAACAAAACCAAATTACATATATATATATATATATATATATATATATATATATATATAATTATTATCGTCAAAGTGCAGTTCCCGATTCCACGCAATCGGATTTGCCATATACATCTATCTTCAATCATTCTTAGAAATGACGTTCGTTGATTTTTTATTCGCAGATATAATTTTTTTTTTTCGTAATTTTTTTGCTTTCTGCCATGACTGCAAAAATTAATTTTATCGCGTCGTTTTTCTAAATGACCGAAATAACTAAGACTATTCGTTATATTAGAATATATATATATATATATATATATATATATATATATATATATATATATATATATATATATACAATTAAACGAACTGAAATGACGAAAGAAATTATTACATGGAGTAGACTTTTTGATTAAAAATCTTCACTATAAAAATGGTACAACAGTCATGCAAACGAGATATCGAAAACGCGATTCAACCGTCGCCTTCTCCTTACCGTTATAATTAAGGTGCATCCGAGGAACGAGAGCAGCAGTGTTCTATCCGGCTCTCAATATCAGTAACATGTGCAAACTATGCCAACAATGTTGAATGTGAAGAAATACTCTACAAACTTTATCAATTTTAGCGTACTCCGATCTCTACGGGGGATTACCTTATTATTACCGACTCGAAAAATACGGTGAATGCTATAGACAATAAATGGAGTGCGTCGAATACGTAACTGGATTGATTATATTAACGTTTAATAAGGAATATTTGCGTCCTTCTTGTGTCGGTGCCGAGTCATAAAACTATTCCTAACAATAAATTTGTCGATTAGCTAAGTCATGGCGCTTTCTTTAGTTCCTCGCAATGACATCATTCACTATGTACAACTGGAGCATAAGGATCATTTGGATCACTGATGTACACAGATCGCTGGTCGACCACCTCTGACTAATTACCATCAACTTCAATCGTCTCTCCCTAAAGTTCCTCGGTTTTATTTCTTTAAGAAGATTAATCGCAAATGAATTGTACTTATCGGTTTTAGCATAATTTATTTCCTGCTTTTTTCATAACTAAGAGAAAATTCCTTCCGTCCTACATTCTGAACAGGCAATCTACAATCCTCATCACGGGTTTTTTTTGCTGTGGCACCGTTAAATTCTGAACATTACCTATTTTCATCACGTTCGTATAATATATCGTACCTTCTTTATCTGAATAATCTACAATTATTCCATCGCATAGCGACATTTCTAGAGAAATTATCATCTTTGATTAAAATATAAACAGTCTCCCACACTCCATCAAGTTGGGTAATCCGTAAAGGGGAAAAAAAAACCTTACAGTAAATATTGTAATCATGAGCAATTTCCGACTCCCATCAAGTTTAAATATTTGTACTCTCCCGAAATCCCATTCCAATTCGACTGAATTTGATTGAGGAACACTATACCGTAATTATTACTCTAATAATTCACTTCCGTGTATCACCCTTTAACACAACTTTAACAGTTTTCCATATCGCAACGTCCTATTTCACTTCTAATTGAAACGCCGTCATGATTCCTTTTTAGTAATCTAAACGTTAACTTCGTTTAGGAATTTCCCCTCATTCGTTTTATCGTCACGCGTTAATAAAATGTACATACCGTATTTTACCTTTAGAAGCAAGAGCAACCGCCGTCCTTATCGTCGAGAACTTTAACCACGTTTGACGACAGAAACAGCGCCATGTCAGGTTGCGTAACGGTCGACGAAGAAGATCCGTTCGCGTTGCAGAAAAGAGCGTACATTCGAGCGATACTAGTCAGTTTGGCCGTTTTATTGTTAACGTTCGGTATAACCTATTATTACTGTCGATCGCCGGCATCCGCTGAATCGGATATCACTAATAAAGAAGTTAACTCCAAATCGTATCCTAATGAAAATCAAACGGACATAGAAGCTTACACCGTAAAATCTACCGTCGGCGAAATAAGCAGAAGAAAAAACAGAGGTTATGAAGACGATAAAACCGAATTGGAAAATAAACGGTCTTCGAACGCGATTACCGAAATATTTAAAAAATCGGTCGAGAAATCGCCAGAAGCCGGCTCGGAAATTAAAAGTAATTTAGAAAATTTATTCCATTTGAAAAAAAATAATTTACTCAAAACGAACAAAAATTTTAACTTGTAATTTTACGTAACGCCCATAATCTATAAAATGTATGATTTTATGCAAAAAAAAATGAAAATCAACGACTGAAAAAGTTAATATATAAATGAACGTTCTCGGCGGTTATTGAAAATGATTTTTTGATTGAATGTCGTTGATAGCGAGTCGGTCAACATATCTGACACGTTTAAACTACCTTTTTTCAATTCGATCTTATTTAGAAATAATTTTCGTCAACACTAATTAATATTATTCTTATTATCGCTTTAACTAATTAAAATAAAATAATTTATAACGGAACATTAAATTGGATAAAACGTCGTAGGGAGAATTATCATATCGTAAACTCAATAATTTTTAATATATATATATATTCGCTCGATTTAGAACCGTTGAAAAAGGTGAAAAAGAGCCACGAATACATCCCTTTAGGAGCCGCTTGTCGTATACCGAATATTAGTGTTACTAACGAATCGATTCGGAAGTACGTAAAAAAATTCAATCCGGTCCGATGTTCGCCGTATGCTCCGTTCACTGAAACTTACGCGTCAGGCGACAATTACAAAATCCGAATCCTACCCGATAACGTACCGGTTCATATTCTGAACGACGCTAGTAAATTACGATGCTGTTATTCAATTATAACTAGACCAGAAATGTCGGCTCCGGCTACGCAACATGATGATCACAATAGATTCAAGTAATTATTATTATTATTATTATTATTATTATTCTTTCTTCGAATTGGATAATTATGGACCAAGTAAAATATCATCATGATGTCTGTTTGTTCCTATTCATTTCAATCCAGCATTTCCTCATTGTTTCGCTGTGTTTTTCCTTCCTTTCATCATGCTTCTGAACCTGTTCCTATTCATATTGTCTTCTTCCGTGACGTTAATTTGCTCAAGATCTATCTTAACTTCCCGGAATCAGGCAATTTGCATTCTAGGATTTTTATCGAAGTACTCCGAAATTCTTATTCTTGCTTAATCTTCTTTTTTTCATTATGATTACGATATCCTCAAGATTATTATTATTATCATTAAATACACATTAAAAGCTTAGAACTTTTACAAAAAAAAAAAATCACATCTCTTAATATTCGAGAGCTTTATTTACTGAACTTGGTTTTTGAGAATAAATCCTTTTTTTTCTAATAATTTTTAATTAAAGTTCGCAAGAAGTAGGGCTGAATAATTAGCGGAGTTAATAAATCGCATACAAGAATGCACAGGTTTCGTATAGAAGCTCTATAACTCAATCTCATCCGAACTGAAAATACTTTTAAAAAATTACAAATCCAAACCATTAATGAGATATATAATAAGTAAGATACAAATATTGTCATTCGAAAAAATAAAACACCATAACGAATAATTAGAACTATCCCATACATACGTTAATATATTATAAAAAAATTAATTAAAAAAGAAAATTATAACTAGTTGAACTAACTTAGCAGAAAATTAGATGTATTATATATATATATATATATATATATATATATATATATATATATCCCCGTGGTGAATGTGGGTAATACCATAGATGGCAAAAATGACGAATATGGAAATACTCCTTAAAAGTGCAATCAAGATGACATACTCAGTAGTAAAAGAAAGGTTTCTGGACGCAAGATCCGCGAAGGCAAAATATTTTTAAACCACCAGTAAGACGAACAAGAATGTGATAACAACAGGATTCTAGAAGTATCAATTGCTTAAAATATACGCAGCTAGAAAAGGAGAAATATGATGAGGTTTTAACGATTAAAAGATACCATTTTTTTTTTTTAATGGGGGTGCCTTATAGATTACCCAACGTGATACTGTGGGGACTATCTACATCTTAATCAAGCATGCTGACTTCTCTAAAAACGTCGCTAAATGGGGGAACAATTGTAGGTTATCCAGATGTAAAAGGGACGATACATTATACGGAGGTGTAATACTCGAAGAACGTAACAAGATAAGGTAAAGCTCCGAGCGCAACGGTACTACAGCAGAACATTCAAAAAAGACATGATCGGGGCTGCAGACTACCTGTTCAGAATGGAGGGGACAGAACGGACTTTCTCTAAGCTGCATACGGAAAAAACGGTCAGGCAACAAATGATGTCCAAATCGCAATCTACTTATGAGTACAATTCCCTTACGACTAATCTTTTTAAAAAGATAGAATCACGGGAGTTTAGGAAGAGACGGCTGGAGGTGGTAATAATAAGTCAGAGGTGATTGACTAATACTGTTAGTGTACATTAGCCCCCATTGATCCCTATGCTCTAGCTGAATAAAGTGAATGATATCTTTGTGAGTTATTAAGGAGACCTCTACACCACTAGACGACGCATCTTTAGCCAATGAGTCAACAAATTCGTTGTCTGGAATGACACAGATATTCCCACACGTTCCAAATTATTAAGTTTTAGCATAACTAAACCAATTAATGTATCTGACACGCTACGTTTATTGTCTACAGCCGTCACCACGCTTTTGGAATCGGTAATAGTAAGGTAATTTCCGCGAAGATTTAAGTCCGGTAGAATTGACAAGGCTGGTAGTACTGCTACACATTCTGCAGTAAATACTGAACATTCTCGGCATAATTTGTACATGTTACTAATATTGAGAGCTGGAATGAACACTGCTGCTCCCGTTCCTCGAGTTGACTTGGATCCATCCGTGTAAACAAGAATGTGTGGTGGAAACATTTCTGAGATAATACTATTGAAAGTGGCGCGGATTAGTGTAGGAGGATACAGACTACAGTTTTCAGGGAAAAAGGATGGATTTTGTTTGTTGAAGAAGTAAAAATATGGTACCATAAATTGAAAAGGAGCTTGCATGCACGAAACTCCTCCAACCTTGTTATAACGGAACAGAGCAGGAGCATTTTTCTATTTGAAAAACGCCAGTTAGAATGGATATGACTGAACATGTTAAACAAAGGGAAGCGATCATTATTCATTCTACGTATCAACAGTTTCAGGGATAAATAACTCCGTCTAAGTTGTAAGTGTGGAATGGAACTTTGCACTCTGCCATTAGTGCTGATACCGGAGTGCTTTTAACACCACCAATACACAGCCTAATGCATTCATTTTGCACACGATTCAACTTGCCTAACAATACTGTTGACTCGGTTCCATAGAACATGGAACCATATTCCGGTTTAGATCGGATTAGTGATTTGAAGAGTAGTAATAGAATAAAACGGTCACCACCCCATCGTGTATTATGCAAGATACGTAAAATTGATATAAACAAACATAACCAAAATAATTAATTTAAATTATTGTAATGAAATAATATTTTTTTAAAACCGTTAAAACAATTTATAACGTCACATATATATATATATATATATATATATATATATATATATATATATATATATATGTGTGTGTGTGTGTGTGTGTGTGTGTGTGTGTGTGGTTCACTTCAGTCGAGCCGTTTTGCTAGCTGAAAATCGTATTCGCTCCAATAGCTTACCATTCGTAATCTTTCATAAACCCATCATCATCGTTCGAATTACTTTTCAAAAATCGACTTAGAAATATTCTCTCGTACCCAGTGTAAAAGTAAACATGGTCGCATCGTACGTAAACCCAAAATTAGCGCAAAATTTTCTATTTCCAACTAGACAGCTTGCATTTTCGTCAGACTTACTAGTAGTTTTATTGCAAATTTAGAGAATAGTTAAGATGTCTCGCTCATATATCGACATTTTTTACCGTATTCATCGAAACGTGTCTACGACTCAGCTAGGCGAGTTTATCGTTCAAAATGAATTTTACTCTTATATTTAATAAAGTAAGTAGTCGCCTACCTCCGATACGGAGACGACACGGAATGATATTCGTACGACAAAAAAAAAAAACCTTTCCGATAACGAACATTCGAATTACAACTTCAAGTTGTTTATAAATGTTCTCATCCAAACTCTACACAATTCAATTTTCATAAATATTCGAGTGCCACTATACATACACACATGCATACATATATATGTATATTAAGTATATGTATATAGTCGTAAGAGGTTAAAAGTTAAAATTACTTGATGTTTCCGTTTTATGTGATCACATATTTTGGAGTATTTAATAATTCATTTTAATTTTTTTTGTATTTTATTTTTTTTACTTTTAATTTTATAATTCAGAAAAAATTATTCATTGTATTATTTTATTTATAAGCCTACACTATAATTGGCTGTTAGCTGTTGTGTGGCTTCATTAAATAAATAAATAAATAAATAAATAAACATTTACGCTTCTCCAGTTTGCGCTCTCTACTAACGCGTGTATCTTAATAAAACTTTTCGATTCGACGAAAAGATAGCGCAACACTCCAGTTCATTTTTTTCTTATCTCAACGAACCATAATTTCTTTTATTTTAATAAATTTTTAAACAAAATACCGTACGAATATGAGATATCGACCTATGAAGATCGAAAAATCTCGAAATTCAGTTAAGCAAAGTCGTAAACTAATACGTATTAGAAATCATAGCGAAACCGCTAAAAGAAAAAACGCATTTTTATAACTTTTATCGAACTTCCGCGGTGGTTTATCCATCCGAATATGTCTACTATTAATACGCTTCTTCTACAAGTGCCTTCTCCTCGAAGCGGGTTGGCGGTCATATGACGAAACTGATCTATCCTTATGATTATTTTAATTTTTATATTTTAATTTATTTATTTTAAATTTCTAATAAAACTCCCTCTACTCTTCAATCGATTTGTATTACGAACATCTTCAACCTAATAAAAATATATTTTACTTTTTTTTTTCAATACTCAATCGTAAGTATTTATAATTTTTAAAACTATTTTCGCGGTCGATATTCATAATTAGATCAAATAATTTCGAAATAACCTCGTACAATTTAGAGAAAAAAAACTATTTATTAATAATAAAATAAAACAATATTTATTTATCGCTCGTCACCAATATATCCCTATGATTTCTGAAGTCTTCCCGATATTCGACTAATCTTGTATATTTTTCATCCAATGTGTTCTTGTTCTTCCTCGGCCCCGTTTTCCTTCAATGTTTTCTCGGAGGATAATTTGTAATAGCTCGTATTTATTACTACTTCTTCTTATTATTATTATTATTATTATCGTATCAATTACGCGCTTATTTAGAGATATTCTGCATTATAAATTCACGTTCGACAGCCAGTCTTCTGCGCCTTCTTCTAGTGAATGTAGCCCAATCAGTCCTTTAGTAAAGCTATTTACTTTACACGAATTTATAAAGTGTGACATCGTTTGGATCTCGCCACAGCTGCACAGCTCCGTTTCCGACAGTTTCCATTTGTTCATTAAATATTTGCAACGACCCTGGTTGGTTCTGACGCGATTTAAATTGCACCATGTTTTTCTGTTGAGACCAAATCCTGGCACCCTGCTAGCCGGATTTGATATTAATTGTCCGTTTGTTGGAGTCTGCTTAACCCATATTTCCTTCCATTTCGTAGTTGCGTCGACACTGCTCTGTAGCTCGTTAGCCATCAGCCATGCTGGTTTCCTGCTGCTGAGACGTGTAGGTGGGGGATCTTTGATAAATTTTTCTACGTGAGAGTGCATACTGTTGTATTTAGCCCATTCTCGTTTGAATGTTTCTTCTCTGCGGATGTGCGGTGGAAATATATTTGCCAGCACGGGAAGCCACATAGTAGGAGTAGATTTTAGCGTACCGGTTACTAAGCGTAGTGCTGCGTTCAGTTGTGTATCGATGTTCTTAGCATGCGAGCTGGCCATCCAAACGGGGCAGCAATATTCTGCAGCTGAAAACACTAGTGCCAGTGTAGCAGTCCTGATGAGTTTTGTCTCTGCTCCCCAAGCTGTACCTGCAAGGCGAGCGATAAGGTTTACTCTTGTCTTCACTTTTTGAGCTATTTTTTCGGAGTTCTCTTTGTATGTGAGAGTTCGATCAAGAACGATGCCTAGATATTTTGGCGTTGGGTTAAAAGGTAAATCTTTACCGTTGAGTTTAACATGTATTTTAGCTTTTGCCATCTGTGAGTTGAGGTGAAACACCGAAGTTTCTGTTTTTACCGGGTTTAACCTGAGTCTCCATTTAGCACAGTATTCATCCAAGCTGTGTAAATCTTTTGTGAGTACGTCCTCGCCATTTTTTAAGTGCTTGCTTTGAGTTGCAAGTACAATGTCGTCTGCATACTGGAAATTCTTCGCTTGGAGGACCGGTATATCATGTATATATAAGTTAAATAAAATTGGCGCCAACACTGAACCTTGTGGAAGGCCATTATTTATGGTGCGCCACCGGCTATGGTCTGCTCCCGTATACACCGCGAATCTTCTGTCAGCCAACATATTTCCAAGTAGAGTCACGATTTTACGACTAGGAACTGCCTGGGCTATTTTTAGGAGCAAGCCATCGCGCCAGACTGTGTCGTAGGCAGCAGTAAGATTGTCTTCAAGCATTTTTTGGAAACCAGATTCAATGTACGAAGTTAAAGCCATGACCTGATCGCAGCATGATCTTCCTGGACGAAAGCCTGATTGAAATTGTGGAAGTACTTTATCTATTAAAGGGGCGATTCTTTGATGTATTAGTCGTTCGAGTAGCTTGTACATTGTACTTAGTAGCGATATTGGTCTATAGTCTGCTGGATCTGTTCCTTCCTTACCAGGCTTCTTGATGGCGATAACCTTAAATTTTTTGAAGATCGCAGGCAGTTGGCCAGTCTCGAGTATTTGGTTAAACAGTTTTAGTACGAAAGTCCTAGTGTTTGTTCCAAAATGTTTGATAAATTCCGGATATATATTGTCTAGTCCTGCGGATTTTCTATTTTTGATTGATTTAATCGCGCTTATTAATTCGGACGTATCGAACGGACTTGATGATACATCATCGTTCTGTAATTCGTTTCGTTTTTCGTAGTTTGCTTTTTATTTCTAATGACACTTGTTTATCGGATTTAACTTTGCTTATTTTTAGGAGTCTTTCTGCTATTTTGTCTGGTTTGATTTTGTCGCTTTTATCGATTTCTGCACTGTCTGTGCCAAGTCTTCTCAGTAGCTGCCACGCTTTCCTGCTCGAATGCGTGAAATTTAGGCCTTCGACTGTAGCTACCCATTTCTTGTGACGTTGACTATTCAGTTGGTGCATAAGTTCGCTTGCGATATCTAGATTGCCTGTCTTTTCGAAATTGTTATATAGGTCTTCGCATAACTTGTTCCAGCCTGGAACGTACTTCTTCCTGAAACCTCTTGGAATATTTTTCTTGGCACACCGAATTACGGTTTTTGTAAACTGGCCGTAATTTGTTACTTCTGGTTTAATGTGTATTATCTCCTTCTCTAGCTCATCGGAGAAGTTTTCCCAGTTAGCTTTAGCAAAATTCCATCTTGGTTTATTTATGGACTTCACAAAGGGAATCTTCACTCCCGTAGTTACTAACACTGGAACATTTTGACTATTCGGGAATCTGGATTCGACCTGTCTATTTATGTTGTATATATCTGTTGTAGGTTTAGAGTGAATGCAAAGGTCTGTGGTATACGATCTGTTCCATCTTGCCGAGTAAAAGTTTTTGATGTAGGTAGCTATTCCATACTGTTTATGGTGTACTGCGGCGATCGGAATGAAATCAGTAATTTTCCCTCTTTGAGACAGTTCGCTATCTGAAACAGCATGCGTTTCTTGTAAGAGTATGACATCTACCTTATTGCTGTATTTCCTCGCGAGAAATTCGCATTTGGCTCTGCTGATACCTTCTATATTAAGTTGTAGGATTTGGAGGCGAGGTCCAATTTTCGACGTAGGGCAGCCCTGAAAAGGGCTATTTCGGTTATCTGCGCTCATTATCTAGTTTATTTCTTCTAGTTTGTTTCTTCTTCAAATATCTTGCGCACAATCGTAGTGGCAGAGTTAGCCGAGATCAACAGTAAACCGTTAATATCGTTTCCAGGAGCACCGCGTGGAGGTCTCTGCCGTGCCCCCACTTCTTATTATATGATAAAGAAGTAATTTTTAGGATGAAAAAGGAAAGAGAATTGATGACTATAATAATACGAAGAAAAACGGCCTACCTAGGTCATATACTTCTTATTATATGACCTAGGTAGGCCGTTTTTCTTCGTTTTACTATAGTCATCAATTCTCTTTCCTTTTTCATCCTAAAAATTACTTCTTTATTGGTAAATTTATCTATACGCTAACTTACGCTATTTACTACATAATTTTTTTCATATACGTGGTACAGACAATTACGTGCCACAACCAACGGTGATGAATAGAAGAAGTAGGAAAGATAAATAAGAGGCAAGGAAGGAAAAAGGAAGAAATATATACGAGTGTCTATATGCCCACATTTCAACGGCGTACGTTAATTCTAACGCGTCCCGGTTTCCGTCGAATAAAACACGCACCAAACCGTAGTAACGTGTAATATTTCTCGTCTCTTAAGTATTTTTCAGAACTTTTTCTAGATTTGCAAACGCTTGTCCGGCTATTTTGAAAAATTATTTCTTTGGTATCGCGGCCATCTTCTGTGTTCGGAACTTGCTAAATATTTATACCGTTTCATTAATTTTTGCGTCCGTCTATTTTCAATTTTGTCTATCTCTTTCTTAATCTAATTTTAAGTTTGTTAAATTCCACGATTTTACTATCAACATTATTATATATATGTATATATATATATGTATATATATATATATATATATATATATATGTGTGTGTGTATATATATATTTCTTTTCGTACGACAGGATTAGCTCGCCGCCGATATGTTTCGATAACGTTGCGACGTTACCGCAGACGGCGGAATTCGTTTACGTAGAATGTAAAACAGCCGTCGATAACAGGGAAGATTCTTCGAATTTATCGGACGAAAATAAAATCATCTACAAAAATGTACACGCCGTAGTGCGTGTCAAATCTCAATATGGATCTAAATCGCGGATTAAAAATGTGATTATTAACAAAAACGACGATAAACCGAACGTTTTAATCGTCGATATCGGTTCGACTTCGCGACTCGGTCTAAAACGTTCGATGCCGTTAACGGCTAAATATTTAACCGATACCGCCGGTTGGTACGAATTAGTCGGCTATACTAAAGTGGCGGACGATTCGTTTCAAAATTTAGTAACGCTTCTAACCGGCAAGAATCAAGATCAATTGATGCAAACGTGTTGGAAATCGCCTTTTAACAGTTTCGACGATTGCCCTTTCATTTGGAACGATTACAAAAACGAATCTTATCTTACCGCGTTCGTCGAAGATCAAGCGCAAAAATCGCCGTTTAATCACATGAAATACGGTTTCTTCCGGCAGCCGACCGATTACTATCCGCGTCCGTTCGTAGTAGCGGCCGAACGTTTACTACTGAAGGATCATCACGCCGCCGGATTAAAATACTGTCTCGGTCCGAGGCCGGCTTTCGAACACGTGTTAAATTACGCTTCGGATTTCGTGAAAATTAATCGCGATAAACGATATTTCGGTTTTTTCCGGATGGATACTTTCAGTTCGGAAGATATTATAGAGAGACCGACGTACGCCGACGAGCGTATTAGACGATTTTTCGTCGAATTAGACGATTATCTAAATCGGACGTTTATCGTCTTTTTAAGCGATCACGGATTTCGACACGGTCCGATGCGTCAGACGTTCGTCGGATGGCTAGAAGAACGTACGCCGTTCGCTTACGTCCGAGTACCGTCCTACTTTCGCCATCGATATCCGCGTAAACATCGAAATCTGTTGATTAATCGTAATCGTTTGACCAGTACGTACGATCTGCATCTTACGTTGCGAGATATTTTAGGCGATTTCAAAGAACCGGACGACGTCGATAATAATAATAATAATAATAATTCGGGGAACGTCGTCGCGTGTTCGCGATGTTCGAGTATATTCGATCCGATCGACTGGGATCGTAGTTGCGAACAAGCCGGTATATCGCCACATTGGTGCGTCTGCGATCCGAATTTAGTTAATCTGGCGGTAGATTCGATTTTGATTAAATCGATGGTACGATACGTAACGAACGATATTAATCAACTGTTACGATTGAACAATGCCGAACATCATTTTAAAAAACTTAACACGAGATGCGCTCTTCTGACGGTGAAAAAAATTCTATCGGCTCGTCTGAAAAAACCCAGGGTACCGCCGTCCCGTAACGAATACGTCGTCGTATTTAAAACGGATCCGAATAACGCGATTTACGAGGCCACCGTCCAGCATGACGGTGAAAATTTCACCTTAACCGACACGGTGAGCCGTCTGAATTCGTACAGCTCGGAAAATCGATGCGTAACCAATACGGAAATGTTGAAATATTGCATGTGCATAACGACATACGAACGTTCATAGTTCCCGTATGAAGTCGATCTAATATATAAAGATATGAAGTAAACAGTTATTATACGAATTATATAAATGTTATACCTTCTTCTATCTCACGCGTTCCCCAGTACGAGCGTCTTTTCTTGTGATGCCCCCCCTTTATCGGATTATGCGTGAATCTTCTAATCAAAATCCTATTTGATCTTCCAAACAACAATCGGTTCGGTACGATAAACAAAAGCAAAAATATTTTCCTTATTTAATAAAAAAAAAATTAACTAATCAAAATGATAAACTAATCTCATATAAATCCTTTATTCTCCCATACTTACACATACATGTCTGGAATCATATATCTAAAAGTTCATACAAAAAACTTTAAATAATCCAAAATAACTGTTCCCGAATTATATTAAATACACCTAGATATAAGAAAGTTCAACAATACATTACATTTATCCTGCATACAAGATACTACACATATATGTTCGAAAAATTTCTGCAACAGATGCAACAGTAATCTACTTACCATCGTCACGGCGATAGTAAACTATGAGTCATAATTATTAGGATATAAAAAATACAAACATAGAAGACTGAAGCATAATCTTCTATATTAAATCAACCTCATTAGAGGTTTGTCAAATTTCGACATCTATGAACGATGTACACAGAGCCTCACTTTGTTACTTAGACATACACCATATCAATTTTGCCGCCGTCTTGTCTAAACCCACATTATTATTCAGTATTTATTTCAATTTAAAAGCGTTGTTGCAAGATTGAACGTATGGGTTATAACAAAGAAATAAAAATATATATAACAAATACCAATTTATATATATATATATATATATATATAAAACTTTTCAGTCATCCACTAATTTATATTTTTTTTTACCACCGTTTAGCATTAATCGGAATTGAATACATTTTTACAACTATATTAATTAAAACATAATAAAATATATGCACATAAAATTTGTCATACACACGATTGTTTCCAATACTTTCATTTCTACATTCCTTCTCATATTTTATTCCATTCTCTTATTTTAATTTAAACAATACACAATCTTTTCACGATAAATTTATGAAACATTAATTATATATTTAATTCGCTTTGCTCCGAAACATATTCGTTACATGACAAAAATTTCTACTAAAAATTCAGGATTATTTTACCTGCGCGATATTTTATCGAATAAATATTTATTGAATTCTCCCCATCGTTTTTTTTGTTTAACCAACTCTTTTGAATACAAATCATATATATTTTTGCATTTTTTTTTCGAACAAACATTATAAAAAAAATCGGTGATTACAACTTGATTGCCTTCTGATTAACGTACTTCGCATGGCTTATAACTTTGTTTTCGAAATATTATATAATTTATCTCAAGCTACTCAATGTCTACGACTAAACCATACGTAACACTGAGGTTTTTACTAGGTTGGTTTCTTTCCAGCAGATGTTAAAGTTATACTTGCACTACAATTTAAAACTTCTACCGAACATATATCTACACTATTATCAAAACTCTCAAAATGTGATACTTCGTGAAAGATTAATTAATACCAAAATTGTTTCAATTATAATTATATTTACCAAAATCTATTTTTTTTTTTTTTTTAACAAAAAAAGGGGGAATTATATAAAATTGAAAACTTTCGTCGCGATTGAGAATGTTGAAAAAATAAATATATCTAACTAATTATCGCCTTCAAATTCTGTAACACGTATGAGCTAACTTCCTAGTGTAATTGTAACATTTTGAGTAAAACAAAAATTAAAAACTCTTAACGATTAAGTTAATTGGAAAAATTTCGTAATTCGCGTAAATAACAGAAATGTATGAAATAATTTTTTAAAATGTTACCTCACACGAACATATGAAACACAATTCAAGAATTTGAGCGATTCGCATTTTTGTTTAATTAGAGACATTATTCTTAATAACGTGTTCAAACTAAATACGAAAATTTATGTCTGGTCGCAGTAATGATAGATTTTAGCATCATACATTTAATATTTCCCTATTGATGATAAATAAAATATTGTTTCGCGAATTTTGCCAACAGTCCATACAAGTTGCGTAATTATATAAATAAAAATATTTAAATAACCACGGTACTTAATTCGAAAGAATGAAATCGTTTATGCATTTTAATGACTATAAACAAAAATAAAACAAAAGAATATACAAGAAATTATTTATTGATAACGTTTTTTATTTAAATATTTATCCAACTACTAATTATATAAACATGTAACGCAAGTAATAAAACAAATCTTTATTTTTTCTGATAGTTATAAAAACATATTATTTATTTATACAAATAACGAGAACAGACACATTTATCTTATTCAAATAATCTATTTAATAATTATACATATAATTTTTTTTTAAACACCAACATGGTGTATAAACAAAAATAGTAATAAACCAAAAAAAGTCCGAATAATTTATTACCATACTTGAAATTTTCGAAATCAAGAACCCGTTTGAAAAAATATAACATCATCAGCTAACACGGACGTTGTCGAATGAGAATTTCCAGCTTCATCTTTCACTTCTCCGTACATTAATTTGCCAGAAACATAAACTCTCTGTCCTTTTTTAAGAAAATTAAATACATTGTTCCGTAAAAATGGTTTAAAAACACAAATTCTATGCCAGTCCGTCTTCTGAATTAGTTCACCTAACAAAACATAAATGAATCAAAAATAAAGTTACCAATAAACAATTTTACATCGTTTTAAATATTAATTTATAAAAATAATGCTATGTTTAATTATATCTAGTAAAATTTTTTTAATACCTACAAATTTTGAGTTATTTTAAAAACGTGCTATTAGAATTAGCTTAAAAATTTCTTAAGCGATTAAATTCATAATAAATAAATCTAATAGAAACATCATCATGAAAAAAAACTATGCGCATTAATAAAAAATAATTGGTTCCCCCACGTAACTTACTAAAAATAAATTTGCGAATACGTTAAATATTTACGATCGTTCTTCAATCATAATAGATGAAATAATTTGCAACGATTTTTAGCGAAATTCAACGCGATTATAAAGCTAAATAAATAATATAATTTTAAAATATTCCTGAAAACTAAACAACTACAATCTAAATAATTTAGTTGACAAACAATTGTAAGTGTACATTACGCCTCACTCTTTTACAGTATTACATTTTTTTAAATTATGATTTATAGAAATAACATGCTTTAGCTTATATTTTATTCGTGGTAATACATAATGCATGTTTAATAATAGAAATCAGTTAAATTTAATTATATATATATAGATAGATAGGGAGAAAATATAATTGTGAACATAAATTATTACAATCTTCTTAAACACACAAATAATTAAATGAACCATGACTTCAAATAAAAAACGTACCAGCACTATTTTTGTAATTAACATGTGTGGCCACAGAAAATATAACAACCGGATGATCATCGCTACCTCGTTTCTGAGGTTCTGCCCCGGCACGACCAAGCAAAGTAACTTGATTTATGGCTGATATAAAGAAAAACACATTACGAGGTTAAGTTAAATCATAAATACGGCGTACATTAAATTAATCTGTGCCACATGAAAAATACGATTTCTAAAACTTTATCATCGTTATCACACTTTTATAAAATGAAAAAGAGAAATATCGAAAAGGAATAAATTATTTTAACCATCGTTTTTATTACTCACTTTTTTCAATGTTAGAAGAGTACTGAAAATGTTTAGCACTTGTGAATATTGTTCGTAGTGAACTGCAGTTGGTTAATCCGTATGAACATACCTATAAATTCAATTTTACCATTTGTTTTTATTTTTTATATAAAATTTATATTGTCAATGTGGACTAATAATACTTACTTTTTGAAAGAACATATTGACAATGTTAAGATCGAACAATAATCACAGAACCGTAACAAAAACTATGTGCTAACTCTGATTTGATTGAAGAAGGTTCATCGGCGAAGTTAACACAACATGGCGGTAAATAATATCGATACGAATAAAATTTAAAATCTCAATATTTAAGACTCTGTGTCACACAGAATGATGAATATAAAAACAGTTCTGTTTTAAACAAAAAATTAAAATTAATTTTTTTTAAAAATTTAATTTAGTATATTGAACTAAAACTTTGTATTTAGTTATGCACACTGCCATAATTCACCATCCAGAATGCGGACCACAATATGCTAACTGCCAAGGTTGTTGCTTATCTGAACATGGAAAATATTTAAATATTATGCATAAAGAGATAAAGATAATTAGTCTTTCATTTTTTTTTTAAAAGTCACTATTGCAACTAATCGTGAGTATAATTCCAAAAAATTAACTAAAGCATTGAGCAAAATGTATTTTGATTTTCAGGGAAAATTAATTCAAATATCGATTAACTAACAGTACAAGCTGATGTGTACGCATTTAAAAAAAGGTCCACTTGCAACAAAAAATTTACAATGTATAAAAAATATTACTTATATAACAGAAAAAGTAAAAAATTATCCTATAAAATAAAAATTACAAATGAATAAACTTATAAATTAAACAACACCCGGTAATGCTTGTCATTTAATGCAACAAAAAAACTTTTGGCTTTTAATAGGATTTTTATTATTTCTGTAAACTTGTAATCTTTAGTTAACTAGTAAATTTCAGATCTGAGTATGCGATGACAGACTGTATCAAAAGACCAGTAAGATCAACAAAAAATCATTTTTGCCTTTCTAAATCCATTTTCTATATTTTTGGTAAACAGCAAATCAATTCATATTTACCCGGATAATTGTAAAAAGTCAATGTAGTTGAACGCTTTCACAAAATAATCAAAGAAATAATGATTCTGGAAAGTTGTTTCTGTATGAAAGCGTAGTCGTAAATATTAAGTCACAAGATCAACTTCTAAAAAATTATTTTTATTATTATCCCTTATATTTAATTTAATTCCTAGGATGTAAAAATAAATGGAATTATCTTACTTTCAGATATTATTAATTATATAAAAATCCAACAAATTTTATTTAGTTTCAATAAAACAATTAGATTTAAGTTGCTTACTATTGAAAATTTGATATTTGATACAATTTGATGATTTTCTATACAAATAAATTTATATAGAAATGATAATTGTAAATATTGTTGAGTAAACATGCCTACGTACACATGGTTCTCATACATATCGTACACCAGCAGCTGATGACGGAGTTAACATTTAATTTGACCGTTTTAATCACATATCAGGAATGCAATAATATATCCATTTAAGTGGAGTTTGCTACCAACTTTCATATTCACGGGATTCCTTTAAAATCATAAAACACATTTGCATACTTGTACGCAATTAGTTTTTCAACATAAAATATGACTTCTATAAGTATGGTATAGTCAATCTATTTCTATTACAAAACACGAAAAAATGGGTTTATGTAGTGTTTAGGTACTCAGTAGAAACGTATAGACAGGAAATTATCATTTAAAATTTCTGCAAATAATTTTTATGCGCTAAAGGAAAAAAGTTTGGTTTTATTATATTATATATATATATTTTTTTAAATACAAACACCCTTTATAGTATTAGAATTAATACTATCTTAAGTTCGTGCTTAAATAAGTATTAATTAATACGGCGGTATATGTTTAAAACTAATGTGATAATTTGAAGACATTAGCTCCAGTGAGCAAGGTTTCTGACTAACGTGTATTTATATATAAGTTACTTCTGAATACTCGACCAAATCATATGGTTTCAGCCGTTTCAGACGGCGAGTATTAGATTCCGTGTGTAACAGCTGTCCTGCTTGAATATTGGGATGTCATTGCAAACATCGTTCATGCGCCGTCGCAATATCGGGTATCACTTCACTTACAAACTTTATTCTGAGATCGCGATGGATGTCATCGTTACGAGAATATAGGTATCTACGATAGTCCGAAGGATTATGCTTTGTCGAACTTACATGAGCTGCCGACTGGGCTTCTTGGTACAGCCCCAAAGGGCCTATTTCATACATCCAAATCGACTTTATAATTATCCTGTAGAGTGCGGATACGATGCTTGTAGAATAAACTGACCAATATAAGTACGATGGAACGGATTTGCGTGTTGCAAAGTGAATACTACGCGATTTGTCCTTGTTGAACTTGATTTTCCACGATTAGACCAACTAACAATGCGATCTAGATGACGTGGAAGATTCTCTGTTGCTTCCTTCTGGCTATAAATAACCAAAACTCAAGTAGGTTAAACCCCGAGCCCTAAGCAATCCAACTCACCAGAGTTATTTTTATACTTATTAGACGTCGAATACGTAATTCTATCAGCAATAGACGGCAGATATATTTCACGTCAATGGAACACACTAATAGTATGTTATTGAGGACAGAGGGAGATGGTTACAATAAATTCCGCGAAAAAATAAACGATAAATAATGATTTTATATTTTTTGAAGGAATAATACATAGTAATACTTAACTAAATTTAAAATTTAAAATCTATTCTTCGCGGTTTTCTACAAAATTCATCTAGTAGCTCCTATATTAAAAAAACTATTTATTCACTTCAAAAACAACGAAATTTAAATAAAATAAATGAAAAAAAAATAGGCTTAACAAATGCAAAACTGCATTTAACAACGAGTATATATTTTCTTATTATCAGACTGATTCCAAGGGGGGTCAAACCCCAAACCACCCCCTGGCTACGTCACTGCTCCTATTTTTATTTCCTTTTAAACGACGTAAGTCATCTTTATAGAATGGTTTTCAATTCGCGATGTCTTTAAAAATGCTTAAACTCCTCTATGCCTTAAAGCCGTTTCCATATCGTCATTATCCCGATCGACGTTATTAGTTGATTTTTTACTGTCGACCATTACAATTCCCCCGAACTTTACCCTTACCGTCTGTAGGCAATTCCGAAGTTCGATTGATGAAGGATTTTTTATATTCTTCGTTCTTCCGCCACTTATAGCTCCATTCATATTAATCCTACAATGTTATCGTACATGACCTTCTTTAAAACACTAATTGTAACCTTTCTAAAGACGTTCATATATCCATGTTCCAATCGAATAAATCAAAGTTTAAAAACTTTTACAATTTGCAAAATTCATATTTAGATCTATTAAACGAGCTTTAAAGCCGCTCCTAATTATTTTTAAACATCGAACGATATAACCTTACTACTATATATTAGCTTTTGTATGAATTTTATCTCAAATCCATCCGACATAAAGTGCCGTTTTTAGAATTAGTTCAAAGCTCGACGGAACCCAAATTTTCTTAAAACTTTTCTAATTCCAGCGCCTATAGCTCCTTTTCTATTAAAGCTATATAACTAACGTAAATAACCTTTTTTAACGCAAACATTAAGAGCTTTCATTCGATATATAAACCTTCCATTTTGAACAAAACGACGCAAGGAAATTTCGGTTTAAAGACTTTAGCAAATTTAAAAATCTGCGTTTAGGCTTATTTTCAACGCCCTCAAAATAGTTTTTAATAAAATTGAAGCCTTTTAATCGATATATTATATATACTATATAGAGTATAGGCGATAGTATAAGCGGCATTCGTACGCAGAAATAGAGTTGGAAATGGTCAAAGTGGAAATGTACGGTTATTTCATTTTTTTTTTCTTTACGTATTGCTCCAATATTTTCCCCCTCTGTTAAGGTAATTTTATTTTCAAAAACCGATTAATAATCGACTAATTATTTGATCGTAACGAAAATCGATATTAAAATTAATATGCAAACGAATCCTGGCGATAAAATCAAAATTCGAATTTTTGGGGGCAGAGGAATTTTTTGAAAACTCAAAACGTTGACTTTTTCGAAAATTCATACCATAGAGATTAAACTTTATGCTATAGCCACTATTTTCGGATCCCATGCATACCCGTCGAATAATAGAGGTGGCACAAGTAGGGGCAAGCCACAACTTTGATCGTGAATTGTCCGGGCTGTATGAACTTTCAAACGGTCAGGTATTCTTATATACATAAAATCTATTGTAAAAGCGAAAAAACCGTGAAAAAATTTCAAATCCATTATGCATACTATGTTACCGCCGAATTTATTGCATACGATATAAATGTTTTTAAACAATGTACTCTTCGCCGATCTGATTTTCTGTCAGTAACTCTACCCTATAGAAAATCTCAATCCGAAAATTTCGAAAGGGGATATTCTGTATTTTTCTCGACTATCAATTTTTTCCCAAAAATTCGCTAACAGTTTGAGATAGGAAAATATGTCTTATACGAAATAGTTTTTAAATACGCGTCAAAACTCATTATCGCCATTCTGGATCACGTTAACAAGAGAACGTTAAATAGAGAAATTTGCTTCATTACATTTTGTGCGCCGGGATGACAATAATATTACATAAGTGTATCACTTATAATAACAAAGTAAATGGAAATTTTTTAGCATCCCAAATCATGGAGGCGCGATCGTGGAATTACAAAAATTATCTTTTATGTTGGTATTAGCGCGAAATAAACAGATTAAATAAAAGTAGGCACAAAAACTATAGTTGAGCACATGTAAGATATTAACCTAAAAGAGATAAAATGGTATTTTGCATCGTTTTATTATGCGCCTACATGATCTGAGATGTTACACAAATACTATATTAAGTAGACAATTTGTAATAATATAAGCTTTTTTTAATTTTAAATTTTTTAACTTTTTAAAATATTCACTTGATAATGGTCTAATAGACGAAAAGCTTTGTGATTATTCATAAGGAAAAAACTTTTATCGATTTTAACTTCTTTTTTATTGTTTAATTTAATAAAAATCACTACATTCCACATTCTACAAAATAATAGAAATAGTAATCATTTATTAAATATAATATGATCAATTTTGAAGTTTTATAAAATTTAAGTTATTGTAAAATAAATTTAAAAGTAAGTTACCTCTGATTAGTTAATGTGTCGCATAGACCACGCTTATTTAAATATTAGAGTTAGTTTATATAACATTCACTGTGACGTATTATATAGAAAAGCTTCGCTGAAATATAAAAGTTTATAATGATTTAATTGTGTTTTTATAATGTTCTAATTTGTAATTTATAAAATCACCGCTTTCTGATAATATCGTAGTTACGTTTATTACTCATTTAATAATTGTAATATTTCACGAAAAAATATCTCGCTAATAACTCGTTACGCAAAGAAAATATAAAATTTATATTTAGTCTTTTTAGTAGTAATAAAATTATTATTTACAAAATAATTTTCACGGTGTAAATAAAATTATTACTAATTAATACGAAAATATTGGTACACATATTTACAACTCTATTAATAACGCTTACACTGCGAACTACGCGTAATATCGATATATATCACATAAATTATTTTTAAAAAAAAAATGTATATATCACTATTACAATGATATTCTATAACGGGAAAATACGTTTCTCAATACTTAAAAACCGCTAACTAAATAAGCGCACATATTTCATGAGATCTATCTATTATCATTCCGTTATAAATATACACGCGTCCGTATAATATCGTTGAAAATATTTCCCGTTAAAACTAACGAACGTTTATTGTAACAAAATAATGTACCTTTTACATAAATATGATTAAAAAAAAAAAAAAAAAAAATTGGAAAAAATGTACATATCTGAACACACGGTACGATAATTATCACGTCAATAACGTTATTTGTACTAAAAAAAAAAACAACACGGATATAACGCATAAATGAAACGCGTCAACACTTAATATATTTTTATACGTGTTATTCTTAAATTTAATTATCTTTAAAGTGCGTTTATATTTAGTAAAAGAAAAAAAATATGAAAGACAATATAAATGGTAAAATGTGTACATTAAAGGCATATGTACGTTTTAAAATTAAACGAATCGTCGATATTACGTGCATACATAATATAAAACGATGTCTATTGTAAATAGAAATAAAATATTGCACCGGGTATAGAAAACTATTTATGGAGCTGGTGAAAAAATTGTGCAGGCTTTGAAAATAACTTTTTCCAGATCAATTTCTTCTTATTTCGTGTCACAAATCGACTAAATAAGAATATACTACTTATTATACAGTTAAATGGCGCTATGTCGATTTAAATGTGAAGATTGAATAATATGAATTAAATGATTGGTTCGTAATTAAAATAATTTATAAATTAATATTAAATCAAATTGAATAGTACAAACTATTATATATATTATATTTAAAAAAAAATATATTATCCCATCCACATCTTACAGCTCGACCAAATACCCACTGAGGTCATTGAACAGACTTCGATAACATCAACTAACATTAGACCGACCTTTTCGATCAATTACAATCAACTAAAGGGATAATAAAAATTTATCAATTTTAGAATATAACAAAACTTTTTACTCTTAATAAATCCAAGATTGTGAATAAATACAGATATATATATAATCACCATTCTCATCATCAAGTTGCATACCCTTCGAAGGAGGTTGCTCATCGAGGGCATTTTCATATTTTTCTCAGTCTGGCTGCAGCTACCACTTCTCCAGTTCTGTCGAATCCATATACCAATCTTTTCCTTCCTATTGTTGCTTTTCCAAATGTTTTTCCTCGTATTGCCAACATAAACAGCACACCTCTTCACCGAATTTGCGACCTATATACTTCAATTTTCTTTTCATAATAATATCTTCTACTATAGTCAGTCTGTCTATGTTGCATTACTTTAACAACATCTTCCTGTTGAAGACGAAATCTGTTCGCGATATCCTTAACAATCGTCGATAAGTCTACATTTCGAATGCGTCCAACATCCTTTTGCATCTGGCCTTAATAACACACGCTTCGGGCGCATATTTTAACAAACACGTAACATTGCAAAATTCGTTTCCTTAGCTCCGTCGACAATTTCTCGTTCTTCAGTACGCTTTCCAGATTTATCAAAGCTTGTTTTACCATTGCAATTCTTGCTCCTAGATATTTAAATTTGGTTACGTTTTCTTCCCGTTAGTTATTAATACAACGCTACTAGTTATCTTTGTAAATTTCATTATTTCGGTTTTCCCCTATTTATCTTTATACCAAAATTTGATCCTTTCTGATTGTATCTAGTAACCTGTCCCTTTGTTTCTGCAATTAACACGTTGTAATCTGCACCACAGCTTACGAATATTAGGTTTCCAAGTTTTCGCATCATCACATCCTACTATTGCTTGCACAATGTAATGAGTTTTCTACTAATTTATTTATTTATATACCGTTTTAACCTTTTTTGTCGTGAGATCAGTTTATCGGCGTGAATTCGAACCGCATCTATTTTGAGTTTATTACATATTGCGTCGCTAGTAACAAATCAGGGGTAAATTAGTCGTAACGTTTTTTCCGGGAATCTTAGCAGTATGTTGATATTGAATCATCTTTGAGGGCATCCCTATAATTAAGCGATATAAATCAATCCAATCTTAGTACAGC
This sequence comes from Coronaproctus castanopsis, assembly GCA_032883995.1. Taxonomy (NCBI): domain Eukaryota; kingdom Metazoa; phylum Arthropoda; class Insecta; order Hemiptera; family Monophlebidae; genus Coronaproctus; species Coronaproctus castanopsis. The sequence continues at coordinate 30,164,042 of CM065052.1, read as the reverse complement.
TTTCTAAAGGAGCATTCTATTTTCGAAATATCGTAAGAACCGTATCATGATCGAGCAGCACTTTCGTGTGAGTCTCTTTTTCCTATATCAATTTTACCTTATTTATTCACATTTTAATGACGGAGTCGATACGACAAAATAAACTGTAAGCGACAAAAACAAAATAATGAAATATGTCAGCTAGTATTCGAACTAAAAGTCGATAATTTTTTAAAAATAAAATCGAATATCGAAATTTCAAACTGCAATTTCGAGGTAAAATTAACAATTCAAATTAGAACTAATTAAGAATTCGACGTATTATTAATTTAAAAAACGGATTTTAAAATATAATTTCCGTTGAAACTTCATGAATACAGTGTAATTATTCGTAAGAACTAATTAGATTATATTCAACTGAAACTAATACTCTCTGTCGTTCGATAATAAACAAATTAGAATAGAATACATTTAAAGAAATAATAAAAAATGTTCGATATGTGCAAGTGTACGATATTTAGTAGAATATATTTCGCGATTAATTCGTTGTATAAGTCAAAATTTTTGTTATATATTAAAAAATAAATAAAAATTACAAATGTAAATACGTTCTCGTAGTAAAATATAGGATATATATATATATATATATATATATATATATATATATATATATATATATATATATATATATAATTTAAAAGGTTAACAGTTTAGTTTCAAAAATAATTCAACTCGTTAAATTACTCGCATAATGTTTTGCCGCAAAAGGAACAATAATAATAAACAATAGTAAATAAAATTCTGTAACAATGGTAAAATAATTTTAATAATTAAACGCGTAAGATGCTTAGTAGAACATACTTCGCGATTAATTCACTGTATAAGTCAAATTTTTGTTATATATTAAAAAAAAAAAAAAAAAAATGTAAAAACGTTCTTGTAGTAAAATATAGGATATATATATATATATATATATATATATATATATATATATATATATATATATATATATGAGACCACATATACATAACTGTAAAATATAAAAAACCATAAATATAACGTAGAAATATATAAAGACGATGGTAATTCCAAACAATATTTGATTCGGTAAATTTGGAAGACTTCGATTTCACAACTTAATCAGCGCAACTAAGCTGAAAAACGAAATGAACAGATATTACACCGATCGGTCATCCTTAAAATCAAAATTAAAATTGCCGAAGGTTAAAATATATTATTAAAATACACGCCTGTTACATAAATTAACAAATAAATAAATATTTTATTAAATAATTAAAATACAGTCTCAATAAACATAATTTATAAATATATGTCGTGTACCGGAACTCGCCCAATCACGATAAAGATTAATTAATTAAGGTCATAAACGAAAAATGTACAACGCAGGAGAAAAAAGGCAAAAAATTCGACTCCAAAATTCATTTATAACGAATTTTTAAAGATACTCTCCTCTGATATTAAAACTGACTTTTTGGTTATTTATTATATATATATATATATATATATATAAGGAAACATTAAAAGTAATGGAAGATGTATTTAAGAAATATGGAATGCAAATAAATAAAAATAAAACAAAAATTATGATATGCGAAAAAAATAACAGTCGAAAGAAATAAGTGCAGATATTGACGCCAGAGATGGCAGGTGTAGCAAGGACATTAAAAATCGGATCAATCGAGCAAAGGAAGTTTTTTACGATCGGAAAATATTTTAACCAACAAAGCTATAAGTACAAATTTGAGGAAAAAATTTTTAACCTTATTTGTTTGGAACGCAGCGTTGTACGGATGTGAAACATGGATGATTGGTAAGTCAGGGAAAAAAAAACTAGAAACCTTCGACATATGGTGCTACAATGCTGAAAATAAGATGGACCGATAAATTAACAAATGAAGAGATGTTAGAAAAAATTGGCGAAGGAAGAACATTATGGAAAAAAATAATAAAACGAAGAACTAATATGATCGGTCACATTTTAAGACGACATGAAAACTTATTAAAGATAATTATAGAAGGACGGATGAATGGGAAACGCGGGAAGGGAAGACCAAGAAATCAATATACACAGCAAGTAATAGAAGATACTGGTAAGGATATTATGAAGAGGAAAACAGAAAACCGTCAGTTGTGGAAGAAATTAGCAAACCAGTCTTAGGACTGATGACTACATGATGATGATGATGATATATATACACATTCCACCTCTCAAAACTGAGAAATCAAAACGGTCAAAATATTAAATGGGTTGAAGATGTCAAATATTTAAGAGTCATTCTGGACTCGCGTTTGTCCTTTAATAATCATATTAATCCTGTATTAATAATCGTATTAATCCTGTCTCGATAATGCTTATAAAGCTATTCGAATTCTTTCATCCATATTTCATTGTTACAAATAAAAAACTACTACATATAACTGCTATTCGTCCACGGTGTTAACATACGTATATGTAGTTTCCATACATATAGTAAATTACAATTGTTACAAAATGGTTGTTGCCGAATTTCGCTTAATGCCACCAGGTTTGCTAAGATCGTGTATTCTCAACTAAACTTTGAGCTCTTACTTTTCTAATATCGACAAAGTTTGCTAATTATTGAAAATTGTAAAATTCACGAAAATGAATTAAAGTTATAGAGACTATAATATGGCCAGCTTACGTAATGTACGCTCTTTAACATAATTTTTATTTATTTATATATTTGTTTATTTATATATCAAGTAAATTAACCGGAATAAATTTTTCAGTTTGAACGTTATTTGTTTTTTTTTTAATTTTTAATTTTTTTTTAATTTTTCTGTATTATATAATCCTAGCTTTTATAGGTTGCACTTTGTTCTTATTATTATATTAACTACTGAGGGTAATTATTTAGTATACAATATATTGTATTTTATGTTTATAATTTACATTTTTCTTCTAAAAAAATTTTTATAAAAAATCAAGCCGCCTTGATAAAAACAAGATTTAATCCATTAATAAATCACAATATTTACGTATATCTATTTTGGCCGAGGTGAGAATTTAAAATAGGGCCTAACCTAGATTATATCGTTATCTAACGTCGGTTACTTAAACAGCTTTTTCCGTCGAAGAATTAAAATAAGGTATTTTAAAAAAATAATAATTATTATAAAAACGCAAAGTTCTATCAATTCGAAAAACCTTATTAAGAGTTTCCGAGCACGCCAATAACGGGGTAGGTAGCGGTTTGTCATTGCCGGCTTCTTTACTTTCTCAACAAACTGGCACTCAATTATCGACGACCAATTTTTGAATAGATAGCCGCTGCGATTCGAACTAAAGTCGTGCCAGCAGAACGACAAAACGCCGCAAGACGACCCTGAATCTAGCTACTATTTTTTAATAAGAGTATCGTTTGTTGACAAATTCAATATTTTCATTTAAATATATATATATATATATCAGTAATCTGCAAAACTAACCTTCGAATACTAGGAGGCGTCCTCCATTTTCACCGCTATTTGGACCATCGAACTCGGCGAATGAGATATGTTTCGAACGCCGGTCTCTATTAATTGTCTGGAATAAGGTTCATTCGAGCGTGCATCCGCAGTAGCGTGCAAATGTAACGGACTGACGCTTAAATCTTGCGGATATTGAAATTTACCGCCGTCCGTTAGTTCATCTTTGCCGTTTACGGTACTACCGGCTAGCGGACTATTTTGCAGACGTCCATTCTGATTCATGCTCAAATCGGTCGGACCGATTTCTTCTTCGGCTTGATCGTCTATCGGTTCGCTTTTAACGGACGCTGGTAAATTCCCGGTCATCGCGGTCGTAGAAGACGACGTCGTTTGCTGTCTCAATAACGAAATATTTTTAATGCTTTTCAGTTCGCTCGGATTACGTAAAAATCTACGAAAAAAAAAAATTAATCGATTAAAAATTAAAAAGAAAATAATTAAATAATATTCTATTTTGAACGGAAAAATAATAATAATAATCGACTTACTGGTAACAATGACGTTCTCCTTGAACTTTCCTCAATATATTCACTCTGTAGTAATATCTTAAAGCTCGGGACATTTTATCGTAATTCATCGACAAATGATTTTTCTGTATGCCCCACAATTTCGCTAATCCCGGAGGATCTACAATTTTAAATACGCCCGATTCCCTGTTTTTCCACGTAATGTAATTCGTATATCTTTGCAAAGTATCGTTCAATAGCTGCTGCAGAAAGTCCCACAATAATCGACCGTCTGCAAAATGAAAATCCACCTTCATTAAGGAAAATTTATAATCGCCTACACAAATACATTCTAGTTATACCGGAATTTCATTAATCGTTTTAGTAAAGCCAACATATCGACAGAAATTGCTTCATTTTACTTCTAAAAATATCACGTACACACACATAAACACTCCACGCCAACGCGTTTATACACGCGTTACATGGTAACCTGGGTTGCATTCTATAGATTTACTAAACTTCCTTCACTACAACGGAATTAATATTTCTTTAGTACGTAATTGTTTAATATTTAATATAATTAAATCGTATCGTATTGCATTCATGAACGTGCCCCGTGGGGTACTGCAAAATCGAAATTAGTATTTCCTAGATGACGTACTAGGCGAAATTATTTTTAAGATCAGAATTAAATTAAATATTTCCCGTAATAATTACGTATTCTGTAATATGAACTGCGAGCAATTTTACAATTAAACAACAAAAAAGTAATTGAAATCGCTAAATTTTCATATATAAAAAGACCACAATGCTTTTCAGCAATTAAACAGTCATTAAGTGTACATAAATAATTGTATATATATATATATATATATATATATATAAAATATATATAATTTATAAAAAATAATACTTAATTCAGATGTACAATATTACAAAAAGTAGCGAAGTAGCAATTGTTTACCACATTCACTGACCACCTATTACGTCGTCTCCTAGTAAAATTAGATATACAATTAATAAATTCCGAAATAGAAAATATTTGATTTAATTACCAATAAATTTTTATCGGATTTACTAAAAAAAAAAAGTGATTACTTTTTACAAAAATATTTTCGTATTTTCTTTACTCTAAAAAGTTAGCGAATAATGGTTGATCATGACATGGCTTCTGGCCTCTCAAAATTCCGCGAAAAAAAAAATGCTGAAGCGATTGAATTCTATTTTAGAATCGGAACATACTGAACATCAATTTAGATTCAGAAAAAGGCATACGACCACTGAACAAGTACACCGAATTACGCGTACTATTCAAGATAGTTTTGAAACTAAACAAATATGCACAGGTGTATATTCTTAAATGTCAGGAAAGCCTTTGATAAGGTGTGACATCATGGTGCACTATATCAATTGTAAAAAAAAATTTAACGCATCGACTATCTCCCTTAGAAAATTGAGGATCGTACATGCTAGGTTAAAATTCTTAACGAATACTCTGATGTATCCGCTGGCGTACCTCGAGGAAGTGTTTTAGGTCAGTGTTGTTTTACTTAATATACTCGGCCGATTTTCCAATTGATACTAATAATAGCTAGGTTTGCAAACGATAGAGCGTTATTAGCTACCGCTAAAGACAGTAGTGAAACTTTAAATAAATTACAAGAAACTTTATTGAAATTTGAAAACTGGCAAAGACGTTTGCGTATCAGGGTAAGCATAAGTGTATACACAGGTCGACTTCGCATTGCGAAACTTTACGTACCAACGGTTAAAAATACATAGAGTGATTATCAGCCGAGAAAAAGATGCGAAATATAAGGCGTATTATTAAAAAAAAAAAAAAAAAAAAAAAAAAAACAGAAATTAAGTTTCCGGGAACTACATTGGCTTCTTGGCAGGTACTCCAGTTTGTCACATTAAAAAACCAAATTTATACCATATAAAGTAATTATAAAACCCGTTTGAGCATATAGCTTAGCGTTTTAGGAAATAGAATATAGAGGTTCCAGAGCAAGGCGATAAGACTCATCGGCTCATTGCCTTTTAAGGATAAAATCAAACATACTGTTAAGTAATATCTAAGCCGCTTGGAGGCACTCTGAAATGTTCAAGAGATCAATTGACAACAGTCTCGATGTCGATAGGTTAAAACGTAGTCGACCGTCTGATTTAACTTAGTTAAATCACAGTAGGATCCATCGATGGATGCTAACATCTACCAAGTTATTTCGCGCTCCAGACCAATTGCAGTATGTATTATATATATATATATATATATATATATATATATATATATATATATATATATATATATATATATATATATATATATATATATATATATATATATATATATATATATATATATATAAGCAAAACAAAATCATAACACAGTTTAATTACTATAAAAGCTTTGCAGTAAAAAACTTTTATAGTGATTAAACTTATGATTTCATTTTGCTTATAATTCATAACATCACTTCTTTCAAAACATAAATTTAAAATTTTAGTGATAACTATTGGCTCATGGAGCGAACACAAATACTCTGAAAATGATTGTATATATATTTTATATATATATATATATATATATATATATATATATGGATAATTACTTGTGTTAGGTTCAGACGAGGGGGTGTTCTCGGTTGGTGGAAAAAAAATCTGACTGCTAGTGTTTGTGGAAGAAGCTGATTTTGGTAAAGAACGCGGAGAATACGGTGGTGAACTTGCTGTAGACGTTAACGATATTGGCCCGGGCGAATGTACAGCCTCTGCAGTTTCGTCTGCTTCCGAATCAGACTGATTACTACCGGAACTAACTGCACCATTAGCCACGCCGTTCCTATATGCTAAAATAAATCAGATCGTATAAAACATTTACAAATAAGAAGAAAGAAAGAAATTTATCAATAAAAATAAAACTATTCAGATACTTAATGTGATAATAATAATAATCGGTACGGGCACGCAGGTCTTAAAACAAAAGTTTATACATGCGATAATGAGATAATTAAAAAGTATTTTTAATTCTTAATAATAGGTTATGTCGGGAAAAACCCCGACTAGAACGGCGGAGCATTCAAAAAAGACATGATCGGTATTGTAGACTACCTGTTCAGAATGGAAGGGACAGAAGGGACTTTCTCTAAGCTGCATACGGAAAAAACGGTCAGGCTATAAATGATGTCCAAATCGCAATATCTACTGATTACAAATTTCCTTACGAGTAATCTTCTTAAAGAAATAGAACCACGGGAGTGTGGGGAGAGACTGTTATATATATATATATATTTTATATCTCAAACGATTCGTAATTGTAATTCGATGCGGCTAATGACAGTGAAAGACGATTTGCATTCGCGTTTAAGAAAGAATTTTTTTTTAGGACGAGAATTGATATTTTCTTATCGATATAGTCTAGGTTTAACATTTCACGCATTATCTTAGTACCGGCATATTTAGTATGATTCCACAGCAATCATTTTATACGTAGATTTAGTCACATAATTCCAAACAGAACGTCCGTAAGTTAATAACGGTTCAATTCGTGATTTATATATAATTAATTTGTTCCGAATAGTTAATTTAGATTTTTTCTTGGAAAAGTGAAAACATTCTCGAAGACTATAGTTAATATCTATTTCGAAAGTTTTAATTTTTCGGTCAAGTATGACACCTAGGTATTTTTTAATTCTTTCTTTCCATCAGAATAGTCGCGTTGATCAGTTGGAAATCCGTTTAATATCCGATCTTCTTCCGGAGAATGGAATGTGTCTTGAGCAACATTTACAGATTGTCTACTTGTTTACACTAAGTAACCTAAATTTTTGTTGTAATTTGTGAATTATAGCATTTACTCTGAAGGATGGCGTTAGTAACGCAATATCATTGGCATATAGTATGGTTAAAACATCTTTCAATTTAGGTATATATATACTTGTTTTGAAATACTTTGTGTACTCGAAACTGTTTGGAAAAAATAAGTGCGTTTGTTGAGTGAACATAGATTATTGAGGATGTAAGGAGAAGCGTTCAACATATCTCAAGGCCAGCGAGCTTTAATCTTCTGTTGCCTGGGTAATTGACGTTCTGCCATAAGGACATTATTATTGCTGGTTAGCTTGTTGTCGATTTTCTGTATCTAGTCTTCACAAGCTCTGCTATTATTGATACGTTCAAATCCCGATGGATGATTGCGTTAATTATATCTTCCTCAAGATTTTCGACTGCGTGCATTGCGTGTGCTTCATATTTGACGACTTGCACGAACCCTATATGTTCCATACAACCAAATTGGTTTTAATAGAGTACTCATATAGAAGGACTTTTAATTTAGATCGTTGATCAAATAGTCGCATCAGTACTGTATATCTTTTGCGTAGTTCTTGATTCTTAACAGTTAAACACGCCTGTCGAGGTAGAAGCCAAGATAGCGAACACGGCCAGCGCTACTGCGTTATTAATATATATGGGACTGCATGCTCCCCTTCGGAGTGTGAATGTAACATGATGACATTTACTGACGTTTAAACGAATTTGCTATTTCGTAAACCATGGTTCAAGTTGGTTAACATGTTGCTGGCAAGATTGTTGAAACTTGGGCAGTATCTCCATGTTTTGACAGTATTGCAATGTCATCTGCAAGTGTACACATTAATGTATCCGGATGACGGGATATATCCGCCGCATAGATTACATACAGCGCTGGTCCAAGTATACTGCCCTCAGGCATCGCGGCACCTACACTGTAGTGGGTGGAAGAAACGTCGTCTTTTTCGACGTAGAAATATCATTCCGATAAAAATAGGACTTAAGTAATAAATAAAGGTTATGAGGTAAAAACGTTTTTAACTTAAATAGAAGCCCTTCATGCCACAAAAAACAAAATATATAATATGCAAATCTCGACCATGCCAAAATGCGCTAACGCCGGTTAAATAATATGAATAAAAAATAAATATCGACAATTTATTCGCAATTAACACAATTGCTTATTTATTATAAATATTTAATTTAAAAAAGAGGGAAAAAAAAAGACAATATCCGAAATCACTTTAGACGTATGAATATATAAAGGTATTACCGTTCGTAATTAAAGAGAACGCAGACGGTACAGACTGATCCAGCTGTTTCGGACTACCACCAGACTGACTATCTATCGACGGCGCCGGACTCAAAGTAACCGAATTATGATGTACAGTTACGGTCGATGAAGAAGAGGCATTGTGAGAAAACTCTTGCGTAGTACCAGAACTGGACAAAGGAACGCACCATGAAGGTGTAATTGGAAAATGTGGAGTTACCGGACTATGAGGCTGCAAATGAGCCGGTGACGAGCCGTCTCTAATTAACCATCTTAATATGTTATAAATAAGATCACCAGCTCCTGGACATCTCTCGCCTAAGTCTTGCTTAGTTAGTAGACACAAAGCTTTACCTAGAATCGAAAAAAATAAAATAAAAATAAATTACAATGCGAAACGTAAATTCGGAAATCGGTTACGATGTACGAATGAAAAAAAGCGAATTTCAGTTCAAAATTGCTTCAGGAAAAACCCTGGTTTAAGAATACGAATATAGAACATATTAGAAAACTTTCAAAGAACTATAGCGAAAAAATTGATTAAATCCTACAGGACTATTAGCTATTTGGCAAGCATTGTCATTGCAGGAATCAAACCATTAAGTTTAGATATAGAGAAACATATTAACACATATTTATCGTAAAAAAAAAAAAATAATATAAATTCAGATCACCAATTCGGTGATGTAAAATATATCTTATTTCATTCATAAAACTTTTAACGTTTAAACAGTTTGTACATGTATCAAGTATATAAATTACTGGAATGAACCTAACGGTATAACTAAAAATTTTATCCCAGACGTTGAAAAAACGATTCAATGAAACATCATTTAAACGTAACAATTTATTACGGGCCATGGCTTATTTAAAGATTTTTTTTTTTATTAATACTTTATTATGCAAATTAATAAACTTGTTGCATTTACAGAGGAGCAATACACTGCACCACCGCTTAGGCTTAATCAGTGTATTGGTCCCCTTTACAATACTCTATAGTTGACAATAATATAGTAACCACTTTTACACTCGCATTTGCGCGGGCTGTGCGTCAGTTTCACTCGCAGTCATAGTATACGTGTATTCCCTTATAACTTCTTATACTAGTTAATAATTAAAATTATAACTTAGATATACTAGATGCATAAATATTTAAAGATTATACAAGTGTATAACATCGCGCACTCCGACAACTGTGTGACATATGTAACTTTGCCGATACGGTTAATGTCTTTCCGGCTGTAATCATTGTAATAAAGATTTCAACAATAATAGAGCAGATCAATTAGTAAAACTAAAAACTGTGCAAAATCTTTAATATTTTCACCATTTCAGAAATAAATCAAATCATCGTAGAATAAATGTGCACCTAGCGTAAGTATATTACGGTATAAAAATTAATTGAATCTTGTAATAATTGTAAAAAAGTTTTTGTTCAGAGTTCCACAAACTTAATTGGACGGGTTAATGTACAATCTGTTATTTCTACTGTAGATGGTACTTCAATTACACAATATATTTACCCCATCGTTTTTAGAAATTAGGGTCCAAAAAAAAAAAAAACCTAATATGCAACAAAAAGAAATGATTTCTGTTTTTCCGGATTAAAATAATTCTCGTTAAACGAAATTTATTCATAATTAATTCGGTTGTGTAAGAACACTTTTAGCCTTTAAACCGATGAAATGAATATACAAAGTCGATTCAGATACGGATACAAAAAATTTTTGTACAGCTTATGTTTATTATAGTTATACACTTTAACATATTAAAACTTAAACAATCACACACACACACGCTCACATTCACTCATAAATATGGTGCACGTTACTAACACATTTCGTCAATTTTTATAGAATACAACGAAACAAATTATATATATTATATAAAATCAACAATTTGCCATTAATAACATCAAGAATATAAGTAGGATCTAAGAAAGTTATTAATAAAAATTGTTCGTTCGAATTTACAAATCTAGACTGAAACTATCCTTAAAATCCATCATTCCTTATACCACAAATGGGGGTTTGAAACCAGTGCGATTTTCGAGTAATGTGTTATGACATCTATCGGAGATTCAAGAATTTAACTACGTCGCTTACGGAGATTTTAACGCGTATATATACTTACTCCCTGTGTTCAACTACTCCGCAATATTTAAAGGTGGAAAATCGGACTGTTTTTTACTTAGGTCGTTATAAAAAAAACCGAGGCCTAAATCGAAAATCTGTACCGAGAGAATATTCTAAATGCCCTAACGAACATTTTCCGTCATAAATATCATCCCCTATCTATCACCCAGGTCTTGAAAAAAGCAGAGTTTTAAAGGGTGCAAATCATCTCTTTTTAAACTTTTTTTAATAGTCTATTAGACTTTTTTTCTTACCTTATCCTATAGCGAAAAATTTTAATTATATTTATCCAGTCTCTATATAGATAGTAGAGTTGTTAAATCCCTTTTATCTGGTGTTGAGGGAAAAGTGCAAAATTTTCGCAAATTTCCAAAGTCCGTTTATTTTGAGAAAAATTGCCTTCTCTGGGGAAATGAAGTCAGACTATTTACTTTTAAACGACGTAACCTCAGTCGTCTATATAAAACAGTATTGGCTGTAGCCGTGACCAAAATTTTCAACTCGCAACGTCTTTAAAAATACTTTAACCCGTCTATACCTTAAAGCCATTTCTCTATCGTCATAATAGAAGTCGCGTTATTAGCTTTTTTTTACTACCAACCATTACCATTCGCCCGAGCTTTTAGCCACTCTGTCTGATGTATCGGAACGGCTGTAGGAAAGTCCAAAGTTCGATAGATGTCGAATTTTTTATATTCTAAGCGTCGAGCGATATAACGTTTTTTTACTCTGCCTATACATTAGCTTTTGTATGAACTTTATCTCAAACTAATCCTACATAAAGTACCGTCTTTAGAAAAGTTTAAAGTTCGACAAAACCCAAATTTTCTTATTAGTGGACTAGGTTTTGCTCTCTTTGGCTACAGCTAAAATAGCTGTATCGTCCGCAAACGTGGCAGTTATAACATCGTCATTAACAATCAGCCATGAACAATAGATAAAGCACCGGACCCAAGACACTCCCTTGAGGCACGCCAGCGAAAACATTATAGATAGTGGAGTATTCGTTTTCGAATTTTATTTGGCATGTACGATCGTTAAGGTATGATTTAAGGAGAAGGAAGTACGGATGAGGAAGATTTTTTTTAAGTTTATATAGTAGCCCATGATGCTCAAGGCTTGCCTGATATCTAGGAACACACCGAGACTTACTTGCTTGGCATATGTACAATTCGGTGCATCTGTTCGATAGCAGAGTGATTTTTGATTTTAAAAACTCCTCTCGATTAGTTTTTGGACTGGCCGCATTGTTTTTTAATGGTATATATATGTGTGTATATATATATATATGTATGTATATGTGTGTATGTGTGTGTTTATTTATTTATTTATATTTATATTTATTCTGATACCTCATTTTCTTTACTGCGCATTAGCGCAGGTGCGGTAACCGCGATATATTCTCGCAAAATTTATTACCGCACATATCGTATGGGGCGTGAGAAAAGGTGGCAAAATATATACGTCAGAAAATTTTGTCTAATATGGAGGAACTGTGTTTGTAGCAAAAGGATTAAAAAACAAAATTATAATGAAGTCACAGTATTAATTAATTTTCAAACGTGATTCGGGACATTAGCGTGTATACAGATACACAGTTATAAATACATATACATTTATATTAGGATGCATATTTATCTACCATGCATTATATATATATATATATATATATATATATTTACAGGCATGTAGTATATATATTATCACATGTTTAATTTTACACCTACTTCTAATACGGCTTTAGAGATTTGCAGGTGTCTTATTGAATATTACTGCAGAGATGTGCGGTATCGATAATAAATGTTACTTTGAATTTATTCATAAACGCCCGCAAATTTTTAACCTACTTGTAATGTTACTTGAGATATATGCAGGTGTCGGAAGGGGAGATTTGCAGGCTTTAGAAGAGGTGTTAAAAGAAACGACTTCGAATTTTATATTTACTTTCTATTACTACATGGATCTGCAGTTGTCAGACACAGCGATTTGCAAAATATATATTCATAAATGCCCGCAAATTTTAAACTTACTTCACAAGTTTAAAACTTACTTCAGTGATGTGCAGGCGTCGGTGCGTTAAAAATATTTATTCATAAAGGCCTGCAAATTTAGTTGTGCAGTTGTCCAAAGTGGTGTAGTTGTCGGATGTGGAGATTTGCAGGCGTTAAAAATATTTATTTATAAACATCTGCAAATTTTAAACTTACTTTAGAGTTGTGTTGGAAGGGGATATTTACACGTGTTAAAAATATTTATTTTGTGTTTAAGTTAAAAATTCTTTAAATTGTCATTAATGGGATTGCGGATAATTTAAGATAAGAAATTCAATTTTAATTATAATAAAAATCGAGTTATATGTAAAATGGTAACAATAACAACTAACAATAATTGGGACATTCATGGAATACTTTGAATTTACATAGTGGTTGCACTGGTTTCATCTGTTATAGTATAATACCGAGAAGTTTGTTGTTACCTGTCAACAGCATACAGACTTCTAAACCAATGATATCCAGATGTAGGATTCCAATGATAGGATTATTATTGTGGCATTGATTGCTGCATCTTATTCACTCAAGTAACAGTTTCTGGTAAATATATGATGAGGGAGAGTAGTAAAGGAGTTAAAGGTTTGCGTTTGTAGAAGAGAAACATCATGTGTGGAAAAAAAGAGAACAATCGACGCAAATTTGCTCACTGTGTTATTCACCATAAGAAGACGGAGCATCGTCATCAATATAATGGTGGATGCCTCATGAGAAGACGCAGCTTAATTTTCATCAATGCCAGAATTCCATAAGAAGACGCATCTTCACCATCGATGTTAAAATCTTATAAAGACGTCATCATGTAATAGCGGAAAAAAAAACAATTGGAAGACGAAAAGTTACTCAGTCTGTTATTCACTATAAGAAGACACCTTCATCATCAATGCGATTCCATAAGAAGACGCATCTTCACCATCGAAATTAAAATCCCATAAGAAGGATCTAGTCACTCCTAATGCTCGGAAAGACGAAAACTGCCACCCCCCCTAATAAATATATATATGTGGACGTCATTTTTGGTAGACTTTAGTTTACACACAGGGTGATATTTCAGTCATATATATATATATACATATATTATATTTGCTCTCCTAATGCTCGGAAAGACGAAAAATGCCACCCCCCCTAATAAATATATATATGTGGACGTCATTTTTGGTAGACTTTAGTTTACACACAGGGTGATATTTCAGTCACATATATATATATATATATATATATATATATATATATATATATATATATATATATATATATATATAATATTTGCACTCCTAATGCTTGGAAAGACGAAAACTGCCACCCCCCCTAATAAATATATATATGTGGATGTCATTTTTGGTACACTTTCGTTTACACACAGGGTGATATTTCAGTCACATATATATATATATATATATATTATATTTGTAAGATCAATTCGTATTAAACATTTGTTTTGTTTTCATTTTTTCTCATTATGAAAGAGAACACAGTTTGAAGGAATATATGTTGTACTATCGTGTCTAGTTCAACAACGGTGTTTAAATAACAATCGAAGCCAGGCATGGGTTGTTACCAACTATTAAAAGACGGATGCTGTGATTTTTTGGGCATACAATATGTGCAAAAGGGCTGGAGAAACTGATCCTTCAATGTACGATCAATGAAAAACGAAGAAACGATGGATTTTATATCGTTCAAATCGTAAAAATGGGTAGATTCGATTTACATTGAATTATGAATCTAATACAGGATCCAAGTAAGTGACAACGTCTACTATCTTGCATTACATAATGCCACGGCATCCAGATATGGATAACAAAAGAGGACAATATCGTCTAAAACTTTTTTCGACCAAACCACCTCTACCAACTCAGCTATCCATAAAAATTGGTTTTAAATAAAAAGTAAAGAAGCAGAGAAAAGCGCAATCCATACTTACTTCATGGGAAAGAGAATCACTGGAGTGTTTGTAGTCCTGGATCAATCTACTGGGGGGTGGCGATGGTCATCAGCCGACAAGTATGTACCAACTTTCGAGTTGACACAACAATTGTAATACATATATGTATATACACACATATATATATTTATATATATGGGACGATTTTCCATTTTTTCCGAGCATTAAGGAATGACTTTACATCTTTGCATGGGAATTTAACATTGATGGAGAAGAAGCTTGCGGAAGCTGTCTTCTTATTTCACTCATTAATAAACTGTGTCTCCTTATAGTACAACAGTGACTTTGGGTCTTCCGATTATTTTTTTGTTCCACTGTTTACATGAATGTTTCTTCAAACGCAACCTTTATAGCTCCGTTCACTCAATCCTACTCCCAACACACGTTTCCGAGTAACTTACTTCAGTGAATAAAGATGCCTCAGTCAATTAATCATAATATAAGCATACCTGGTTATAGTCGTTAACTTAAAAGTCTGTACACTATTGACGGTTAACAACAAACTTCTCGGTATTATACTATAACAGAAGAAAACAGTACAGCCATTGTGTAAATTCAAAATATGCTATTTCATGAACATTCCAGTTATCATTAGTTTAGAGGTCTATGGGATGTTCAAGGATAGCACAAAATTATTGGTATTAAACTATCTCTGGCGAAATCAGAGCAAACATTACATAAATTCATAATATCCTATTTCACAAATGTCTCCGTTATCATTAGTTGTTATTGTTACCATTTTACATTTAACTCGGTTTTTTAATATAATTAAAATCAAATTTCTTATCTTAAATTATCTGTAATCCGATCAATAACAATTTAAAGAATAATTAACTTAAACAAAGCTTTAGAGATTTGCAGGTGTCTTTACTAAATATTTCTTGTGATGTGCAGTATCGATACTAAATATGACTTTGTATTTATTCATAAACACCTGCAAATTTTAAACCTAATTGTAATATTACTTGCGATATATACAGGTATCGAAAGCGGAGATTTGCAGGCGTTAGGAGAGGCTTTAGAAATAAATGCCTGCGAATTTTAAACTTAATTTGTTTTACTACGCGGTTGTGAAGGTGTCAGAACAAGAGATTTTCAGACGTTAAAAATATTTATCTATAAATGCCTGCAAATTTTAAACTTACTTCAGTGATCTGTAGGTGTCAGCGCGTTAAAAATATTAATTCATAAAGGTTTGCAAATTTAGACGTGCAGTTGTCCAAAGTGGGGTAAGTTTCGGAAGTGGAGATTTGCAGGCGTTAAAAATATTTATGTTGTGTTTAAAATTGTCATTAATCAAATTGCGGATAATTTAAGATAATAAATTCAATTTTAATTATATTAAAAATCGAGTTAAATGTAAAATGGTAACAAATGTTGACTAGGTACTTTATTTATTATTATTATTGTTACTATTATTCACGTTAATTCGTATTTTATCGTTCGGTAGGTATTAATCGAAAAACGGTCGTTTTATTCTGACGAATAAAGTAATTATCGTTACCGTTTGTTAGAATTTTGAAAATTAAACAAAGTTGTCTTAATTTTAGTTACAAGCCGAGAAATTTTACCTCATTCGATTCGTACAAACCAACCTTTGCAAACGTCTTAAGGTACGTCTCAAAACCTGACATTAGTAAAAAATAAATTCCCTAACACAAAACTACGACAGTTACACCCGAATAATATATATGTACATGTGTGTGTGTGTATGTTCGTAATATATCTATATATTCACGTCTCGCTCGTTTATAAGTTTATAGACGAAATTATATAATTTACGCGCTTCTAAAAGGGTACAAATGTCACCCCCGACGATCAGTTTGGTTTCCGTAGTTACTATTCAACTATCAACCGAGTACATCGTGTTAGTACATCTTAAAAGCACTTGAAGAAAAACTGGGCTGGAATCTTTTTGGATGTGGAGGTTTGCTGTCAAATAAAGCACAGTTCTGTCGGAAAACCTCTGCCAATTGCTCAAGTCATACTTAAAAAATAGGCGCTTTAGAGTAATACATGAAGGAACAAATTCAACATTTTAATGTATATGTGCTAGTGTACCAAAAGCAGTGTCCTTGAACCTGTCCTGTACACGCTATATACAAATGATATTCCAAACTTAGATGGTATTTTTCCTGCCACGTATGCAGATAATAATGTTGTAATGGTAACTAGAGGTACCCAAATACAGGCAATAGATGTACTTCAGACACTTTGACAAAGTGGTTAGATGGACGCAGGATTGGAAATTTCATTTTTCTGGTGATAATTTTATAGGACGTTTTAAAATAAGCGGGAAACTAATCCGCGATAGATATTATTACGGAATTTATAAAAAATGATAGATCACATCTAGAACTGACCAGTATAGTCATTTACTAGATATTAATCATAACTGGATCATGATTTTTCAAGATCTGCCTATCAGCATGATCTTGATTTGGTTTATTGAACTTTCACACTAGATCAACAACGTCATCAACCTCTTGCAACCTACTGATTGTTGCAGAAGGTTCAGTGCAAGAGCGTTTCCATGTCCTTCCAATCTCAACAAGTGATTGGAGGCAGCTAGTTTTATTTATTCTGCAACATACTTTACTTGTAGATTTCGATGTAGCCTATGATTTGATGCATACGATGGTGCTCCCACCGGCGCCCTCAGGATCTTGTTTTGATAGCGTTATATTTTATTATTACTTTTGGACGCACATCCTCATACCTCGGCTGCATACAACCATATTGGTTTTAGCACCATGCGATAATAACAACACTTTGTTTGCAACCTGTAAATGAGAGCGCGGTCCAAGCAACCAATAAAGTTGCTTTGTTTTTAAATTTAGTTCTGTTATTTTGGTCTTAATATGGTGTTTCACTAGGTGTACACTCCCAAGATAATTTACGAGTGAGTATATGTGTATTTGCTTATTGTTTATAGTTATACGGTATTTATTACGTCCGATTTTTTTTTTTTGTGAAGATGATGTGACTACTTTTATTTTCATTTATTATAATTTTCCATTTATTCAATCATTTCATGAGTTTATTTAAATTACTTTGTAGATTTTCTGTAGACTTTTCTGGGTTCGCACACGTTGTCATGATTGTCATAACGATAATACGAACAACGGAGTAAGAAAAATTATTATATTACGTAAAATCTAGTGACCGTCGATTGATTCAATACATCGGATGACTAATTTAGTAACAACGAGGATGTGGAGGTGAAGTTAGGGCAGGATTACTGTCAGCAATGACTACATCGAATCTGGAGAACATGACAACGGATAACGAAATTAATGCGAGTTGATGATATAAAATAGAAACACGCATTTTACAAAAGCGGTAGGATGCGTTTAAAATATTGGCACGGCGCTAAACAATTCGTTCACTTGCCGAGATGGAATACTATCAAGTACTAAAAGATGATACTAAGTTTAACTTCACGAAATGCGTACTAATCAGAGAACAAATAAATGG
Source organism: Coronaproctus castanopsis (assembly GCA_032883995.1). Lineage (NCBI taxonomy): Eukaryota > Metazoa > Arthropoda > Insecta > Hemiptera > Monophlebidae > Coronaproctus > Coronaproctus castanopsis. The sequence continues at coordinate 30,145,410 of CM065052.1, read as the reverse complement.
ATAGAAAACTGACTGGACTAACTAGATTTTAAGCAATATATATATATATATATATATATATATATATATATATATATATATATATATATATATATATACAAAATAAAACAGTTAGTATGCCTTCGAGATGGTAATATATCGAAAATTTCTCCGTACGCCTTGGACGGCGATCAGAACTAATAAGTCCATTATCGATGAATTGGACATCGGGCTTTTAACGAAAATCGAGGAAAAAGTTGATATTTCGGACATGTAGCGAGAAACATCGATTCGATGGAACGAACAATAATGTAAGATATCGTAAACGGTAAGCGGTAAACGTGTTCACAGGGAAGATCCCATACACGGTGGATTGATCAAGTAAGGACATCAACAGGAGATACACTATGTCGGAGGCATTTCGAACTGCCAATAATAGAGATTTATGGAGAAAAACGATAATGTAACAGAATATTACACGGTGTTAGTCAACACGTCCGGACAATGAACAGCGATGATGATAATATCGTATAAAGGTCACAATACTCGGTAATTACGTCATTGAATACGATGACGATCATGATTAAAGAATAAATATAACGCTTGATGTATTGATCCAAAGAAATATTGTTTACATAAAATAAACATTTTTCCGGAATTATTTTCCTCTCAATCACTCTCATTATTATTACGTATACGTATATATATTTTTTATTTACACACATATTATATATATATATATATATATATATATATATATATATATATATATATATATATATATATATATATAGTATTTGTAATACAAAACACAAATTAGAATAAAATATTTATCCTGATTGGTTATTGTTATCAAAATATAGTGTGTTAATAAAATTCGAAACATACGTTTATATTAAGGAGAAGATTAAAGAAACTACAAAAAGCTAATAAAAATCAACAATGTATATAAACAAAAACGAAATTTTATTAGGTTTGTCGCACGGCATACAATACACATACATACATATATACAGATACACAAAAACACACACACATATATACATGTATACACACACCACGCCCGATATATATAATTATTGTTTATACAGATCGCCATATTTATCTCTCATTCCATATCCACTCCGTTCTTTAATTATAACGCAAGTTTACTATCGTCACCAATATATATATATATATATATATATATATATATATATATATATATATATAATATATACACTAACATATGTCAAAGTTCTGACTATGATTTATGATCGAACAGGAAATACGAATAAATATTGAAAGAAAAAATGTGGAGAATTGAAACAGAACGGGTGTGAAACCTAATACATTAATAAAGACATAATCCGTTTATAAATCACAGTTAAATTCATATTATTATTAGTTGAATTATTTAGTCATACTATCATATATATATATATATATATAATCATTGTAAATTTACTGGTTTTTCCCGAACGTAAGAAGGAATATAACAGGGCTAAAATCCGACACGATAAACGGATCATTGATAACGAAGATAACAATAATATTTACAACGTAAAATATTACAAAATAAATTATTTAGTTTAACAAAAGTATTTTATATAAATACACGTTTAAACTTTCACGGTTGATATCCATATTGTCACGATGTTTTTCGGTATAAACCGCGCCAATTTTTTAAAAAAAAATTGCTAACAAAATTATACAAATTTAGAAATTTTTACACGATTAAAACGTAGTGATGAGAACAAAAATTAATTTATTGTTCGTAGTAGCTTAATAATAATAATAGAAAGCAGTGGTATAATGAAAAAATAAAATTTATATATTCGCACAAATATTTAGGAATAATAATAGACCAGGCATTTAAGATGAAGCACGATGCCCATATGGAATATATAAAAAACAACATAAAAACAGCCATACCAGAGCAATATATATACACACTAAAAGAACTATGTAGGAAATGATATAATGAAGATTATGCTTTAGTCGAATCAACATTGAGGTACGGCATTCAAAAGCGTGGGGATTGAAAACATGCACTGGAAAAATTGAAAGATCGCAGAAAAAATGCACGATGTTAATAACTGGAGGCGAAGACAAATCAATGAGTGAATTAAAAAAAGAATAAAATTTATTACGTGTAAATGATCTATATTGGTTAGTGAAAATATGTGATTATATCGTAAATGAGAAATGCGATATAAAATACGAGAAAAGCATAGAGAAAAAAATACTTAGCCAGGAAACAGTTAAAATACAGAGTACCGATACCGAAGATAAAATATGACGCGCACAAATAGATAAATATAATTAAGAATGTTAAATGAAATCCCGGATGACACATTAAAAAAGAGACAAATATTAAATTAAAAAACAGGAAATAAAAAGTTGGTCGACGGATGAAACGGTGGTAAATAAAAGCATAAATCGATAAAAGGGCATTATAAAAACTAAATTCAGGGAGGGATTGAGCATAGCGACGCTACGAAAGTGTTGCTACAAGTACTAGTGCATATATATATATATATATATATATATATATATATATATATATATAAACAATTAAAATAATTACATAATAAGAAAATTAAAAATAAGAAGTGCGAGTGAAAATGTGGAAATAGATGTGAGCAAATGATGTATGAGAAAGAACAATTCGGTATATTTAAATTATGAAAATTATTACATAATTATATTAAGATGATGTAAATTATATATATATATATATAAGTAAATCTGTCGACAATCAAATGCTTGACGGAACAACTGAGAAATGTTAATTATAAGGCCTTTTTGAAATATGCGTGTATTATTTGTAAATTTAAACATGAATATATTTAAAGATAGTATAAATAGATTGTAAAATAAACATTTAAAACAGATAACGGAGTGAGTTGGGGGAAATTAATTACACGAGTTTTAACGAACCACGGCAATCGAGGTAAAAAAAATGTCCGCATAATTCGAGGATGTCCTGTTTTACGTTCGTACGAAGTAGTCGCAACAATTACAGTCATCTTGCTAAGTTAAGGATCGTCCAGAAGTGGAACTGTGGTGAGGTATGCAAATATTGAAGGTAATATCGAACATTATATTTCGGTCCAACCCCGAATACGAAAATAGAAATAGCTTTCTGTCTGAACTTCCACCGACAAGAAACACGCTACCAATACACCACTTGAATAACTTATCTAACGTCTAATGATCGTAAGTTATATAAAACGATGCCAATAATATAAATTTATAATCTCAACAGTCCGCTCAGATAGAAAAAAAAAAAGATCTATAGTATCCTAAGGCGTATATATATATTTTAATACGTGGAGGATGTTAAGAGTACATCTAATAAAATATCGCGATATCGGGAATAATTGGAGTATCTATTAAAACTACCGTTATCGAAGACCAACCTGAATAAGAATTAAAATAGACCTAACGATCGACTTTGGAAAATTAGATTCGGAAAACGAGGATATTAACATTAATTAATAATTTTATCGATATCGGAGAAGGTGGATGAATTGCACATAAACGAACTTAATGAGACAAGGATAAGACGCGAATCTAGGACAAAAATGTTAATGAAAGTAAACGTTTAAATTTAATTAATAACGAAATAAAATTAAACGAAACTATTATTGATTTATAGTTCGGTTAATAAAACCGAGTGCAGTCGCAGGTTAAAACAAAAAAGACACATTTTCGACAGACTAGACAGACTGCAAAGTATCGAATAGTTCGTTTAATATACAATAAATTAAAAATAATGCAGTAAATTTGAACAGACTTTGTCTTTAAAGACGCATTGTGTCTACACGTTTAGAACAATGAACAAATATTTTATTCGAAAAAGTTACACACAACTTACGTCGTTAACAATTAGTTAATACCGGATATATCCTTACCGCAATAACTGAAAGTTAATTATGAAATAATTATACATATAATATATATATATATATATATATATATATATATATATATATACATTCAATCGCGGGGGAAAAATTATATAAAAAAAAATGTAACATATAACGGAAAAATAAAATAGAAAAGGTTAAAAATTTACTAAATAATCAATAACGAAGGTTAAGCGAGCTTATAATAAATTATGCTTAATGCGTCTTATACTTAGTATACGTGAATTTTAGCTGGAAAAGGGTGCAATACTCCAGCATGTCTAGTCGAATTGATTATTTAATTTATAGTTTTCGAATTAATTGAGATTATTTCTAAGAAAAGATACAAGTTCTCAATAATTGACAAAAATCAAAAATCGAATATTTATATACACGAAATTCGGATAATTCATTTATCGGGATAGTGTAATTTTCAAGTAAAAGTAACTGTTCATTTAATAAAAATCAATCGAAAAATTAGTTAAATCACTAACATTTATTTTCTTGTGAAAAACAAACAAGCTTTTCGGCATTTACGCCATTATCGAGTGATGACAATTTAAAAAAAAAAAAAAATCATAATTTTACAAGTATAAATTAAATTTAAAAATAATTACTTAAAAAATATATCCGATGGTGACGGTGAACTTCGTAAAATATTATCCTTCTCGTCTGTTCTGTTATTAATTTATTGTTTGAAATGTTGAAATTGAATATATTAACATCTCGTATATATTTGTTTACTTGATTTTGTTTTTTTATTTATTTTTTTTTTTTACGATACTGTTTTCTGGATTCTGCAAAAGTTGCATACTGATGGAATTTTAAATTTTCATTTACTGTCGCCTTGTACGATATCCAAAAGTAAAATATAAAATATAAAAATATACAAACACAAAAATTTGTTAAAAAACACAATTTTACAAGTATAAATGAAAATTAAGTATTCAAAAAATCTGATTGTTCGTTTAATATCGATAATAAGTTCTTTCTCATTAGTCGGTTATTGAAACGTGTATACAATCTAATACATATTCTTAGAAACGTACATAAAACCAATAGCGACATGCTTGATATAGTTCGTAAGCGTTATTATGGAACCGTTCCGTGGATAATCTTAAATATATTAAATAACCGTAATCATAATAATCATCAAATATATTAAATAATCGTAATCATGATAATAATCATCAATAATTATTATATATATATATATATATATATATATATATATTTAAAGAAATAAAAAAATACACGTTGAAAAGTAATTTAATTTTTTTCCGCTGAAAATTATAATATCGTATAAGAAAACAAAAAAAAAAAACTGGAAAAGCCATAAATCGAGCGAACGAAATATTAAAAATAAACAAAATTCGTAATTAGTAAATTCTGAGAAAATTTCCTATTACACATTTTACGAGAGTCGGGACGCACAAAATTTATACGATAAATTACCCGATTCGTATTAATGAACTTCCAATATATGTTGTTCGATCGATCATTTCCGGTAAAAATCGATACAATTTATTTAAAGATTTTATTTGTTGTCTCATTTATGCGTGAGCGGAGTATGGGTTTAAAATCGACATAAATTACGCATTTCGTATAAAAAAAAATCATTCTCGGAAATAATAGGAACTAATTAATTTAACGACATTAAAAATGAAGAAATTCACTTAGTCGAAACGAATATAATTAACGATTTTTTAATCGTATCCCGTATATGTACTTATAAATATATATATATATATATATATAATATATTTTATATATATTACCGTTCATCTGGAACATGTCTATGTCGAAACGAGGCAAGTCAAATTCCATTTCACACCAACGTAAAAAGGATAGAACGTCTTCTTTATTCCACAGTCTTGGATCGCAAGCTATAAATTTAAAAAAAAAATATATCCAGAATTAACGAAATATATCATCAGCCAAATATAATAAACGCTAATCGTGCGCTTGTCTCACACGCGTCGAAAAAATAATAATGTACTTAATGTCTTATATCGAAACATATTTACCCGGTATTAATTTATTACCGTAGAATATCAGTGACGGCTAGTGGTTAAAAAATCTAGTGGTTATAATTATCCCCTCCGCAATAATTTTTTTTTTTATTTAACACAACTTCATAAAGTAATATTAATAATATCAAAGTCGTCAAAATATAATAACAAGAATGTTTTTTAAAACAATAATCGGGAAAGCTAAAAATTATGAAATACGTTCTGTCGTGTGAAATATTTCAAGGATTCTGGTTGCAAAAAATAAGTATCGTAACCAGCAGTCGCTAATACAGCTGTACGTAAACTTTACATCCATAGTAACGTTAGGCACAAAATCACCATATAACAGCTTTCCGATGCCTTCTTCAGGTTGCATCGAGCGTGCAACCACCAACTGTTGTAACTAAATATATCAAAGCACTTTTATGAAAGATTTTGTACTTTTTATAATATATCCTATAAAAAAATATAATTAAAATTCACTTATTTCGTTTAATATCCGTAAAATAATTAGTACTTTTAAATATTTTATTACATCATCAATTTTTATGCTGTTCTCGATATTTCTGGTGGTTGTGCAATCATGCAACCGTTATATACGAGCCGCCACTAATATATATATGTATTATATATATTTATGTAAAAGAATTGAACCAATTCCACCAGCTTAAGCAGTCTGCTAGAAGAGTCATCCGGTATTTCACAGGGCACAAGCCGTGTATTTCCTTTTCGTAAAAAATAGATGAAAAGTAAAGTCCCCCCCGGAACACGAAAGTCGATAAGGGACATTGTCTAAGCGATTGTTGTCAAACCGAATATCGATGTAGGATCGATCGTATCTGATATCGATACCGAGTGGCATTCCTCGCATTCTTTATTTTCGCAGCATGTTTACGCCTCATCATTTATTGGCTAATTGGATCAACAGCCAGAAGGTCATGAATATATTTTTTCTTCTCGGCTTTGGATGGGCACAACTCGTGCGACAAATTAAAATAATACACGAATAACGTATACGCCGAATAACGTTTCGATTCCGTCTTACCTAAATTACCGGGTAAATGATTCTTAAAATCTAACGACGGATACGTAGGAGGAAGAGACGAGAAGGTGAGCGGTCCGTAACGCCAAATGAAATCGGAATGATTGAACAGCGGTAACCTATGTTGCTCCATAGAAATGGCCAAATTGTTATTATTGTTGTTGTTGTTGTTGTTGTTGTGATGGTGGTTAAGGTGGTGATGGTGTTGGCTATTATTGACGTGATTGTTGACGTTGCTACTGCTATTGCTGACAGTTGTCCCGTTTGTAAGCGGCGATGAAGAAGGAGATGACGAATTAGACGATGATGTCGGAGATGATGAGGAACTAAAACGTTCGCTATTAGTCGCATGCCCGGGCTGATGCGCTATAGACGAAGATGCGATCTGAATAGGTAATAATTTCATTTCAGGTAAATCCGACTTAATGGAACTACCTGCGTCGTAACATAAACCAGACGATGATAATGATTAATTTAAACGAGAAATTAAAATAATTAACCAACAGTTTTGAAAGATATAAATAAGTCTGCATCGATCGATCGATATATGGTTGAATGTTATATATATATATATATATATATATATATATATATATAATCATCGTCCTATTGTTCGTTGTAGAACGCCGATTTTTACGTACTATGTATATATATATATATATATATATATATATATATGTATATTAAGGGGTCACAATAGAGATATATGTATATATGGACTTCGTTTTTATTTGCTTAGGGTCCTAATATATTAATATTTATACGTTCTCTCTTACTCTCTCTCTCTGAATTACCTCTTGTTATCTTTTTCTCCATTTAAATATACTCCTTTGTCCCTTGCTCCTTTAATATTCGTTTACCAGTTGAAGAAATGAACTATTGCAATTATAACAATTTTACCCTTCGTCGATTTAACAGAAAATTATTGAAAAAACTAACAAATAATTCTTGTAATAATTCTTGTACGTTAATTGCAAATATAATTTTGCAATGTTTTAGGTAAAAACGTTTTTTCCCGCTTTTTAGCGGAAGAAGTACGCATCGATGGATATTCGTGGATAACTCGGCGAATTTTAGTCGGATTTGGACAAACTTTTTTTTGTTGTACTCCTATTGAGCCCCCCCATAAATTACCCCACGATTGGTAGCCCCCTAGTTTTCTCCATTTAAATATATTCCTTTGTCGCTTGCTCCCTTAATATTCGTTTACCAGTTGAAGAAATGAACTATTGCAATTATAACAATTTTACCCTTCGTCGATTTAACAGAAAATTATTGAAAAAACTAACAAATAATTCTTATAATAATTCTTGTACGTTAATTGCAAATATAATTTTACTTTTTTGCCGACAATTAATACTTTTTTTACGTTAAAAAGTCTTTCGGCAAATGACGTATATAAGTCAAATTAACCCGGTTTGAAAATTTTACTAGCGGAGCGCTCGCAATTCTCGTAATTCTTGTTCCATGTCATTGACTTGAAAGACGAGAGATTGAATGTGTCGTTAAGCAATTACGAGGCGCATACAAACGTATACACTAGTCTGAATGTTTGTAGGTTAAAACGTAGTCGACCGTTTCATCTAGTCTAATTTCTCACTGAGGTCCATCGCTGGATGCTAACCCTCTAATAAGTTTTATTTCGCGTTTCAGTCTAATTGCTGGATGGCTACCTGGACAGTTGTAATTTTGTAAAAATATATATATATTAAAATGTTGTTGACTTCGGAATATTCGCAGCTCTTGTAACTATTTCAAGCGAATTAATCTACTTCCTAGTTGAACTCGAAAATTTGACGATTTCTGTTTCTCTGTTTTTTCTTTTTACAGATTCCTCATCGCGAGCGAACCTGCATTAACACCTTCCTCGTGGGTAGTTGAAGGTAGGTCCTGGGTGTCTGAATTCTGTCTTTCTGAAGCTTCGAGTTACTTGACACATCTACGTCGTGACTAGTTCAAAGTAGAATGCCAGCAAGTCCAGATTTTCATGTCAACTTTTCCCGGCGTTTTTTTATGAAGCACTTCTTCCTCGTGGTTATAGAGGAGTAGAAATAACCGCTAAAATCGGTTACTTGTCATTTACTTTTGTCGGTTGCATCTACCGCCTGCTGTCGCCGGTTCTACTGCTGTAACTGTGTAACAGCTTGATATTGCGATTATAACTACAGCGTCATCTTCTATTACTGCCTTGATTCAGAAGCCATAAGTGAAACTATGATACTTGATTACAATCGCTACAACTAACTAAAACTACTACTGACTTTCTACAAATACGCGTATCTGTATTTATACAATGATTTTGCCGAAAAATCGTCAAAAAGTGACGCTTACTCTTCAGCCTTTCTAGCTGACCTCCGCTCTGGATTTATCCGTCCTCGCTATTTTGCCTCTTTATCTTATACTTGAATTTAACTTAACATTATCTTTTTTTCTACCCTACTCAGGTTATATGCGCTGAACCAAACTTTTTTATCTTCGCACAGCACTCTTTCAGCTCGTGTCTAATTAGCTGTTTCGTTTCCGTTTTCTCTATTTGCCGAACCGGATCTAGACCTACAGGGTAACTTGAGCTACGCAATTTTCTATTTTCATTCGTCTTGTATAATCATAGTTTCCGCTTGAACTACCGTTATCACTATTATTATTATTATTATTGTTGTGTGACAATAGTTCGCTCATCTCAAACCAAGTGTTGACATTAATAAATCATAATGATAACTGTAACTATATATAACGTTTATAACTATGCACCCTCGTCGAATTCAAATTTGATCCTAAATAAATAAATAAAATATTTCGTTCCTCGTTATATCGACGTTAATATTAAATATTATTCGAATTTCGTAAATGGTTAAATTAGTACTACGTTTGTATCGAGCGATTTTCTGAGACATATATATGTATATACAGGAAAAGTAAAATCAAAATACCAAGAAGACGGTGGAAATATGATATCGTTAAATATGTGCGAACCAGTTGGATGCGGAAAGTGAAAAAGATAGAACAGCAAATGAGTACTGAATATATATTTCAAAGTAAAAAACAAAGAGAACTTTGCTCAAGTTGGGCTTTTTTATTATTATTTAATTTTGATTATTTCGTATGTGTATTTTTGGTGTATTTAAATGAAATAAAGGCTTTATATATATAAATCAAATTAATTATTTTTTTAGACGAGCAAGAAATTGAAAGATAAATAAAATACTTTAACTTACATATATAAGTTGTGGATATTATTTTCTGTTATCGTTAATTTTATTTCGAAGTGAACAGGACGATATATATATATATATATATATATATATATATATATATATATAATTAAATTGACGGAAAATAAATAATTACAGTTCATAGCAACTTGGCTTGTTTTAATATCTCGTTTAACCGTTGTTATTATTACTAGATTTGAAAAATGGACAATCCTGTAAATGAACATTAATCACACGAATTGTTTTTGCGGTCTTTCCGCACGCAGTTACTTCGATTTTCGAATCGTAATTAATAACAAGTTGGATCACATTTAAGGAAAACGAATATTACCGATTCGTTTCCTCGTTTCGAGATCGAGCGGTTACTTTTTTTTGTTTAATACGATAGAAAATTAAATTAAATTAATAAACAAAATTCGATTAAACATTTTTATTAAAAATTATTTTTCTCTTTTACGGTTTACATCTTACATACGCACTATACGTAATGCGTGTAACATCGTACGAAAAACTGGTTATATTATATCGATAAATAACCAATACTTACATACGCATATATAAATACATCAAACATATATACATACACACTACTCATATATGCCCTATATACTCGTATATGTACGGTGTATATATATATATATATATATATATATATATATGTATATATGTATTTAACATATCCTACTTGACTTATCATCGCGAACAAATAATGAATCTAAGACTGATAATAGAAAAAGCGCGCGAACGTGAAATACCAGTAGTTCTATGTTTTGTGGATTTTAATAAAGCATTTGACAACGTAATTTGGAGTAAGCTATGGTCTCGGTGCTTTTAAAAATGGGAGCACCCAAACATATGGTTAACCTGATATAAAGTTTACATGAAAATAATAGTAACGTCGTCAGAATTGACAAAGAAATACAAAGTAAAGAATTCCATACGAAGGAAGGGGTCCAACAAGGATGTGTGTGTGTATGTGTATGTATAGATTAACTGATATATAATCTTCCTATTATCAATCATCTGCGTTATACAATTTATTTTTAATTTTAATTTTTCCGCTTATTAACGGCCCTTTGTTACAATTTTTCTGAAAAATATACGATTGTTAATTTAAAAAATAAAATAAAATAAAATAAAATAAATACGTAATAACAAAAAGTCATTCTAGCAATAACATAATAAGTCGATTTGTGAAGTAGTGTACTCATCATTATCGTCTAAATTTTGCGTAACAAAACTATACAACAAGTTCAGGACATCATAAAATGTACAATACAAACGCTATACAATAAATATATATATGTCTAAATAGGATGTCGGGATAAAATTTAACTGAAGAACCAACTTTTTAACAACAGATAATTTCATCGACATATTTTACATTTCTTCCATTGTGTTCGGTTAATAACTTCCTTTAGTTTAACCAGCAAATAATACAAATTATTATCAGGGTGGAAAATAAAATACATTACGCTACGAATAGATTTATAAAAGAACGCTAAAATCTTTTATTTTAAAACGAATAATATAAAGATTTATAAAAAGGTCATCTATTCAGGAAAGAATTATTTAAAAAATAATTTTGTAATGACGTACTTTCGAATCGGACAAAATTACGTAATAAATAATCGATAAAATTATTACATATCAAATTTTATTTATTATTATTATTGTTTTTTTTAATATATTCGTTTTTATTTTATAACGAAATTTCGTCGTCAATTTTAAAATAATAATATGAATAATAATAATAATAATAATAATAATAATAATAATAATAATAATAATAATAATAATAATAATAATAATAATAATGCTAAAATTAAATAAACAAAAAATAAAGTATTTAAAATTATTCAATTTTACATAAAAATACCGCAACGCTTTTCGGCTGTTAAACCGTTATTAAGTGAATATAAACAAATAAATATAAAATTTATAAAAGTATAAAAGGAAAAATAAAATATAAAATGAACGAAAATAATTTAGTACAATATTGCAAAAAATATTAAAGCGAAAAAAAAAACATTTATAGAATAACCCGATAGCTCTGTCAGTCTATCAGATTATCTTATAAATAGCCCTTTTTTTTTATCTTTGATATTTTTTGTAATATTGTACAACTAAATTAATTATTTCCTTACATTTTATTTTATTTTTTGTTTTTAAATTGTTATATGTATCGTCTATTTTATTTTTATATTTATATATATATATATATATATATATATATATATATATATATATATATATATATATATATGTATATATGTGAACTCGGATAATGGATTAATAGTCGAAAAGGTTTTTTTACCTTTTATTTGGCTTCCATAAAAGAAAAAAAAGTTAAAAATATTGTTATCTTTTTATATACGTATAAAAATTTAGCAATTTCAATTTTCTGTTTTAAATTATAAATTCTAACGCTGTTCGATAATTCGACGTATAACGCTAAAAAAATTTTCAGGTTTCCTTTTTAATTTACACTTCCGCCGAATTCCGATGAAAATTCCGGTAGTATATACAAAAGTGTACGAGTTATTTAGAGACAGTTCGAACGCAGTTTAGGAATTTCTAAACTCCTACCTGAATACCATTTCGCGTTGGACGCGAAGAATTATTAATTAATCGATTAAATAATTAATAATTTTCCGGGCGTCTATTCTAAAACTTTTTAGGAATGCGCTAAGAATTTTTATTTCTGTTTATAAAGGAAGTCGTAAAAGGAGACGCGTCTTATTTTAACCAAAACTCGTGCCATTCGTCAAACACGATGGCGTACAAGTTTGGCATTTTAAATTCCAAATTCGTATTACACATATACATACACACATGCATATGTATGTATATAAAGAGAGATAATGTTTGTGTGTATTTGCACATTTTACTTATATGTCCGCGCATGTGTGCGTCGATGTCGGTTATCCGACGACGAATATTTGTTGCCGTCTTTGTAGTAATAAATACCGTTGGCACTTCAAACGAAGAGGTTGCGATTATCACACGCGTTGCGAATTCTGCGAAAGTATAATAATAGAATTTAAATTTATTACAACTGCGATAATTATTACATTATTACTTATTCAGAACTTTCGAACACACATAATGTTTAGTCTTTGAATTTATCGAATTTATCGTGCGACGTCAAAAATTAAGTGTGTATATATAAAGAAAAGTCGAATAGCGTACTCCTTGTACGGCCGGGAAACTTGGACGGTAAACAAAGGGCAAAAATGTTATAGAGAAATACGAACAATTAAATCGGAATAAATTATTATTATTTGTACATCATCGATGGTCAGTATAAATAAATTATAGATAAATAGCACAATTTACACATAAGTTATAATTCCCAGTTCAGTTTGATTAACCAATCGTGTGCGCTGCATCCGACAATGAATCTGATTTCATCAATCCTTCGAAGCCGGTAAGTGGCATTCGGTTAAAATGTGGTTCATTATGTTTTTTCCCATATCGACCCTATTTTTTCATAAATAATAACGATGATAATAATATATATTTGACGATTGATAATGAAATCGACAAATTTACGACCCAGTATCCAAATAGACGATGCAATCGTAATTATTAGTCGGATAATACTTTGAGTATAAACAGAACTATAGGTCATCCCTTAAAATGTTGAATACATTTATATTCTTCAATATATATATGTTCTAAATTTTAATTAATCTATCCTAGCCACACTAGTTTCGATACATCACGCAACGTTTAGGAGATAGCCTTGTGCACGTTCCGTACGAATCCGGTTATTAGTGTCCAGTGTGAAGAAAATGAATCGAATGGCCGTTGACTCTGCGTCATCAGTAGTTGATATTAAGAAAAATAAGGCCCTTGGATAGGAACCGTGTTTGTTTAGTTTTTTGTTTTTTGTACAGGACATTTTTTATCCATTAAGCTGTCTCTTGAAAATGTTCAATCCACCTTTGAATTGCGACATTTTACACCGCATTAAGGTTGAATTCTTTTCGAAACTATTTTTGCACTGTCATGATCGCGATTCACGGCGAAAATAACGTTCCACGCAAAACGCTCGCTCTTTCGCGTTATAGGATGTCGTGATAACGGAACAAAAACGAATCTCTCGCGGTTTGCGTTTGTAGCAGTGTGACCAACTGCGTTATTAAAAAAAAAAAAATTAAAAAAACAACCGTCCGTCTTCTCTGGGTCACCCTATATAAAGTATAATATTTAGGAACATTTTGGGTACACACATCTGAGACGTCTGTTTTGTAATAGTTTGTTAAAATTAGAGTATTTTACCAGACAAATAAGCGTTTTATAGAGAATTATCTTATCATTAACATTAAACGATGATTTTCCGTTGTAACAATAATAAATATAATTACTACCGGATTTTGTACGTGTTCCGAAAAAAATCGATTACCGAAGAGTATCCTCCCAGGGTAGAGGAACACGTTTTGATCGGTTAACTAATGTGAAATGAACTCTAATTTCAGTCGGTAATACGCTTGCGGTTGAAAAAAATATAGCTCGGGTTCGAGCGCCGTTCGAATGAAATTTCCATCTTTTATAATAACGCGTCATTTATTGATATTATTAATCGCATTAGGTGTGTATATAAGAAGTGTAGAGAAGAGCTGTATCGTTAATGAGCAAGACGCAATGGTCAAATGAATGACAAGTCCCGGACGAAAAATGAAAAAATAATCAGAAATTTCTTGGAAGATTTAACGTCAACGATTAAAGCAGACTAACCATCACTGATCTACAGATTAAAACAGAATACACGATAAATACATTGGAATCTCGAATAATAAGGGGGAAAGTCGAAAAATTCCGGATATTTAGGCGAGGTTATTTAATTCGATAAGAAGATGCGTTAAAAATGAGGTCGAGAAAATTGACGTCCCGATTAATAACGAAAAATCAATATTATCGAACATTATAATTTATGCGCAGCCGAATGTTTAGAGCTAGATGTTCTTTTTTGAAACATTTTGTAACAACGGAAACAAAGATTATAGAAAAAATTCTAAAAAAAAGTGTAAACGTTCAGAAACAGACCCGATAAAGATACAATAAAGCGGAAAAGCTACAACGTTACGAGGATACGAAGATCGCGTCATTTTACGCGCATATTCGGAGAATGACGGACTAAATCATTCAGAGCATTTTGATAAGTTCAGTTCTTGAACAGTATAAAAAAAATGGATTTCGATGAAATGCAAATAGATAATGCAACGATCGATAACGGAATAGAATTTGGAAATCAAATTGACAAATTTGACGGATTTAAAGGAACCAAAAGTGTAATAATGAACGGACGAGAATTAGAAAAATCGCAACTAGGAAGAAATACTGCGGGATGTGAAAGTAAAATAAAATGCTCTTTATGGGGTGGTTTATCATCATCGAGTCCCGATATTTCGCTGTACAGTGTTAACTAGCTTACAAGGCAACCGTAATGCGGCGTTAGCAAAACATCCTCCAGCGAGAACTGATTGTAATCGTTTTGCGGTCACGACACAATGCAATCTTGCCCGTATTTTTGTAGTGTACCATATTAGCGCGCATATTGTGTTATGCGTGGTGGTTTGCGCCATTGTCTTCCACGCGATAACAATATTTAGGTTTATATTTTTACTTTTCGACGATAATTTTTGCATCGTATTCCAACTCGGTAGCTTTCGTATAGAAGTCCGCGCTCGAGCCGCTAGCATCTGTAGAACCAGCGTGGTCTATAGATAATTCCGAGAGAAGAATTTGTAAATAACGACGACAAACAAGCGTCATATGTTGTAGATAGATAATTTAAAATCCACGAGAAAGGGGAAAAACACGCGGCGGTGGTGGGAGGTTATTTACATATACGTCGGTAAAATTCACTGAATTAACCGGTTAAAGAATATCTAATTAAATTTAATAACCGAAAGAAAATTTGCTCGGACGACCTTGAATCCGAGGAACAATTTTTTTTCTACACACATACGAGCGCATCCATCGGGGTCTTCTGTTCGGTTAATCTGAGCGAAATTAAATAATTCCCATCGGGTCGATTAGAGAGTATTCATTTTTAACATTTTAACCATTGCATAAACACACACATATATATATATATATGTGTGTGTGTTTATATATATAATCAGAGGCGGTGATGTATTGAGGAGAACGACGACATTTTATTTAAACACGTTTGTTAATTGTTACGTAATTAACTGGTTAGAATTCCACGCGACTAAAATTTAACGAGCGGAAGTAAACTACATATTTTTTTTTCACTTTTTTCTAGAAATCACATTATTCCCTAATCTATTCCCGGATTCTATTAGTAGAGACAGAGTTGCCACGTTGAAAAAAGTTCAATTATTAGAACGACACTAAGGCGATTATTTAAGAAAATCTTGTAGAACGTCTTCCCTCCGAAGATTTAACGACGTTTAAATGACTACTCAACGATCATACGTTTCTACGCTACTGAAAGATGCTAAAGATGCCACACGTCGCTAACGAGGATATTCAAGACGATATTATTGGACGAGAGTTAATAAAGAACTGGATAGGAAATATTATGAAAGAATTTGAAAGAAATCATCTCGATCGTGTGTATAGATGACATACCGTATAAGTGATTATTCTTTATTCGTACGGAAAAGGCTAGCAATCAACCGCAATCGAAATTGCATTTTATCAGCAACTAACATAAGGAATAGCGATTCTCACGAGCAGTTAAATAAACGGTTCTTTGAGAGGATTTTACCCCGAGCAGGTAATATTTTTAGAGCATTATATTTCAGTCTCACTCCCGAATTATTATTAATCCATACGTCGGTATGATAAACTGTTCGAACCCGCGATATTTTAAATAAAATAATCATATACCGGAACGAAAAAAATATAGAAGAACATCTTATCGGAAGTCCACATCCCAATTCTAATTTTAACCGTTGGCGCTTGAAAAATTCTTCATTTAGATTAGTGTATTTCTAACTCACTCCATCCTTCTAAGTATTCTCTCTGACACATAAGCCTTCAACTATTTTCTCAATTACACAATTCCTCTCCAACCTCATTTACTAACTGTTAAGTCAACATTTTTGAATATCGCACCGAAATCGTGTACTCCACGTTTAGTGAACACACCAGAGATTCATTTTTGTACCGTTTCAATTACTACGACGTCATATAATGTTGTGTGGAACGTTATTTTCGGCGTGAATCGATCGCAATAGTGCAGAGAAGGTTAAGAATTCAAAGTTACACCGTGTGTACACAATTTCTCAATGCAATTTTAAGGTGAATTGAACATTTTCAAGAGACAGCTTCTGCAACGGATCATAAAAGGTTCTGGACAAAAAAAAAAAAAAAAAACAAAAAACGGTACAAGCATTGATCGAGTTCGGGCAGCGATCACTTAGAGTCCCGGACGCTGCTTCTTAAACCTGTCGAGAGAATCTGTTCGCCATATATTGCTGTAACACTTGAAATTTTATCCTTATAAACTACTAATAACTCAGGAATTAAAAATGCACAACGAATACTTTCTGCCGAAACGAACACAAACAGATCGATTTAAACAATCTTTTAACGAACGACGAAGCACTTTTTCAGCTATCTGGATTCTTAAACAAACACAACTGCCGCTACTGATCCGAATCTAATCCGAATTCAATTGAACAGAAGCGAGCGAGTAATCGTGTGAGCTGGAGTGGGGAATAGAGGGTCTTATCTTTTCACCAGTACTGTCAACGGAACGCGCTATATCGAGATGATAAACTCGTTTTGGCTTCCCTCACTTTGGCGTCGTCTGTTCCATACAACAAGATGGTGCGACATGTTACTGTTCGACAGAAACGCTCACAGTCCACAGTACTGAAAGAAGTGTTTTGGTAACCGTATATGTCGCATTGGACGGATTTCGCTTGGCCGTCGCCCTCGCCAGATTTCATTCCAGATTTTTTTTTTTTTTTTTTTTTTTTTTTTTTTTTTGGTGAGGATACCTTAAGAACCGCGTTTACTAAACACGTTCACGAGATCCGGAAGAAAGACCCGGATAATTTAAAAAATTCAGCGACCTATGTTGGAAAAAGTGTTCGAAAATGTTATAAAAAGATTGAATAAATCTATTGTTGTAAATGGCGGTCGTCTGAATGATATTGTGTTTCACAAATGATTGTTAACTAATCTCCGGTTTTCCTATTTTTTAATAAAATTGGAGTTTTTGAGTTATTACAAAAAAAAAAAAAGTCTACCTTCTCCGGGTCGTCAAAAAGAATTATTTTTGAACGCATACGTACGAAATATTTTATAGACGGTATACATGGGGAACACGAGGACACAACACGCATCATTGAAAAATGTCCATCTTACTGAAGGCTTTAAATTAATTCACGAAACGATCGTTTCAAATGACCGCGTAACATTATTTGGTAACTTTTAATTAAATTATAAGTGTATGACGCTAATATAAGAAATACATATAGATAGATGCGTTAGCAAGTACATTCAGCGTAATTCTTCCAATACTCGAACTTTTAATTAAATAGTAGTATTCAATCCTATATATATTACGTCGTTCGGTTGGATCTAACAGATCGGAAGATCGGAGTTAGTCATGCGGATGTTAAATCTACTTTTTGCACTTACAGGCTGGAGTTCTCCGAGGAAGTGTTGCCTATAGATGACGATAGTACCACCGCTACAATATTTGCCGATGACACCGATTTAATGATGTTACAAACAAGCTTCAGGAAAGGGTTCATTCGGTATATACACGAACTAGAAGGCGGAAGACTACGCTGAATGAGCAGAAATTCATCCGGGTTCTTTTCACTCTGCCTACTTCTAGTACCCAATATCGTATATATACCTTGGTTAACAAGCTATTCCGCAAATTGATTCTGCAATGTATCTAGCTATGCATCTAGATAAACGAATGTCGTGGAAAAATGAAGGTTCAACTAATTAAAACCAATGTACGACATTTGTACCGGTTAATAGGTAGGCAGCTCGCAAACTGTTATTGTACAAACAAGTCACTAAAACCGATTAGGACGTATGAAATTGCCTTATGGGGCTGTGCTGCGCGTTTCGAGAAATGATACAGCGACGTCAAAATGTGATCTTGCGGGCAAGATATTAAATTGGATCTCCGGGTGGTTACTGTTAACGAAATCATTACGGAATTTGCTCGAAAACGCTATTAATCACGTAAATATGGAAGCAATACAGCCGCTAGATATCGGATATAGACGTCTTAAACGTAGATATCCGTTAGATTTAGTTACCTAAATATATTTATCGGGTTAAATCGTTAGTCTTATATATCATAAGAATTAAGTTTTAAACACTTCGTGTTATGATTGGTACTTATTTAATTTAACAGTTAAGATCGTACCTATATTATATGATATTATATATATATATTAATTGTTGAAATTACTAATAATAATACTATTATTACTCTACCGCGCTTAGAAAACGCTATCGATTGAAGATAATATTTTATATTAATGTTTATTAGACACCTTTGGGAAAGTAACGAATTAATTCAACCATATGACAGACGCGCTAAATCATTAATTCGGGTTTAGATCGAAACGTTCGCCAATATCCTTACTGAAGCAGTAACGAAGTCTTAGAAATAAAGTTACAACACTATCATAGCTCCTGTCTGGAAATATGGTTTAGAAATGTACGGAACAGCTGCTAAGACGCACCTAAACAAAATACAATCATATCAATCGAAAATATACCACGTTATAATCGTAAAGATATAATTCAGGACGATCCAAATGTTCAATCTATAACGGAGGTATATAAGCAGCAGTACAACAGAATAGTACATATATCACGTATGAAAACCGTCGGATTCGCGGATAAGCCAGTTAGAAGATTGAAGAAAAAAAATATGTACAGATGCGCTGTCTAACCGATAATAAATAGTAGTAAATATTAGACATACATTGTTTCAGTGTCCTGCCTTTGCTGCTATTCGTGTTAAGTTTGGGGCGCAGGAATCAAAATGCTTTCCACTTTATAAGTTACATAAAAACTTTTTTTAGAGTATTCAGAAGAAATTATGCGATTAAAATTTAAATTAAGTAAAGTTTAAGAAATTTCATTGTTTTCATTTCAACTTAATTCAAACGTTATCCCAACATCAATAATATCGAATCTAGCACAAGCTGCTTTACTTATTATGTCTTAAGTCTTTTACTAGGTATTGTTTTTGTAGATAATGGATAATTCTTACTGGTTAATGATTACATGTATATTTATTTATTAAGATCATAGTTTTATAAAAACACCAGTGGGTATTTACATAGTTATGTTGTAAGTCATTAAGTTGTTTTTATTTTTTCTTTCCTTTTATGTTATCTTATATTCGTTTCTTTGATAACAGTTATTCCTCTATGTAAGTTTGTAAGTCACAAGCGTATACAGTAATTTATTATTTATGCTATGATGTAAGTTTATATCGAGATTTATTATTTTATAAATCACAAACTCGTTATATGCTTTCTTGGTGGAATACTATGTATTTTTCATTCCTTTTCCATCATATATTATGTTATTATAATGTGGAGGTCTTTGCATTTGTTCATGGACCTCTATATTTACATGTATATTTTTCTCTTTTTTCAACACAGAGAGAGGGTGTTTTTTAAAAATCCCACACACTGATTTCTTTGGAATCCAGCAGCACTTTCTGAGTGCATGTGCTGCTCTCAAAAATATATAATAAATATATCGGTGTCTTTTGAAGATTTTTCTCCTCATGCTTCAAAAAAAAAAAAAAAAAAAATTAAACAACGTAAAAATATACGAACTGTAAATAAGAAAATTTAAAAAACTTTTTAAAAATCCATTGCGAAGCCGAATCAAACATTCGTTTTTAAAAATCCCATAAAAAATTTTTAAAAAAATATTACTTTGAAAATTATTAAACAACAACGGGCGATATTTAAATCGTAAAATAAAAAATTATCCCCGTACACCTGGGAATACTTTGTACAAAAAGATTTCTAAATTTCGGGTAAAAAAATTTTGATAACGCTCGACTGAAAAGGTTTTATCGAAATGCTTGCCAATTCGATAGGAAAAATTTCACGATAAAAATATTATTAATAGTTTTTGCCAATTTAACGTACGTTCTAGAAACGGTTCGAGGTCGTATTAAGTCGTGTCGTCCTCGCGGACGAATTTATTATCCTGTTATTTCTGGAAAATTCCGATTACAAACACCATTTTCCGAGAATATTATCCTAAGAATTCTACGTCCCGGAGGTTATATATACGAACAATTATATATATATATATATATATATATATATATATATATATATATATATATATATATGAGAACGGAACGATGTAAAAGATGCAGCACAAGTCAAGAATTTAATGGTTAGGTACAAGTCATATGCCCACCAACCTAACAAATAATTTTATATGTTATCTATGTATATGTAGTAACTGTTGGAATAGGAAAAAATTGAAAACCGTTACTCGAGCATAAACGATGACGATTGGATAAGTTTTAAAAGTAAATTAACGAATTTTAACCGCAAAAAATTCTCTTCTTAAAAACATACCGTGGCAGACAGACAGACGTTAAAATTTCTACGTAGTAATAACGAAAATAATAAAAATAGTAAATGTAGTAACCGGACTCTTCCTTAATGATTGTTAGTATCCTGTCTTTTGATGGATCCACTTTGGTCAAAAAAAAAATACGCACACTAACTCGTAAAATACGATTTTATATATATATATATATATATATATATATATATATATATATATATATATATGTATACTTATGCTAAAAGCATGCGTATGTATGTGTATAGTTATTTATTTATTCCTATACATATTTCTCGGAAGAACGGGAAATCACAAAAGACCCGCTCCTCAACAGCTATCACAAGCTGTAGAACTAGGTAGTAATGATAATATTCCTCGGAACAGAAACGGGGTATTAAGCCAAATTATATAAAGGATAGATTTCAACTAGTGGTGGTGACAATATATACAGATACTCTCACTCTCTCTTCGTTCGCGTATATTTCATAAATGTATGTTTGTGTGTTACGTCAAGAGACGAAGATAGAATTTACGTAATGACCGAATAACGACAATAATAGTAATAATACCGATGACAATAATATATAACAGTAAATAATAGTAGTGTTAGTGATAATAGTAAGAAGCAGAATAATGATAAAGTCATGAGGAAGAACAATAAAATAAAAAAAAATAACAAAAAAATGTATTGTAGTAGTAGTTAGCAGTAAGTTATTCGAATAACAAGACGATGAAAATTGAACAAATAAAATACTAACAGGCTTAACAAGAAAACCAAAAAAAAAAAAAAAAGAAAAAAAATTGGTTTGCAGGGCGTGAAGTTTGGGAACACGGGCAACTACTTCCGAATAGCGGACGGCATTCTTGTATCCAACTCGTGTTGGTATTTCCGGTTTATCCGACAAAAACATCTCCTGCCGACCAAAAGACTTGCAAGCATCATACCACGCGAAGAGATAATATACTATAGCCATCGACTAGGATGTTAGAAACACACACCTGTATATATATATATATATATATATATATATATATATATATATATATATTACCACGCAGAAATGTCTCCAACGTCTGAGCAATTGTATAATGTATATTCCAAACTCGTTCAACAACACCTATCATCGCGTCGCGAATTTCAAACACACAATTACTAGGCAACGGGTTAGAGATGTCTTCTGTCTTCATCCTCGCCAATATTCTTGCACGGTATAGAAAAACTGTTTTTAGTCGACTATGTGTACACACATACATATATACATATATATATATATATATAAATTCTAGTTTTATAAAATTATTGTGCTGTGAATAAATTAAAATCAATATATATCTCATTAAACGAGCAATTCATATATATATATATATATATATATATATATATATATATATATATATATATATATATATTCGGTTATCTTTGAAACGAGTCCAATGATTTGTGTGGAGTTTGTACATACCGGTATTTTATTAAGCAATTAAAACCGTCTTATGGAAATTTCGAATTTTCACATTTTCAGTCCCGACCCCGAGTACAGCCATTTAAGAAATTTTGATAATTTTCCGTCATCTATTCTCGATACTTATCTCTAATAGAAGTGTACGTTTCAAAAATTTCAATTCGATCGCATTAACCATTCGAACGTTATAAGTTTGGAAACTCGCTGGTAAACATAATTAAAATTTTATATTTCGAGTATGCCCCCCGTTTCATTTTTTTAATCTACGAAATAATTCTTTATATAGAAAAAATCCTATAGAAAAATTCCCAAATTAGTTAAAAAAAAAAAAAAAAAACATTAAGTGGACAATACCTTCCGATATTACTTTAAACAAACGGCATCTTTGATTATAACTATGGAAATTTAAATTCTACGCGATTAAAGCGGTTACTAGTTACAGTACTTAATGATTTTTAAGGATATATGATTTCTATCTAAATATACGTTCCGAAATGAAAACACTAGGACGTTGGCCGCTAGTGGATTGATGCGAGTTTAGAGAGCCGGTGCAGGTATCTTCCAGCGCATCTTCTGATTACTTTTCTAACAGAATACGGAGATGTCGTCATTGCGAATATTAAAACGCTTAAGACGATATATCGGTTAACACGAAGTAATGAAACGGTCCGCGCGTCTTCGTGCATTTTCTTCCTTGAAGACAAAACAAAAATCGCTTAACGCGAAAAGATTTTCTTAATTCGTGTCGTTATTTCTTAAAACCGTACGGGTTTAGTACCGTTCTCACGAGGGTTTGCTGTTTTCGTTTATACAGACTTGAAAAGACAAACATAAACTTTTTCAAGTTTCTATATTATCGAACTGATCTAAAAAAGTATTATCGAATGTTGCATTAGATGATGATCGTGCGTGTATAGTTACAATTATGGCGGAAAAAGAGATTTTGGAGATTGTTCAAAGCTCAAAAAATATCGATTCCGACGACGAATTAAACAACGAGTTGAAAACAATGCAGTTCACGACGCCATCTGAAATGAGCAAAACCGAGAAAAGTGTGCGCAGTTATTTAGATGTACAATATGGTGAAATGAATAACAAAATAGGCGATACGGAAAAATTTGCTGAAAATTTGGCGTTAAAAAATATAACGCGAGAAAAAAATGTATCCGATTATTTTCTAAAAAATTAATAAATGTTTGTATTTATTTTTAAAAAAAAATATTTAAATTACGTACGTATTAAATTTCATTATTAAGTTCTCGTTAATAATATTGTTGTTTTATCGATTTTTATTAAATGCATATAAAATACACTATAATAAAAGTAATATTGTTAAGTATGTGTATTTTTTAAATATCGTTTAACACGAAATTCTTCTAACGCGAAAAAATATTTAAGTCCCTAAATTTAGTGTTAAATTTTCTGTGCATATATATATATTCCAATCCAAAACAAACCAGGAATTTTTACATTAAACAAAGAAAAAAAAACGAACAATTGGAAATTAGTCTTAAATAAAAGAAGATCCGGATGAACTTGAGACCAAAACGAATAAATATGATTTATTCTAATTTAATAATTGCATTTCTAATACATTAGTGGCTCGCTCTATCGACTGGCGCCGGTAACTATGTTAAACTATGAGCCAAGAGATAGCGCTTTCACAGTTATAACAACGTCGAATTAGGGACGGCTTATGTATAAAATGCGAAAAAGATATTAAATTAATTAATATGAAATATTCACTATAAACTGAACAATTATCAGAAATCGGAAGAAATAATTTAAGACGCTGTGTTAAAAACCAAGAACGGAAAAAAATATTTGTAAAACGGTACAAATAGCAAATAAATATTTTTTACTTAACATATTACTGCAAAAAATATAAAATATTATAAATCGCGAAGAAACAATTTTATTTTACACATTTGATTGCGTTACAAATCCTCGGAGTAAATAAATAAATAAATAAATATATATACATATATATATATATATATATATATATATGTATATATATATATATATATATATATATATATATATATATATATATATATATATATATGAACGTGTATATGAATTTAAATAATTTTTATACAGTCATCGCAGCAAATGATGTTTTATAATTAGGGTTCTTTAGTTCCGCTAGAGCTACACCGTCGTCAGGATTAAATGGCAAATGAAAAAATTAACGATAAATGAAAACTTAACCATTCCACGTAAACAAACGAACCGGTCTTAGATTCCGGGATTTTTTGTTAACCTAACCTAGAGACACGATAAAAAATAAAAAAGTTGTTAATACCACTATTACAGTTTTTCTTTACGAAAGATCTAGAACCAAGCCATTACCGAGTGAATATCAAAAATATAAATTATAAAATGTATACAAATGTAAAAAATATACACATTGTACAAAATATTATTCAGATACGCAATTTAAAAAAATTGTCTCGTAGCGATAAAACGTTATTTTTAAATAATCTGAGAAAGCGAATCCGGTAAACAACACAATCGACAATCAACAATATAAAATTTATACAGGAACAATAACACACTAGCAAATAAAATACGAAAAAGTCAGAACTAGCAGTTGAAAATAAGCTATTGCTCTACAACCAGGTCGTCAAACCTGTCTGGAAATACGGATGTCAACTATGGGGGCTGCTCGAAAAAGAGTAACATAGCAATTATACAAAGATTACAAAATAGATTTCTAAGAATCGTTACAAATGCGCCATGGTATGTGACCAATCAAACTCTGCACGCAGACCTAAAGATAAATTACGTAAAGGATAAAATCGTGCAAACAGCTAAAAATCATGCCGCAAGACTGGAGTCACATCCGAATAATATGGCAGTTGCACTGTTAGATAACTCTGCAGTCATTCGCAGATTAAAGAGAACAAACTTTATAGATCTAGTATAAAGTATACATTCCGTATACATATTGTATGAGATCCTGTCACTGGACAGGATTCTTTAACAAGCCATATGATACTGAGATATTACATTTACTTAATTATAGAGCTAGTTGTAAATTAGCAAATATTAAAAAAAAAAAAAAAAAAAATTTGTATTTTCATAAATTTGTTAATGTAATTTTATAGTTCATATTTTTTACATTCCCTCGATAATGGCTTAACAGTCGAAAAGCTGTTTGTGATCTTTTATAAAGGAATTTTCGTAATTTTAATTCCTTTTTTTTGTTATGTAATTTTTAAAACTATTTTCGAGGTCGATATTCATAGTTAGATACAATAATTTCGGAAGATTAATATATTTTTTTACTTTTATTAATAAGTCTGGTTTTTTCTTATTTTCTACACCGTTGTTTCGAATTATTGTATCCTTTTCTGTTGTTTATTATTTTTTTTTAAATCGCTGCATTCCACACTTTTCAAACTAGGGACCTGAAAAAAGGCTTCGTTAATTTTCCGGGAATAAACTACCTGATTATTGTTTATCGAAACGGGTAATATTTGAAAATTGTTTACATGATAAGGTTGAAATTTTTGCTCGTTAGTTTTACCGCTCACTTCTGATAACTCTGTCTGTCGGGCGAAACTAGTCGATTACACCTTTATAAAATATAATACGCGAGATACCGTATAAAAATTATTTTTATTTTTATTTTATTTTTCTTTTCAAAATGTTCACATTACAGATACACTTTTTGATATTAATATACATATTTTTATTAATCCGAAAAACGAACTTAAATTAATTCTCAATTCGATCCGATAAATAACGATTAACACCTGTCGTGAAATTAATTGCCGATGAATTGAACTACGTAGATCTGTGTTTCGATATCGTTTCTATCAAATTTCGATGTTTCTGTATTTGAATTAGAAAATTTATGTCTTATTTTTATTTACATTAAATCCGTATTGTGTCATAATATTTCCCAGTCCGTTTGAAAGTTTTTCCGTATTCTTTATATCCGCGGCAATAAACGTCAAAATGTGCGTGAAAATAAACACGAAAAATTAGTTAAAATCGATAAACTTTTATAAAAAATCATAAAGCTTTTCTTCGGATATTAAACTATTAACAAAGTGAACATAAAAATAAAATATAAAAATAAATTATTATAATATTATATATATATACAATATAAAAATATAAAATTGCAATTTTTTTTGTTTTCCACATTCTCTATCAGATTATTTTATAAATAACGTTTTTGTTTTCTTGTTTTTTTTTGTTTTTTTTTTAATGTTTCTAATTTGTGTAAATTGTATATTTAAATTATTATTTTTTTACATTTTATATTTTTTTTTTATTACATAAACATTTTTATATTTTCATATTTTATTTTTACGTTAACAATCGAAAAGCTTTTCAATTTAAAGAAAAAAAGTTTTGCGATTTTAACTTTTTTTTAGCCAAAGTTCGTTAGTTTCCGGTTTCCTATCACTACTACAAACGTAACTTATGTTATACTAGTCACTTGAAGCTTCAGACGACATTAATATCGCTTCGTAGTAGGAAAATACCCCCGTTTTTTTACTGCCCGTCTTCTGTACTATTTACCGGAGCTACAGTAACGATCGACCGTCTTTTTTCCAAGAAGTGTAGAAAATACCGATGTCCGCAGGAATTTTTAAGTATTTGACGAAAGAATACCTTGAAAAAATTAAATAATTCATCGGAAATTCCCCGCTTTTCTCCGAAAATTCTCAATGTTCCTTGAAAGATGTAAAACACTGAAAGTTAATAGAGAAATTTCGAATTTGTTTCAGCAACAATTTGCCAATGACCTTTCGGCTATACCATAAAATAGATACGGATAACGTGCAACGTAATAGGGTTACATAACGTACTTAGGATATATTCTCATAGTTACATATATACATGTATATACAATGGAGCAACCGGAGTTTGTATCCGGGGTGAGTTCAAATACCCACTCGCCAAAAAAAAGTTTAAAAATTTGTAACAAAACTGAATAAAATAAACACAGCTGAATTTGTAACAAAATTTGACAGGCGAAACAAATTATAAACAATCTCGAACAACAACGAAACAAGTAATAACAACAACAAAAAACCGCACTGGTCACTAACTGGATCAGATTCAAATGCCCATTGGCCCAACTAACAGCCATTTTTTCTCACTTTTTTTTTCACAGTCAGCTGGATTTTCAATGTTAGTAATATTTTCTAACAGTACTTTTTTCAATTTAGGCTGTTTTGCACGATTGATAACGCGAGCTCTTTCAAATATTCTCTTCCGTTTCAGTTATCATTTTAGCTGCGAACTTGTTTGGACTTACAAGTTACGCGACTTCTTGATATGTATTTTATACTTTTCCGAGCCCTCTGAGGGGGCTTGAACCCGGTAGCCCCTCGTCGGTGCGCCATTATTTATATATATATATATATATATATATATATATATATATTATATGCGCGCGTGTGTAGTTTTAACAGAAACTTCTTATGAACATGAAATTATGAAAAGTTATAAATAGGCGCTAGCAAGTTGTTTAATTCGAATCTTATCGATCACGCTAAACTTTGAAAGGTTAAGAGTGATTACTAACTTCTCACGATTATAAATTATTATTTATGAAATGTGAATTGCGATACTTCTATTATTACGACATATGTGATACAAATATATATATATATATAAGTATACGCCACTGTTATCACAACACTATTACGCTACACTGAACATACAATAATAATAATAATGATAACAATAAATATATACGCGATTAATCGACGAAATTATTTCCGCTCGATAAGAGGCCGGCGATACTTGAAAAACGATGACGGCCACAAGACGATGACACTCGAAAAGTGACGATGGCCAGAAGACGACGACACGAATGAATAACGGCTTAAACGAGACAATTTAAAAACCGATATCGACTTATCCATTCACCGTATCCTACTAGAAGTTTTTCCATGCCCCCTTGAAAAAAACAATATCTCAATCCGCCTTCTTCTCGCCCGCCTTCAATTTTTCTTCACTGTTCAATTCACTCATCATCCTTCGTAAAATCCAAGCGTCTATTCGCTGAGCTATATATACACCACTTTCTTTTCACCCGTAACCACTAATCGCAGTTGCTGCGTACTTGGCGCGTAAATCCAACTTAATAATAATAATAATATATCGAAAAGTTGAAAAGCCGCGTTTCGAAATGATAATAATAATTTACCATCGTCAATGCTCGCCAACGCTTACTTACGTTGCAATAAGTAACCGATCGATTGAAATGTGGACTCTTTACAATTCAATTTACTCATCTTCCTTCATAAATAAAATCCAGGTGTCTATTCTCTAAAGCTATATAACCACTTCCTTTTCTCCCAGTTAATCGCAGTTGATGCGCTCGGCGCGTAAATCCAATTTTTTATAATAATAATATATCGAATAGTCGATTCTTTATTATTCAGCGTTTTACTTTATTACCACATCCTCTGTTGCAATAACTGATCGATTGAAAACTACATCGTACAATTCGAAGCGCCCCAAAATCGAGAACTAATAAGACGGCGGACGAATATCGAACAATAAATAAATGTCGCGCAGACTCGATAGTTAATATGGAAAGTCGCGGCTTAAGAGCTTTCGCGTCCAATGCATATACTGTTGGATACGCGCTATTTTCTAGCTCGAATATCTCGCGAGATATTATTGCAGGCAAACCATTAAGTTTAGTTATATATATATATGTGTATTGCATATTTCATTTATTTAAACACACTCGACTTCTTGGTCATTTGCGTCTACTACGTTAAATGATTAAATATAACCGAAAAGAAAAGCTATATCTTTTGGAATACATTTTTATACATTTCAAAAAAATAAGAACAGATTGAACGGTAGCTTCATCGTCCGCAAGCACTTCTTCTATCGTCATTCTCGCGGTGTGAGGCCTTGTTTGAACGCTTTATCCCGTTTCTTGGTGAACCGTGGACATTCAGTGATAATGTGATCGATGGACATTTTTTAGTTACCGCAGTCTCTACACGACGGCTGTAGTCCACTCTGGAGCAGCGGACCGTGTGTTAATTTCGTCTGAACAATACGGATTCTACATAATACAATTCCTCCTCGTCTGTTTTCACGGTGTGACGTTGTCCAGTATTCCAATTTGCCTTTAACTTGTCGTAAATTGTTATTTCTTGATTGCGAGCATTATTCGTTTTCTCGCACTCAATAGCTCTTTTACACGTGTCGTTGTGGTCTGTTTACTATTTTCCCATGGCGGGTTTGCTGTTTTGGGTGGACTGATGGTAAACCGATTTATATGTACTTTAAATAATCATTACACCCGATTCCGAATGGTTTATTTTTGTCGCGGTAGAATTTATCAAGATTGGAATGTTTTATAGAAATTTACGACGCGTTTTGTTGCCGCTAAGTTTCGCGCAGCATTTCAGTGCCGATATAATTCGCCGGTGTTTTAATGACGTTATATTTGTTTCTGCATGCAAGCTTATTACCGAGAACGCCCCACTGCATATTCTGAGCGCGCTGTTCTGGATTACGTTCGGCTTCCTTAGTGTACTATCAGCCGCTGAGTCGTATGCGATCGCACCGTAATCCATTATTGATCTGACAACAGTTCCGTATAATCTTAATAGCGTGCTTCTATCAGCTCCCCATGGTTTGCCATGCAACATTTTCGGCAATACTGTTTAATTTTAACTTGATCTCGCGTTCCGGAAGTTTATATATAGAGAATTCTCGTAAAAACTAATTTTAGATCACGAATTCGGTAATGTAAAATATTGACAACCTTATTTCATTCGTGAACAAAAAAACAGTTTGTTATATATATATATATATATAAATATATATATGCATATGCGTCCCCTGTGTGGTCTTACATATCTGATAGTAATAATTACAGATAATGCAAAATCACTCTGCTGCAGAATTTTGCCGAATGCGCTACAAGATACCATAAAATAGCACACTTACATAATCAATTAAAACTTCGATAAATTACACCATATATTAACAAAATATCGGAAAAATTTTATTAAAAGTCTTAAAAGCACGATAATGAGCTAATTAAAAGCACAGGCAATATCTCCGACACACTCAATATAAACATCGTAGAATTAGGCACTGATTGTTATAATTAATTTAATTTAAAAATGAATTTCCGTATTTAATTATTACGATTAATTTAAAGTTAATTATAGCGTTTCCTTCTTTTACGTAGGTTTTTTGTTTTAATTTTTCCTACGTAATATATTTAATAAATTAAATTTTAATTTAAGTTCAAGTTGTTTTATATAACATTTGCTAAGGTTATTATTAATGTACTTAACTGAATGAATTTACTTTTGATTGCAACACTGTATGTAAGTGTTGAAATAAATTTGTCGCTGTTATATATATATATATATATATATATATATATATATATATATATATATGTATATATATATAAATAATATATTTATATACATGTGTATATATATATATATATATATATATATATATATATATATATATATGTAGATGAAGAAAGACACACTATCAGTAGGAAGTTTCATCGCATTATAAAAATCATTAACGCTACATATCGCGGGGTTATTAAACGAGACACTAAATAAACCTATCCCATAAACTAAAAGGACCTGCTTATATATATATATATATATATATATATATATATATATATATATATAATAAAGATAGAGTATATAGAGTTGAAATGGAGGAGTAGGGACCACGCCTTGGCTTAACTGCGCGCACTTGAACAATAATAAAATGTATAAGTTGACTTTGATATATATTTTACTTTTGCTATAATAATTTTATGATCTTTAATAAAAAGAATCATAAATTCACCAAAAACTTTTCAATATGCACACACACATTATGTATATATATATATATATATATATATATATATATATATATATTTAAAAGACGTTATTTCAATTTATACACGTATCAATGTATATATATATATATACATAAATATTCCAGAAAATCTCTTAGCTGCAAAAAATTTATTAATCGAAATTTAACTACGCAATTTTGTTTCCCTAAAAAAACTGATACTGTCGTTATTTGTGACATTGTAAACTACGAAGATATTATTTATAAAAAACGATCGCTGTTTAGAGTTATAAGTACCGAGAAAAAGTTAAATCGAATTTCCGTCATGATTATTTGTGATATTTTTCTTTTAATTTTTGTCAATAAAATCTCGAAGTATAAGTAAATTATTATTATTATTATTTGCAATTCGCGCATTATAGGTGTTATATTTTATGTATTTCTAAATATTTGAATTTAAATTTGAATTTAAATTTGAAATTTAATTTGAAATTATTTCACCGTGGTGGTAACTTTCATTTTAACTGATAATGTTCTAATTCGTACGGAAAATTTCCGGTTATAAATATGTTCTAACATTTTTTCGAAACGCACGAGAGATGTTCGTTTGCTACATTGCGTTAAATTCCGAATAATAATAATAATTGTTTATTCTCGTCCATAGATTAGAAATGGATGCGTATTGAGAATAAATTAATTAATACATAAATTGGAATTATTAGTACGTCCGAACAGAGCAACTTCGTACATCGGTTGCATACGAATTCGCGTCGACTACTACACAAGTGTACACGCAATTAGTCGTTTTAAAGATAATAAATTAATTTTAACTTCAGACGATGATTCACCGTAATCGGAAGAAGTTTTTCCACTAATTCCTCATAATTGAAAATGATAACGATAATTATAATTATGATTATATGATAATTATTATTATTATTATGCGATATAGACAGTCTAAATTAAATCAATATTACGTAATTTTTACAATTGAGGAATTAATTAATTAAAGCAAAATATTATATATATATATATATATATATATATATATATATATATATATATATATATATATATATTACAATAATGGGAAGCTAAATAATGCAATTTTCCTGTTTACCTTTTTAAGATTATTTTTTGATTAGCTTCAAGTAGAAAAGGTACGCCCCAATGTGCACTTATATTAAATAAACATAACTATCACCTTAGATTGCTTAAAATTATGTTAGCCAGAACAATATACGGAAGAATTTAAAATAATTTACATGCATACGTAATATTAACGTCGTTATAAAAGTTTAATAAATTCCCCAGGGAAAGAATACAAAGAAATAAATCCTCAGTTACTGTCAATATTTCAGTTGTATAATTCCAGGAAATTATTTGAAAAATCCGAAAAAGTCTGCGTAATGTCAAAAGAGTAGAACTTTCAGCCTCTAGTAATCCTCCAGGAGAAATGACAGTATAGATGAAAACTCTTAAAGCCAATCGCAGCCGCTAGCGTCGTACTTTCAGGAATGCGCGTCTAATAATAGTCCCATTCGAAAGAGCGAGCGATTGTGCCCACAAAGGATTTATAACAATTTGAAAAAAAAAAAAGTAAAGATAATTTGATCTGTAGAACAAAATGTATACGGAGTAACTTGGGTATTATTTATGTTTGAAAAAATCATACTTGATGAATTTTTGCTCTTGATAATGACGTACTTGTCGAAAAGCTTCATTCAAACGTAAAAGTTTATAACGATTTAAGTGTGTATTTTTATTTTGTTTTATTTACATACACACACACACACACACATATATATATATATATATATATATATATATATATATATATATATATATATATATATATATATACATAAAACTCAAGCAACACTCTCGTTTGTTTGGTAAGGAGGACTCAATGTCCTCGGAGGAATCGTCGCTTGGGATGACATTTGTGCGCACACATCTTCATAGTAAATGGTCGAACGTACTTTAACAACAAAGTATCCACCGGTTCACGACATTAACCCAAATCCACAGATGATATTAGGTAGGCCATCTCTCAGCAATAGCATCAACCTCAGACACAGCTATCACGGTGGAAGCGTACACTTGGAAAGACAGCGTATATTCTATCGTTAAACATTCACGGAGAAGGACAGTAGTCTCGTTATGGAAACAACTCGGCGAAATCAATGCCAACCAAGTCATTTTTTAGAACGTATCCATCGATTACGCAAGTGGCGTTCTTTAGCGTCCATTGACGAAACCAGCGTACTTACATCGAATATAAACTACTATAAACATGTAATTTCTGAATTAACATTATTCTTTTGCGTGTTATAACGTTTCTAATCTTTCATATCTTTTGTCACTTTATGTAAATCAGTTGCGTGACTTATTCCCACTAGAGTGTATATATATATATATATATATATATATATATATATATATATATATATATATATATATATTAGTTTTGAACCATGTTCTCACCGCCATTCGCAAACCACACCTAAACAATAAAAATTATAGATCGACCCGTAGAGTAATTTTTCCTTCATTGTTTTCACATCGTCTTTCCACCCCTTAAAGGAGTAATCATATTTTATTTATATATATATATATATATATATATATATATATATATATATATATATAAATATATATATATAATAAATAACTCGAAACATATTTTCAACAAAGAAATAAATTTTAAAATTTTCTAACAAAAGTCCTTGAACATAATTTTAAAAATTTCTCCTTGTAATAGAACTACCCTCTAAGTTGTTTTGCTAGTTCTATACACCAATACTACAAGCAAATTTAAATATATATATATATATATATATATATATATATATATATATATATATATATAATATATATAATGCATACTTAATATTGTTTCATACAACTATCTTTTTACATGCAATAAATACGTCCAGTTTGAAGTATCATGAAATAATCCGATCCCTTTCTTATGATTAAGCGATACTTCCGTAAATTATCCACGTTCTTCGTTTTTTTTATTCACGTACGATGTTTCTCGGTTTTTCAGAAAGCTTCCTGATTGCTGCCAATCTACTACGTTAACCTTCATTCTCTAACGCAGCATCGATTCCGTACAGTTTTACGTAATAGCACATTCCCGATCACGAAGTGAACGCTTACTTCCG
Source organism: Coronaproctus castanopsis (assembly GCA_032883995.1). NCBI lineage: Eukaryota > Metazoa > Arthropoda > Insecta > Hemiptera > Monophlebidae > Coronaproctus > Coronaproctus castanopsis. The sequence goes on along the minus strand of CM065052.1, from coordinate 30,110,239 downwards.
GGTACGACCCTTCACAAACTTACTTATATATATATATATACATGTTTATCTCAATATAAACGCATGAATATATATATATATACATATGAATATATATATATATATATATATATATATATATATATATATATATATATATATATATATATGTATAAATTATAACACATGTATACACTTACATTATATTATAAAATTGCAAAATATAGGCACAAATGTATTTCAAAATATTTCGTGAATTTATTTATAGTCAAAGTATTAACATTTAAATTCTAAACATACAAAACTATCAAAACCAAAATATTATAATAATAATCGTCATTCCCGATTACACTATCATTCACTATCACGATATCAAATTTATCAGGGAAGATTAACATAATTAACTGGATTGTTCGAAGAAAGGTTGTAAAAGGTTTTTTCTCTCGGAAACAATAAGTAAATCAATAAATTATATATAGGTATATATATATATATATATATATATATATATATACATGTATATATATGTATATATATAGACAGATAGAAAGATAGATAGATTGATGAGTGACGCGTGTGATACTATCGAACTACGTAACAATGACATTCATTCTGTAATCAATATAATGTGCATTGATGATGCCATCAAGCAATTAACTAAATTGCACAAACAGCCGATTGCATAGCCATGTTAATGCAAATGCAAAACAACTGCTTAATACCGAACACGGAATTAGACGACTCGATCGTTGCCGTCTCGTACATTTATGTGTGATGGGATACGTACTCATCACTTTCTTTTTTTTTGGTTGTACTTAGCAGTTAAGCTAGATACGAAGCACGGTAAATAGAATACACGGTAGGGATCACACCGCAGGCTGCTTAGCAGCTATTACGTCATTGGTGTCCAGTCGAGCTCGACGATGTACAACGTAAACGCTACTTTCGGTTCCTTACTCTAGCTGTGATTATATTTACAATTTTACATTCCTCTCTTTTCGATATAATTAATTTATTTTAATTTTATAACAATTACATTATATCTATTAACATTATTTAACGCAATTAGTATATCGCTGTTTTGTTTTTCAACTTGTTTAAACGCAATAATTTCGTTAAAAATTGTAGTATGAGGCAAGTTTCATTTAAAATTTTGGATATTTTAAATAATACCAAAAATATGATAAAAATTTATTTATATAAGCAAATATTTCACTCACCAAATTTTATTTATTGCAATTTTATCAATTTATTCCTTTTTTTTCGTCCATCGTCGGTATTTTTGCTCCCATTGTTCTTTTACTGGACTTCTTTTTGTTTAGCGTCTTAATTCTGATGAATGTACGTGTTCTGACGAAACGGGAAATGGCGAATTCATCAATCCCGATGCTGCTGTATCTCAATTTTAAAATGTTGATCAATGTTTTCATTACCTCTGAATTCCTATTGATGTTATCACTGCCGTGGTAATTGCTAAAATCTTTTTCCATATTATATACTATGTCTGTCCACTGCTCGGTTGGATTCATTAACGCACCCCTCGATATTGTTGCCAGCCAGTCTGTTTGCTTAGGTGGATTTATTTTTGTTGGATGCCCGTACTCAAAAAACAGTATCTAGTCCTTTTTTTTTACACGATATGCAATGTAATCAGCTAGCATTTTTAACAGATCTTTGTTTTCACCTTCTACTTGGCCCGACTTTTCTTTATCATCCGATAATGTTCCGATCACGCGAGTAAAATCATTTTCTTCTTTGTGAAAATTTATATCTTTTTCTAATTCTTCGCATTCCGATGACTTACTTTCGCTACCTTTTTCAATTTCATTTATTACGTCGGCGCTTAATGTTACCAGCGCTTCATTCCACGAATTAGCAGTTTTTATTATCGAAACCGCGTTTTTACTAAAAAGAAGGCACTTAATTCTTTGATTTACAGCAGTTGGCGAGGGATGATCATAAAATTTACCCAAGCCTCTAATCAAAGAAAAATAAGATTCAAGAATATCTTGGTTGCATCTCGCCGACATTATGTAAGAATATCCTTCACAATATAATTCGGAGAACATCCGCTGAAGACTTCGAATAGAAACCTGAAAAGCAATTTGAAATGGTAACAAATTCGATCTACCGATTACCCTCATCGATGTGCACAAATTATACAATTTTTCCAATGTCTCATTCTGTTTCACTAAATTTTTACCAAATGCGTTTTTCATTTCATTAGTTGGATGAAAAGGAATTCTCGAATTCAGCGAAACCGTCATTAATTGTTTTTAAGAATTTTACAACATGATCGTTGCCTGGAAGTGTATAACTAATAGCATCAGCTACTGTTCTTGAAAGTAACTCAGCTGCTATCCGGACTTTTTGTCTCTCGATCCCCGAAAGAAGTAAATGATTTTGATTAATCTTATAAGCAAATTTAAGATCTCCTTGTTTCTGTAATTCAATTAATTTTAGAAAAATGTCTTTAGTTACAACTTCACCGCTAGATAATTTGTATCCTTGATCAAGAAGATGATTTCTCAATAGTTTCAACGCATGAGGAACATCGTAAAAAGCCCAGATCTTACGATTTTCACAAAGCGGATGCGTAATATTTGTTTTATCATTATTAACACCAAGGTCGGCCATAAGTTTCCTATTTGATGGGCCCATGTCACATACAAACGCGCGAACTTTGAATCCTGTAGATTGTATCATTCTAATGACTTCAAAAAATAAATTTTTATTCACTGCACACTCAAAGTTATAATATATGGGTTGTTTCCATTTTCCAACGAGGATACGAATAATCATAACCTGCACGTAAGAATGAGAACCGCGGATTATATCCGAAATGCTGTCGTAACATATATCAGATTGAACTTTCATTTCATCGAATGAGAGTACAACATCTTTTTCAAAGTCCGTAAATACTCTTGAATGTGATGTCAAAATATTCAAACTTCAATTTATAAAACCCGGGGCAACTACAAATTCGCTTAAACGACGTTTTATAGTCACTTCACTTGGAATGGGATACTTATAGGCTTCTTTTACGAAGTTGAATGATTTTTTTGAAATACACCTTAACGATATTGCCTTCGATATGTCGTCAGAAGACCAGCTGGAACATTTTCCACTAACGATTACTTGTTGTTGACACTTCGAGAAAGTTCCTTCAACGCTTTTAGCCGAACTTTTAAACTCGTAATTTCAGCCTTCGCTGTCTCCAAATCCTTTAAAAGGCTTTCATTAGTTTGTTTTAAGGAATTATTTTCTAATTATTATCGCTAATATCAGAGTTATTGGATGAACAAATTTCATTATTTGTTAAACCTATGTCTTTAGCGTTGCTTCCTAATAAAGAATTTACAACTTTTTTAGACTCACGTTTGTTATACCTTTCACTTCGTTCATTTTGAATATCTGACTCGCGTTCAATTAATGTTGGTATTCGCAAATGAGGAATCGAATCCTTTTTTAAATTTTTCTTTGGTTTATACCCAAGCAATTCTGATCTCAAATCACGTTCAAAATCATTTTCATTAAAGTGACTAGAACAAACGCGGGCAGTTTCAATGTTAAAGTCATCAACTCTTTTGCTCATATATAACTACTGTTTCCGTACAGCTTTATCTATGGGAAACCGATGAAAACTGATTCCTAATTTATGAACGTTTCTGCCATGATTAGAACACCCAGCGATGACACAACAAGGCATAGTAAAAATATTAATAATAATAATATAGTATCAAAACGATCTAACCATTTCTATGTTGATGACGTAATATATGTATAAAAATTGATAACATATATTAAACGAAAAAAAACCCACATAAATTGCATAAGTTAATTTGTTGACCGTAATAAAAAATAAATAAAAAAATACTCGAACAAGCGGCGACAGAAGCACGAAATAATAGGGAAGACCACGCGAAACAACGGAACGACTATTAACAGTCGACTGTCTGAACTAGTGGGCACCGGTGACGTCAAAATTTCGTTTGACTACTGCGCAACTAGTTCGTGATACCTACCGTGTATTCTATTTACCGTGATACGAAGTAATCGTGAAGTTAATGATGATAGCCTATTACGGGCTGTAAAAAAAATCATACTAGTTGCAACGTACGATTTATATATATATCTAATGTTGATGTATTAGGGAGTAGTGATTTTATGAATTATGAAACAAAATAAAAATATAGTTCATCCTTTTCGACAATCGCGCCATTTTCAAGGATATACAAAAAACCATTGACGTGATTGTCGAAAAGCTTTGTGTTAATAATAATTTTTATAGTGATTAAGTTTGTTTTTATTTTGTTTTTAGTATATATATATACATTATATATATATATATATATATATATATATATATATATAAATAAATAAATAATGAATAAATACTTATAATAATATTTAAATACATAGTTATTGCATATACTGTGTGTGTATATACCGATGCTATCAAAATAGCCCGTTGGTAAATTTAAAGAGATGAACGTAAGTTTAGGGGCTTCATATTATCGAAAAATTAATTTTTCATTAAAAATACCGCCCGTATTCTTTGCAAATTAATTAATTAATTAATTAATACGTATTGAAGTTAGCGGAAACATCTTCATTATAAACGGACACACATACACATACACATATACAATATAGATATATATATATAATATATATGTACTTTGTATGCACAATTACGTTTTCATTTAGTTCGAACTATCGCTTATTAATTTATTGACACAACCTTTTCATTCGTTAACTAGTTTGTTTTTTTTGGCCCAGCTTAATATCCAGTTAACGTTGATAAAATTATATAAATTGACTATAACAGAAGACAATTGGTCGGAAACACAATTAGGTAATATATGCCATTTTTTTTTTTTTTTATGTAAAATAGATAACATTTCATCTCTATGCTTTAGAAATTACGGAAAAATCCAAATTTGATGATTAATACAGTCGTTAACAACGTGTCACATGTACCGTCAGACATTATGCCTAATTTAGCAAGATGCGAGTTAGATTATGTCCCCAAGTACGTATAAATAAAGTTAATATATAATTCCTGGAAACGTTATGGTATAATAGAAAAACCACGGCTTACTGAAATAGAAAAACCACGGCTTACTGAAACTACCAAAGCGAAGTATTTTTCCCCTTTATTCCGACTTTCAGCGGTGTAATACTGTTGAAAATTTATTAATACAGATTGTTTCATCCTTGTGCGGTAACATATCAGTCGAATTAGTTCTTTCATCTATCTCGTTGTTCCTTTTTTAATTTCTGATATTTGTCAGCTGTAAAGGGTCATCCGGTATTTATCATTGGTTCGCCTATCAATCTGCCCGCCCTTTTTAATCTTTTCAGTCACAATGTCCTCTATACGGTACGTCAGCTTTCGATGTATATTTTTTTTTATAATAAGAGGAATTTCGTTAAACGGAAAAGTTCGAGATTTTCTATTTATATTTTGCTTTAATATCGATACCTCGTAGAAAATGAAAGAAAATTTATTTGGTAACGGAAAAAAAAAGTCGCGATCCGTAAAACCTAAAAATGCGAAAGATTTAGTATCGGTGTCGTCTACATAATTCAGTAGAAGTATTATCACCGTTCCATAAAACAGCTTCAAATTATCCGCGCCACCATCACTGCTGATGTTCGGGCCTTGTGCAGTAACTGTTTTAACTAATTGGCGCTCTTTCCTTCGACATTATTATTCATTTCCTCCATATTTCAATTAATAGCTGGATGCAAGCTTTCTCCCAATTCCTGCATGTAATCTGGTAGTTAGCCTTGCTCAGCCACTTAATACCAGCGCCAGCTATTTGACGTCTGTCGTTCTCCCTACTACCTAAGAACACACCAATAATACTTCTCCGTCCTTCTCTAGAGATTCGTTCTATAACCCGTTCGGTTCCATTTATCGTTTATTCTTTTAGCTCTATGTCCTGCCCGGTTCCACTTCAGCGTGACATCTAATACTTTTGTCTCCATTCTCCGCCTCCTTCTCTAGAGGTGTCCGTTTCATACTCCATTTAATATCGTCTGTTCTGTTCTAGTTATATAGCTTTTCCAGTTCCACTTCAGCCGCCCTATTCGTACTAATGTAACCAAATTTGACACCCGAGGACGTATGAGGTTAGAATGGATTTTCTTAATTTTTTCTTCGTTCGACCGTTAAATATTTTGTTGTCTTCGATTAATGCATTCTCGGATGTCCTTCGCGCGTCAATTTCCCGATTATCCGATGTTAATTTTTTTTTTAATAAATTCATCGATTCGTTTCGAGTACAAACATTTGTACAATATTTTCAAACGAATCGCGGATAAGTTTAAAAAACAACAAAATAAAAAACACTGGAACGAGTTTGTTTATAATAAAAAGTAATAATTAATTAATATCGTCATTATTACCGCTACGTTGTAATTTGTACGAAATAATTACGTGTACCGCAATTAAATTTTATTCCACTTCCCTTCTCGATGTATATTCATCGCAGAATTCTACGAAAAACCGGAACGATTTTTCCTCGTATTTCGTCATTTTCGTTTTTAACGGAAGCGAACCATTAAAGCTTTAAAATTCTTAACAACAGCTTCCAAATTGGAAAAATGAGTAAAATAAACTGGTAACATTACAGCACGTATACACTTGCAGAAAAATACATATCACACGCATATATATATATATATATATATATATATATATATATATATATATATATATATATATATATAACATAAATAATAAAATATACATGGGAGATAATGTATTACAAAATACTCGAATAAGAAAAAGTTGGTCATCCGCAATTAGAATTACTTTCTATCAAAGCGGCTAACCGGAAAAGTTGTTTTGAAGAGCAATTGAACGATTTGCTCAGATTTTCCAATCATAAACTTTGAATAGAAGAAGCATTATTTCATAACGAGAGATCATAAAGTTCAGTACTCTATACCTTAACAGTTAACTTAAATAGTATTATACTAAATCCAGAAAATTAATGAAACAAATGTTATTATGAACACGGAATTAAACGAATTATGCTTAATTCTACGATATTTGTATATAACGCATGGTGAGGCTTAGCGTTAATCACCTATGAAATTAATCTATGAAATTAATCTGTGAAATTAATCTATTTCGATGTATTCTACACCTATCGTGTAATACTTTTCCCATAATTTAGTAATATAAGAATACAGGTATAAGATGTTTATGTCTGAGGGCATATCAGTAATTTTCTGTGACGATTTAGTATAATTTTGATCCATCTACCCTCGAGTAATTTGTTGAGAGTAGTTTATTCTGATTGATTTTTATCGTCAGAAATACAGAAGTTTTCGTTCTTTTTCTTCGTATTAGTTCATTTCCTAGTCCGTTCAGAGTACAACCATATTCTTAGCTTATATTTATCGGTGCATACATCAGAAGTGAAACATCCGAAAACGGATGGTCTTTAACGTTGAATTTAGTGTCCGTCACGAGAAGCATCATCTTAGATTCGAAATTACAATCTAAACTCCGGACGCGTGAAAAAAATCTTCTGTATTGATGTACTTCTCGCTTGGTCTATCCTACACACCTCATGGAAGTAAAGTTATTTTTACTGATACGTGATACTTGTTCAATTACATTACAATTACTGGTTAGAAACAAGGAATTTACTGGCACTAAACTTTATATATTTTATATATATATATATATATATATATATATATATATATATATATATATATATATATGTCACAGTGGTGTAGCTGTTAGAGTGATGGACTGTCAATTTCTATAAATATGACGATCGAGGGTTCGAAACCTGCTCGCGATATAGAAGAATTTATAAAGTTTTTCATCATTACGTAACTTTTAATTATCACGGATCAAGGCGGTGGCACTCACTCCACGTGTCATTTATAATAGTATTTTCCATTTGTGTAAATAAATTTGTTTAACTATATTTTCGTATGACATTCGTACGATAAAGTTCGATTTTACTCGCTGAATATATTTTTATTTTTACCGAACTAACCGAAGGTGGCACGAAAGCATTCTTACATGCTACCTCAAATCCTATAGCGGCTGCCTTTTTTTAAACACGGATGTCGGCTTAAATTAATCAAAATAAACGACTTTAACTAACTGCATATAATTTTTAGCCGAGTTTTTTGAACATTTATTAGATAATTTATAAATTAGCAATAACAAAAAAAAAACCATTACCAATTTTACTTTAATTTTTTTAAGGTTCTCGCGACAAGAAACCAATTTTTTTTTAAATTTCACTTTACGTTTAATAGACACGTGTTCATTTATTACTTCATCGTGTAGAACGTCAGATCATTCTCACATGCCAATGTCATTTTACAATCGTCCCCGAAATATACACGCGTCATTCTAACGATTACCACATGTACATATTACACCGTCGCATTTATCGTTAATAATTACATCGAGTGCGGTTTAAATTTAGCTTTCGTATCGTAACTTTAATCTATCGTATTTACCATTTATGAATAAGTCATCGACCGATGTAAATGTGACACTGTTTGGCAACCATTTATATACACGTATAAAATCGGATATAAATCAACAAATCGTTTTTATATCTGTAATATTTGTTGATTTATAAAAATAAATCAACAAATATTGCAGATATAAAAACGATCAGTGAGAATAAGGTAGAAGGAATATTTTTAGACAGTCATTAAATAAAACGTATTTAGGAAGCAAAAATTAGCAGAAATAGTATACGTGAAGGATATTAACCGAACACAACCAGTATTTTACGGTGGAGCAAATAAAAAAAATTAAGAAAAAACATTCTAACCTGTCCGACGGAGTACGTATTCGGGTGTCAAATTTGGACGATTGGTAAGGCCTTCTGAACTGTGGCGACAAAGTAACAAATGAAGATATAGAAAAGTGGAGAAAAAACATTATTACGGAAACAAATAATTAAACGGAGGATCAACACAATCGGGCACATTCCGAGACATAATTGCTTATTGAAGGTGCTTACAAAAGAACGAATGATAAGCCTAAGAAAACAATGTATATACGATAGAAAGTGACAGCTACTCCAAGTGTTGGATATGCGGATATGAAAAGGAAGATAGAAAATCGACAACTGCAGAAGAAATTAGTTAACTAGTTTTAGAACTGACGACTAAATTATATATATATATATATATATATCACAAGTACACATGTATACATATATACAATATACAGATATACACACACATACATATATATATAATAAATTGTATTTGCACCAATTATTTCACTTCCGCATTTTGTTCTCCTAAATTCAATATTACCAATCGCCGTTTTCTCGTCTTTTAACATTCGAACAATTTAAGGGTTCATTTTAATTTACGCAAACTATTTTTATAATTTCTAGTATCAAATGCCCTCCTTGAGTAGTTATGATACGTCTCGAGTAACTTATTTTCTATGTCGAAAGTTCCTTCAATCTCTCAAAGCGTTAGAGGTAGACTTTTATTTTCGAATATAATTCCCATATTTTTAAATTTCTCTTTCGCATAGATTATCATTTTTTTCGCTTTTCAAATAATTCTCAAACATTTGTTAACTTTAATTATTGAAAGAAAAAAAAAACAATAAAATTCGCGATTTTTAATATCAAACTTCTGAACATCGCAATTAATTTGCTTACTATCTTAAATCGTTTATCTCTCATCTACAAAAATGTCTTTAGACGTAAACTTTGGTTTTTTGAAAACTACGTATTATACAGTTTTTATCTATCTGTCATTTTGTTTAATTATTTTAGTCGCATATTTAATTTCGACGCAACATTATAATTTTATACTGTTCATTATACCATACTGGTTTTTAGATGACTCTAATAAATATTTCTAAAATCCGGACGTTTGGTGTCAATCGGAAAATATACAATTTTGTTAGCATTAAAATTTTATATATATATATATATATATATATATATATATATATATTGCAATCTGGTTGATGTAGCCAATAAGCAACTGGGATGTGAGTTATGACAGGATGGGAGATATCATTAACAAATGACTCTCCGAACTACCTCTCCAATCATTTAAACCGGTGAGGAAGATCTAGGTGTGTGCGATAGTTTAATCTGCGAGGCCCAATGGCGTGATTTAATAAATCTACCGCCAACCGGTTAGAGTGACCCTCTCTAACCTCTGCAAGTAATCTCTACTGCAATCCCGATTTACTGCGTGCACATTTGGTACTTTTAGGTCTATATGCAAATTTTCGTTTCGTATATACCAGGGTGCACCGGCTATTAACCTTAGTATTTTTGATTGAGATCGCTGCACCATTTTGATATTTGATATTCGATATTAATACTGTCCCCGAGAGTGATATGCCATATATGTCCACACCGGCTTAATAACTGCCCTGTAAAGCAATAATTTCGATTTTAGGGGTGATTCGGAAGTTTTGCCCAGGAGTCAGTACACGGGTTAGCATTAAAATGTCGCGCGTATCGTAAAGGAAACATCCTGACTGAAACAATTCATATATTTTTTTTTTTTTTTTGTTTTTTTTTCATATCCATATTTAGAAGGATTGACAAAATTTAAAATACTACAAACCCGCTCTCTTAAAAATAACAGAGTGTATACATACTTTTCTTATCAAAATGAACTGATAAGTATCTTAATTCGATGAAATTTAGGGTTTATAAAGAACATGTTCTATACGTTTGCGCTTATATCTTTTATACCTGTGTCGTAGTGATATGTACAATCACCTATATGGAATTTAGTATTGGAATATCGAACTATCTACAAGTAAATACGAGATAAGGAAATTTAATTTAATTTATATATAATTCCATCATGCCATGTTTTTCTACGTTCATCACGACTACCAGAAAATGTTTATTCTGGTTAAAGTTGTCAAGTAATTTTGTCACAACACTTTAGCCAGCTGTATCGTTGTACTTAGTTTTGATCGAAAACCAAATTGCGAGTCGGATATATATATATATTTATAATTTTCTTCTAGCTATAAGCTCTTAGTCTAACTAGGAGTATTTTTTTCTCAAAAATCTTACTTATATTACTGAGTAACTAGTCTGAGATTTTGAATCAAACAGGCATCTTTTATAGGTTATGTTAGAGGTACCGTAACTGATACTCTTCACGAAACAGGACAAATGAATTAAATCGAATTTTTAGGATGATTATTAGCTTAGTTGGCAGATTTTTTATCATTTTCGTGCTAATTTTATCGTGGCCGACTGAATTTTTTTGCCTCAGGTTGGAGATAAGGCTTTTAACCTCTTTTGGTGTTTCGAGATCTACAGAGGACGAAATCGTAACAGTGGTGTGAAATCAATTCACCTTTCGTTCTTTGCATCGGATTAATATCAAATCATTTTGACTTTGAACTGAGATGAAATATTGAATTAGTTTATCTTCGAACGTAGCCATGAGTCAATGCCAATCCATGCAGTATGATCAATGCGCAGACGACATAAAACTACTTGTTCCTTTTTCCTGTGTAAAAAAAAAAAAAAAAAAAAAAAAAACTAAGTAAAAGGATAAGTCTAAGGTGATTGCAGGAATAGCAAAAGGTAGTAAAAAGTTTTTATTCATTCCGTATTTAATGGAAGCGATTGCGTCAGATTAGGATATATAGGATGGATAAGTCGTTTTGTCCGCCAGTTCATTTAGCGAAAAATCTCTACGATTCGGTAATAAAATTAAATAAAGAGGATACGGTATGAAAGAGATTCGAGATTTCGTATAGAATATAATTTTATGAAGTTGCAGTTGAAACACATGATGGAAAATAAATAAACGGGACATATTAGAAGATTTTTGTTATTTCGTTAGATGTATCCCTATTATAATTTTCTAATATCTCACCGACGACCATTCGTCCAATTTCCTTATATGATATCGTTCATCTGTGATAAAGGATATATTTTCATTGTTCCTTTTCTTATGATATTTATTTTATAACAACGATAATTTTCTAATTTAGACGCTTAGTTCTTTTTATATATATTGATATAACTAATTGATTAATTAATTAATTAATTAATGAGTATCTTTTTTTCATTATTCCGGCATTTTTTTTTATTATTTCGTTAAATTTTCGTTTTGTAATTATCTAGGTTATACAACTTTTTTTTGTTTTTTTGTTTTTATCGAGATATTTTAATAAAATTTAATTCTAACCAACCATTTTGTTCGCAATCAAACGGTTTGTAATTACTTTTTTTTCAATTTTTCCCTTAATTTGTTGTCTGTATATCGAACAATTTCCTCGGTCATTATTATTTATATTCCGATAACGATGTAACGTTTCATTTATTATACCGGTTTTTCCTTATTTAAAGTGGAAGAAATTGTTTTTTTTTTTTATTTTTTTTAAATATACGTAAGTTTACCATTACAAAGATAACAGAAAATACCGTGTAATATACATGTATTTTACAAATGGCGAGGAGGTACGAGATGTTGACATGTAAGTGGTTATATGACGATTGTATAGAATTTGACGCGGGGAGAGTTATAGGGGGGGGAAAAGACATTCTAGAAAAATATGATTCGGCGATAGATTTATTAGTGTAAAGCGTGGAAACATTATAAACGGTTGAAACGCATTTCTACTACAGATAGTGTATATAGCCACCACGAATTTTTTCTATTTTCAAGTGATAAGGTAATAATAAATGGGATTAACCGTAAGGCGTGCCAATTAACGTTGTGGACGGATTTTATAAACGATAAAAAAATCTAGATAAAGCATTATATGTAACGAGGGAAAAGTATCCCGGGGTACAATATTTGTTGATGAATCAGCTGGATCATTTTCGAACCATACCAAGCGTGTCTCAGCGTTATATAAATTGGCAAGAGGTTACACAAATTTTAAAAATTATAGGCGAGTGGATTAAGCGTATTCAAAGGACGTGACTGTAAGGCTGTTTATTTAAGGTTTTTTGAGACTGCAAAACCGAACGGCAAGACTTATGGCGCTTGGACGAGTTCATGTAAGAGCTTTGTATGTTGCAATAAGGTCGCTGTAAATAGAACAAATGGATGAAAAAGGAAATCTTCTTATAAGATTATTCCGAGAAGGGAATAACGAATGAGCAGCTGGATTCGTCGGTAGAAATTCGCGGGAAATTCGGCCATTTATCAAGGGAGGTTAAACATAATCTATATCAATAGATGCATCGGAATCAAAATGATAACGGAATATTTCGTCAATTATTCTTTTCTATAATCTTGTTTAGAATCTACCGTTTATTTTGTAAATTCGTCCTTTTGATACTCTATTTCTACGAGTAACTATTATAGGAAAATGACATTAACAGATAATAATCGGGACGTATAAAAAAAAAACAGACTGAAGTTCGATTCGACAATAAACCAAATCGGGGAACAGACGAGATCGTGAGGATAACTTTTAAACTAATTATCCCGTTATCAAACTTATAACTTATCAGGATACGAGGATGTAATAAACAACAAGAACGGATGGACATGAAGAAAAGACATCACTTATATCTGATACATTATATATACACGAAATACGTATATAGATAATATATAATAAAATAAAAGAAAATAATATACAATAGATGAGGGGGAAGACTTATTACAATGATAACTCTGAAGAGGAAACTATATTATAATAAAACGTGTATATTAACCGAGACCACTTAGTGGTTTCGAAGGAGGAAGTGAAATAACAGTTTAATAAATAAAAGTGCCAACAAAAGTCATCGGCGTATAGAGTCGTAATGGTAGTACAATATCCGATAGTAATAGTAACCATATAGTAAGAATACAGTAACGTCAAGACAGTAATTATTGTAGTTTAATAGTGGTAGTAATAATAATATTAGTGTTAAGTTCAATTATCGTGTTCCTACACGAACGTGCATATGTATATATATGTATATATATATATATATATATATATATATATATATATATATATATATATATATATAGCGTAACAGGAAATTAACGTAATAGCGGATTAGTAAAGTAATAATAATTAGCGTTGGTAGTCGGAACGTCGTAGTTTAGTCTATAGTGTAAGTCAGTCACTCTCGTATAGGTACGAAATCACCGCGACGATTAAGACAGGGTTCGGGGTAGCCCAAAACGGGCGTATCTTTTATAGAAGTCGGTTAAAGAAGGAAGAGAACTCTAGAAGGCCAACGTAGGAGCAGGTGACCTTGCGTAGCGGAATCAGGAAATCGAGACAACGTATTAAACTAGACGTCGTATTTACGATACCCCGCCGCCAAATCAAAAACAATTATAAATATATATATACATATATATATATATATATATATATATATATATATATATATACATATAGCTCCTCTGTCCCTCTTGAAAATTCCTCTTTCCCAAAGCTGGCAAAGATGTGTATTATCAACAATCGCGCGCGGTTACAAAAGACAAAAGCAGGAAGACAGGTAATAAGGAGAAATAAAGAACAAAACGCGCAAAATATAAATATTGGTACGAGGAGATGGAGGAATGAGGGGCATCGATGAGGCGTACGTAAATGCTAACGAACCTAACGCTGTGTTCGATATAGCCCCTCGACAATTATTACTAGGATCGTTCGTTAAATGTGTCTCAGTCTTCGCCGTAAACAGTCAGCCCTAAACGAAAAATGAACGAGAGAGAAGAAAACAAATCCAGGCCGGCTTTTACTTAATAGTACGACGTACGTCTCGCTCGAATAACGCACAATTCTACGCTACGACTAACTGCCGGCGAAGAAGATGTTCCGTGTTCCGGGTTCCGTAAACGTTACGTTCCTCGAGCACGTCGCTTCATCGGAGACGACGTAGGAGCAACTAGGGGGAAGGAGGTGCTGGGGAGGTTAAAACGTAAATAACGACGTAATAATAACGTGTACACATTTAGATACCGTCATCGCGGGAACCCGGAAATAAATAACTCGAAATTCCCCCCACACAAGCTGCGGAGCGGGCTGTAACTAACTCCTATGTAGTATAATAATATGTAAAGCCGGCGATAATGGATAAATATTTTTATACGAACATAACCACACGAGCTCTTAATAATCTGACGGTTGCCATCTTCATATATATATATATATATATATATATATGTATATGTATATGTATAACATGTGTGCGCCTAAGTCATAAAACATTTTCACGCATAACTTATTTATAACGTTAACAACGAATGTATATAACGAGACATATTTTTCATCCTCCTATTAACTTCCGAGTTTAAAATCGTTACATGGGAAAATAGCACACATCACTCACCTGTTATTATTTTCCGCTTTTTGCCCCAGTTAGAACCTCCCCCCAATAACGCGTTAATTTCAGTTGAACGCCTAAACCGTTCATAATTATTTTGGATTGTCGTATTTTTCTCTTTTATTATTTTATCTATTTATTTAGCAAATTTATATCGATTCGATTATAATTTTCCCTCTTTGAAAATTAAATGATACTTTCGCGTTCGTTTATTAGGAATTTGAAAATAACTTTGCAGACATAAATTTCGGGAGCATTCTTTTAAAAAGTGAAAAGGAAGCGAATACATACGTTCGAAAACAACCCGTGAGATAAGGGTAAGTTTTAGATTGCGAACCGTTCGAACAGTTTCCACGATTTATTTGGAAACACGCCCAAACGTACTGGCGATCAATCTACTCGACATTAGTCTAGATGTACGCAGGGGTTATAACGTAGTCGACCATTTGATGTGGTCTAACTTCTCAGCGGGGTCCATCGCTGGATGCTAACCCCTAACAAGTTACTTCGCGTTTCAGTCCAATTGCTGAATGGATACCTGGCCAGTTGTAATTTTGAAGAGAAAGAAAATGTGTATATATTTATATATGTATATAACAATGTATATTGTCGAAAAGCTTTTCATCAATAAAGTAACTTTTACAGTGGTTAACTTTGTTTTTATTTTGTTATGTTAATTATATATATATATATATATATATATATATATATATATATATATATATATATATATTCAAGTCTATGCTAATACATAAAACTGTAGTGTCTGTGATTTGCGAATATTTTCATTATAATCACTGCATTGGGCTGTTTTTATTAGACATAAACAGAAAATCTAGTTTTAAAATATTGCTCTGTCT
Source organism: Coronaproctus castanopsis (assembly GCA_032883995.1). NCBI lineage: Eukaryota > Metazoa > Arthropoda > Insecta > Hemiptera > Monophlebidae > Coronaproctus > Coronaproctus castanopsis. The sequence continues at coordinate 30,094,098 of CM065052.1, read as the reverse complement.
GTTCTGATTTAACTCAAAATCTATTAAAGCAACAATGATGAAATTCGCAAAACTTATAGCCTATATTATCGCTTTCATTCTAAGCCTTGTTTATTTCACATTAATATTACGAATAGGACATAAATTACAATAATTTTAAAATAAACAGCGATTTTTCTGTGAAACCGTTTAAAATTTAACACATTTCAGGGTTCGAATGTACCTTCACTATCAAAACACGCAATACAAACCACGTTTTGCTGCGTTAGGGGCATGGCCGAATTAACGGATGGATATATATATATATATACACGTATACTATACTAATACATAAACCTGATAAAAGAAAAAGACAACGATATTGTATTAAAAAAAGTGCGTAACTTCTATTAACAAAATAAGAACAATGTTAATCACTATAAAGTTTATTTCATTTTCGCAAAGCTTTTCGACTTTCACATCATTTTCAAGCTATACAAAAACTTTAAATTGATTTGTAAAGTTTTCGTATAGCTTGAAAATGATGTAAAAGTCGAAAAGCTTTGCGAAAATAAAATAAATTTTATAGTGATTAACACATTGTTTTTATTTTGTTTTGTTAATTCATAAAATCACTACTCTCCAATACATCAACATTCTAGTGTATATATATATATATATATATATATATATATATATATATATATATATATATATGTATGTATGTATGTCACAGACGAAAATGATAATAATTCAATTATCGAAAAATTAACCGTAATTTAATCAGATTATCCGGACGTTACACGAAAATCGTTCTTTATCTAACATCTCCGGGAGATTTAATAACTTTATTGACACCTATTTAAAATTAATTTTTGCTTAGAGATTTAAAAAAAATTTCATTTTGAATTTGGAATTATCACAGCCCGAATTGAAAAAAACTACCGTAAAAGAGATTACAACAACGATCGGGGTATAATGTAAGATAAATTTGAAGTAGTACGAGAGTGGGGCCAATGCAGATAAATAAAAGAAGAGAGAATACCGAAACATATGACAGGTCTTAAAAACGATTATTAATATTATGTATTCTTCTTATTAGTACTATTAATTCTAATTATTATTACGAATTCTTTTAATAAATTCAGATTATTATTATAATTATTATTGTTACCATTATTTATTCTTATTCTTATTATTGTTATTATTATTGGTATTATTATTGGTATTATTATTGCGCTCAAAACGAAATACTGTTCGCGTGAAATATAACATATGAGATCTACAGCTCGTCCGTAATTAATTACATCACACTAACGTTCGCGATTTTTCCACGTGGCCAAACACGACGATCACTGTAACGCATAATAAACGACCCCCCAAGTTATTTATAAATATTCTTCATGAGTGGATATATATATAAACACGTATATAAACATAATATTTATATCTATTATATATATATATATATATATATATATATATATTATAACACATCTACATAGATATATATTTTTGTATGTTAAAAATTGTCGAAGCTGATTAAAGAAAATATTATTTTACATAATAAAAATCGGTAGAAAATTCAATTCACATATTTCACTAATTGAACTTTCCATCGGGAAGCGATAATTTGTAGAAGTTTTTAGAATTTTGTATGGAAATAAAAAATACAGATTTTTTATTTCTCTATTTTTTCTTCCTCGGACTTCGTCCACCGACAAAATGCGTGGATATAATTTATATACCCACGTTAGAATTAATGATAAAATGATACACGTACTTCGATAAACGTTTTTTATTATTGTTAAATAAAAGCCGTTCGAACGAGGATATAGAACTGGGGTAACATGATGTGCGTCTTTCCAATGTGCCGGTGATTAGAACGAATGGTTGATCGGACACAGGGTTTCATTAAGTGCCCCATCCTTCGTCCGATTCATTGTCCGGCAATTGTCCAAGCAATTAAAGAACTTGAGACGCCGTATATCGTTAAGGTCGAGTACCAGAGATGGTGCTCCTTTGAAAAGGAATGATACGATTTTGTTTGTACGAAGCAAAGGGAATTCGGATAAATATTACCACGTGACCACTGACCGAAATATTGACCATACGTGGGACAGTTTTTTTTTAAGACGCATTTAGATTTTTTTTTTTTGCCTAATGTAAATACTGATGGTTTATTTAGGATTAAAGTATATACACACACATACACACATATATATATACATATATTATAAAGAGTGCCCGCCGACTGAGTTTTTTTTTTTTTTTGGAATCGTGCTCTTTTAATCGCAAAAAATATTTAGACACAATAAAGTACCGTTAAAAATCATTACATACATAACAGTACCCACAGGAAAAATTCGTTTCTTAAAATTTCCGAAGTTATAATCAAAAATGTCAATTTTTGACAAACATCAAAAGGAGGCCTTCGTAATGTTTTTTCGAAAATGAATTTCGGATTTTTTCCCTGTAAAATAATTTTTTCGTAGATTAAAAAGAACAAATATCTAATCTTATACCGTTCGAGAACGATTAACTTACACGTTTTGATAAGTATCAAAAAAATACATCGAAATTTCCACAATTTTTTTTGGATTGGTGTACTCAGGCGCCATTTGTAATTACCAAAGTAAAATAAATTATAGGTATGTAAAAAATTTCAACGAAATCGTTAGAATTGTTTCCTAGATGGTCGATAGTATAAAAATATAAGAAATGTTCGTTTAATAAGATAAGATTATGAGTATTTTGTGTTCGTTATTTATAATATGTAGTTATATAATAACTCAAACGCACATTTTATTTTTTCATACAATATAGTAAAATTATATATATACATATATATATATATATATATATATATATATATATATATATATATATATATGAGACTACATAGTATCGTTGACTGGCTCATTTATTTTTTTTACAATTATCATCATCATTTTCATATATATTTTTATTGTTACTATCATTCCTATTTATATACATTTCTCCTTATCGCCTTTTTCGCCGCTTTATTTTTTTTATTTTTATTTTGTTTTCTTTTAAATTAATTGTTTTATTATTCTTTTTTTTTTAATTTTATTATTTATATATATATTTTTTATTTATATTTTTTTTTTCAAGTCTTATTAATTACTTTATTACTTATTTCGTTCAAATAAACGGGTAAATTTCACTCGGTCGAACAAATAAACACAAACTACTAAATAAATAGATAACGGAAAATTTATTGCGGCTCATATTTCCCAGCTGGCAGTAACAAGTCACATAAAAATTTAATTTTTTCTTTTAACCTGTTTAGGTGTTGAGTATATAAACAAGTTCTACCGACCATATGGGAAGAAAGGCTATCGACGATGTTGTTATTGATGCTATTAGATAAGTTTCTATGCTGAATTTTGGCATTCGGATGCAAAGCGAGACCAGTCGGTTTTCTTATAATTCCAGCCAGGTGTGAAACGTTCTGGCTGTGTGGATCTTGTTATGTCGCTTGCATAGGCGTGTGATCGCTGTATACTAAATCTCCAACGATGAAATACTCGCAACTTGCTCGCTAGTTGTGGCGAAGAAATTATTAGATCGAAAGTAGACCGCGTATGGCTTGCAAAACTATATAATGTGTAGGGTGTCTCGTATTCAATAAACACGAAGATTGGATAGTATTTAGTAGGTTTTCTATAAGCCGCTCTTGGAGTTAGTACCATTACTGCCTACTATTGGAGTATGACAAAGTGTTCAATGAGTAATATAGTATGTTGTAATTGTCGAATTATCTTAGATAAAGTGGAGACTACTGATTCTCCTGCGAGGAAGGTAAAAGGAACAAAGTGTAAACGATTGATCCAATTGGAGATTGATGCACGAGTGTTGCGCAGTTCTGTATTCAACGTATATTTAAGAAATAATAATAATTTAATTTTCATTAATGTACAAAAAAGATGTTAACAAAATAGCGCAAACAATAATAAATGTAATAATATAATAATAATTAAATCAAATCAAATCAAATCAAATTTATTTGAATATAATATGCAACGTTACAATTTTAGCGATGTATTTACAATACGTTTGTACAAGTGTGAAACGCGTAGAAACATATCAAAGTATGTATACAATGTAAATGATATACATCCATCAAAACGCGCAAATAATCTTGCACATATATAAACAAAATATACAAACTCACGCACGCTCGTCAACGTGTACATTTTATCATCACTCTACAACCCAACAAATATGCAGAATAACCGACTCCATTACCCATAACTTCAACTTAAACAAGCATACCGGCATGGTACTATTTGACGTTGCTAAAGCATTCGATACAACTTGGCATATTCATTATAAAATGATAAAATGTAACTTTCCAACATGCTTAATTCACTTAATCAATAGTTACCTAGGCAATAGATCTTTTTATGTATCTGCAGGTAACGCTGCCTCGTCACAAATATCTTGCTCTGCGAGTGTCCCGCGAGTCAGTATTATCGGGCCACTTTTGTTTTCCCTGTATCTTTACGATTTTCCAAACCCACCCAACACGCAAGTGGGACTATTTGCTGACGACGCTGCGATATTCTGCAGCTCCTATAGAGCACAATTTGTAATAGACTTCAGTATGGGATATCGCGGGTACTTAAATATTACAATAAATGGCAAATTAGCATTAACCCGAACAAAACTAAAGCTATTTTCTTCTCCCGCAGAAGATCTGCTCTACCTGACAATCTGATCGTACAGCGAAACACTTTAGAGTAGTGCGATAAGGTTCGTTATCTTGGTGTAATCCCCGACAATAGACTTACTTTCACTAAACACATAAATAATATCGCAATCAAGACAAACAATGCCTTCTGTTCCTTGTACCCCATTCTTAATCACAAGTCCTTTCTCAACATTAACAAGATAATCCTCTACAAAGCACTAACCCAATACTTTGCTACGCTTGTCCTTCCTGGAGCTCTATATCAAAAACCTCCTTTAACAAGTTCAAGTCAGTCAAAACAGATGCCTCAGATGTATTCTCAATGCACCTTGCTATGCCAGAATCGACAGTACGCAGGACTGACCTGCCCTATATTAGAGATTTTGTTCTAAAGCTATCGACCGACTTTTTTATTAAACGCTCATACCAAAACAATGTACTCGTCTCCTCGATTGCCAATTACGATTCTAAGATGCATGCGAACGAACATTTAATATCAATAAGCTATAAAGAAAAAGACAAAGACGATAACACAGAAGAAGGGTAAGTCAAGTGTAGTAAATGTAAATTTGTCACAACACACCGAATAGGACTTATATCACATAACCGGCACTGTCGTTAGCAGACTAAACCACATCCTAATTAGCCTCATACTCGAAAACGAGTGAGGAGTAGAAGAAGATATATATATATATATATATTTTAATGAGAATGTTTTGACAGCTTACCTAACGCGATAGCTGTACGTACCAACTGACAGTTATATTTCTACAAACGTGGACAACTCCTCTAGAAATATCGCTACGTCTGGAAGCAGACGTAAATTATCACGACGAAGAAGGGACACACTATACATTGTATAAAGAACCGTTACATGATGGACGCGGTAATGTAACATATAGTTAGAACGTAACGTTATTAAAAAGAGGGACGTTCGAAGAATATATGATCATAGGATTGCAAATTGCACATTCAGCATGGAATGGACAGTAAGGCTATGACCGAATCGCAATCTACTGATAAGTATACAATTACTTAGCACTTCATGTTTTCAAAAAAGTAGAACCGTAAAAATTTTGAGAATAGACCGTTAGTAATTGATAGTACCGATTGGCTGTTGAATATTCTGCGAATGTGAATTTTTGAATATACAATTACTTACTGCGGACATTTACACGCGTAACGTACACATCTTACAAAACATATACTTACTCGCAATTAAACCAAAATAACATTCAATTTTCAATTTATTTGATTTTCGTTCAATACATTTGAATATATACAAACATAAAATATACTATTAAAGAAACCAGTTCGAAACGTAACATATAACATTCTTACAAGAAGTAGAACAAACAATTTTAGAAATAAATAAAAATGTGAACTTATATTTAAACGAAGCTTATATGTAATAGAGAACTTAATAGATTAGACTATATTTATGTAAACATATAACCCAGTTATGCGCAATTCTGCACGTGTACCAGGTCCACAAAGATATTGTATAATAAGCGACTGTCTACATTAAATAGATTCATAATAAGTTTTATAATTCCACTCAAATTATATACACATTTGCCGATAAACATTCAAACATTCCCATCCACTCTCATTTGGCTTCTTGGGTATTTAAAAATTATTTACACACATTGAAACTGCAATTAAGTTAAAGGTTGTAGTACTGTTCAAAACGAAATTGCTACTTTATTATGTAGTACATTTTTTGTTAAAAAAAACTAAGTAAAAATATATGGGATATAATAGGTATGCACACGAGCTATAGGAAATCAGACTGTCGGTATTACAATGATGTGTACGTTAAATTGACACAAGTGTTTGTATTACAAAATTTAAAAATATTACGAATCTAATTAATTTACAATTAACAAATTTCGGCTAGTAAGTATTCAATTAATAATTTTCTACGTTTATAATTAATAAGATGAGTTTTTAATTCTTTAGGTAACCTGTTGAACTTAACGGCACCGACATACACAGCTTGCATACGCATTCTACTTTTGTTGTAACTAGGTACCACCACTCTAATCTCATCACCCAACCTAGTATTGCTTTCATAATTTCACGCAAATTTTTTAATACAAACAGTAATTATGTGCAGATTATACAAACCGTCTACACTTAAAAACCCGGTTTATCACTATTTTTTGGAAATATTAGATTTAAAATCGATTTTTGTAGAATTCTTAAGGGTTTCATATTGTAATTTGCCATAACACCCCAATGAAGTATATGGTATACAGGTTGGTATAATGTATTCTTCTTAAGTGTTTTAGAGAAAAAACTTATTTAAATAATAAAAGAGATAATTTAACTTCCTTATCTTCGCTGCTAAATATAAAGATTGATTCGACCATAATAGTTTACAATCTAGCTGTATTCCTAAGTATTTAATATTATCAACCCTACCTAACTTTACACCACTGGGAGATACAATTTGAATATTAATTACTCTGATTTTGATTTGTATAAACCATGAACTTACTTTTCTTAATCATTAATAACTAACTTATTATTAAACTTTTTTTTAGTATCATCTTGTATTAGACCTTGTAATATACCCGGGTATCTGGAATTAACAGCAAATACCTTATCATCAGCAAAACTGAAAAATTTCCTATTGACATTTAAACCACACAAACTGTTCGCATATATAAGAAATAGGTAAGGTCCAATTACACTTCCTTGCGGCACTCCATTATTCATTACTATACTATCACTAAACGTACTATTTAATTTAACAACATATTTTCGATTAATAAGATAACTATTAAACCAGTTATATGATCTATTACGTCAAATACTTTGCGTATATCAAAGTATACTGAAACGACGGATCTGCCTTTCTCAAGATTTTCAGTGATATACGAAGTGTGCTCAAATTCATCTGTGCATCTGCCTGGTATAAATCCATATTGATTAACGCTAAAGAAATTTATTTTGTCTAAATAGTTTAGCAAAATTTTCTTTACACATTTTTCAAAGATTTTTGAGAAAGTTGGAAGTATACATATAGGCCGAAAATTAGATACATCTGTTTTGTCCCCGCTCTTATATAGCGGTGTTATAATATCTAATTTTAGTATATCCGGAAACTTACCGCTGTTAAGAGATTCGTTAAAAAGATACGTCAAAGGCTTTAAAAAAAGCGCATATTTTCTTTGACAACCGTTATAGGAATCTTATCATGCCCAAAGGAAGGTTTATTAGAGAGCGAAAGTATAGATTTATAAACATCTTCTTCCGAGAAACCCAGGAAAGCAAAAGAATTTACGTAGACTAACGGAATCTCATTTTCATTATAATGTTCGCAACACCATCATAAAAATATTTATTAATGTAATTTGAAATAACTTTTTCATTTCAATTAACAGGCACTTTTTTTTATTAACCTTCAGTTCTTTAACTGAGAATTTTTCCTTCCCGGCAACTTCATTAACCACGGTCTAATAACTCCTTTGATTATTCGTGCACTTATTCAATAGTGTTGTATAGTAATTTCTCTTTTCTGATGGCTTTTTGCGCCTTTCTTACTAATTCTTTGTAAGTATTACGCAGCTTCATATCTAACGGATTTTTCCTAAGTAATCTGAACATTAAATTTTTTTCTCTCGATAACGCAACCAAATTTATCCATCCATTTATATTCATAATAATAATACTAATAATAATAAAAATAACAATAATAATAATATTATAATAGTTGCAATGTTTTCGACTAAGATAATACTAATTGTAACAATTATTAATTACACCACTACTAACGTGGTTGCGATTTCAATAATGATCGATGGTGTTTTTGTATCGCCAATATTACTGCCACGGAGTTTGCAAGAATATAGGCGATATTTTCACCAGAACGGCCTTCGTACCGAAGTGAAAACATATGCCACGCCGATCTAGGTTAATTAAACATCCGTGCATATCCGAACTGTTAAAGGTCAAGAAGTTAAATATACCGTAACACAGGAAATGAAAGTTATATCAGCTTCGGAGACTGGTGGGGCGATTATTATATACAAATATATTTATCTATTTAAGAGATTAAATAAAAACGATATATAAAATTTTTTTCGCATTTACATTAGAAAAGAAATAATGAAATTACGGATAGATGTTAGCTAATTTAATTAATTAATTAATTAATTAATTAATTAATAATTATTCGAGATGATAAAATAAACGTCGCCGAATAACGATAATAATAGTAATACATCCTGACGGAGTAAATAAACTTTTATGGTTTAATAAATTACGCTATTTCACTGTAGTTCGATCATCAATCAGCTGGCCAAAATAACGATTTTACGTTTGAAATTAGATTTCGGAGCAATATCCTATAGCGGAAACAATCGTAGAATCGATTATTAAAAATACCGAACGATCCAGTACAGAGCACATACTGAAATTTTGGAAATGAACTAGCGGATAGAGCACCAAAGGAAGCGGCAACTGCATTAATTTACCAGTCCCATTCGCACACCTCGAGAGATTCATGAGATCATCATTATTTCAGTTGTAGCAAGAAGAATAGCAATGCACATCAACGTCAAACAAACCACGATCTATCGAGCCAAAAATCACATACAACATCGGAGAGATGACGTAGTCGTCAGCAGCTCCGATTCAGCCACTAACGCACGCTCATCTTCTTAACAGATCAGAAGCTCCATTGTGTACGAGGCCTGCAACGTTGCGCTGTTTATCCAACATATACTAACAGAGTGTCTTTAATATAGTCTACATAGATTATACTACGGTCTTTCATCTTCATTATAACTACTCCTTGATGACAACCTTTCTATACGATGTTCAGATTTATCCTGTTCCTGCATGATACTGGATTATAGCGCTTGATGATTGGAGCACTGACAATATGGAACCTATATAAATAGGTCGAACATTTTCCATGACCTGACAAGATTTTTTATAAGATAGAAGTCCATATTCCGGTCTTTAATCTTCATTCTTTCAATAATACTTGGGAAAAATTGATGCGGTTTTCTTCCTTAAACTTCGACCTATTTAGAAAATAATTAAGGCGCGATTGCGTTAAAAATTATTGATGTAGGCGTTTATAAAATCTTTTCAAGTTAATTTCATACTTTTCTATTATTAATTTCGTACATTGATACATATATATATATATATATATATATATATATATATATATATATATATATAATAATCATTGTGTGTCGTCTCCGTATCAGAAATAGACGACTACTTACCTATACATATTTTGTTGTACAATGTAAAGTAGCGTACAAAGCAATCATAATATAGCGTTAGCGTAGATAGACACAAAAACCCGGGATCACAATCGGTTCTTTGTTGTCACGACACAATGCAGTCACGCGTGTTTTTGTATATTGTTACTAGCGCGCATATGGTGTTGTACGTGATGGTTTGCCATTTATTAATAAATTAAATTATAACCATAATACTGAACGTGTAACAATAATCATAATGATCGCGTTAATAATTATAATTACAATAAATATAATAATAATAAATATCGATAATCAATCAATATATTTTGGGGAAAATAAAGTAATATAGGTAAACATTTAAATATAAACGCTCGCAAATGCGCGTCGTATGCGTGAGTAGTCGGTAAATCGGATATAAATTAAACTTAGTCAGAGTTGTGTAATACAAGATTAAACAAGTATTATAAATTAATAAATAGGACCTTTTCTTATAATAGAAATTTGGGAAGACGAATCAATTCTAATACTAGCGTAAGAATATAAACAATAATAAATCTGTTAATATACATAGGTGTACAAATTAATAGGTAAAAGTCACAGCGTGCTAACTGATAACAGCAGCACGAATGTACTCATTTTCATATTAAATATATCAAATAAAATTTAAAAGGTTTATATATCTATATGATATACTCCTATACGACATAGAAATTCATAAACACACACACAAACCTAGTCATCAATGAAATAAAGTTACCATGAACATGAAAATATTTTCTCTATTTTTTTTTCTTTTAATATAGCTCCTGAGATAGCCGCTTTATTTCTGCAATCTTAGATCTAAACTAAATAAGAAATAAGCAGTATTTATAAATAGCGTAACATGCGCAGAGCAATAGCTCAGTGACTAAACTCTGCTAATTATATTAATCAATTGATGAGGTTTGATACGTTTCAGCCTTATCCAGATCAGTAGACAAAAGTACCAGCCGTTTCAGATGCTGTTGAAATCGAAAATAAACTGAAACAGTTCAAACTTACAGAACGCTAAACTAATTAGATTAAATAATTTTACAATTTACGATAATTACCCATATTATAAATATTCCCCTTTATACAAATGTTCGCAAAATAAATATATATTCTGTAAACAATGGCAAAAAAAAATATAAATTTATTTATATATGTATTTATACATATATATGTATATAAATAATTGTTCGTACATTATATATATATATATATATATATATATATATATATATATATAATTTTATGCTTCATAAAAACAATAATAATAACAAAAATTTAATACAAATAATAATAGTTGTTTTACTTAGAACATAGGTTAAATAAATAAAGAAATAAAATATTTATTTCGCCAAATATCGCTCGAAGGCTTCCCAACCATAAATATACTAACAATATTATATAACATATAAGCACGCATACCGGACACTTATAAATAATAATAATAGTTAAATATCGTTTTGAACATCGTATAATTGGCACGTTTTCTTCCATTCCATTCTATCCGAGCTTAATCGCAACCAAGTAGGACCCATCCGCTGTCTAAAGTTATCTTCCCACCTTGACGGTTGTCCACCTACGCTTCTTTTATTGTAATCTGGAATCCACTTGGTTACATTTGCGGCAGTAACCAGCCTGCGTCCATTTAAGGCTGACTGCCATCTTCGCAATGCCCTTCATTTTGATTTTATGCCTTACGGTTTGCGAACGAATTCGGTCAATTCTTCTAATTCCAAGTAAAGATCTCTCCATTGCTCTCTGTACACGACTGATTTTATCAATATGCGCTGCTTTCATAGACCACGTTTGACAAACATACAGCAAAACCGGTACGACGCATCATTCCTGAATAATAACTCTGGCTTTTAGGTTAATTTTCCAGCTTCCACTTTTTTTATTTAGAATTCCTTTTAAGTTCCGAAATATGTTTCATGCTGCGGTATTTCTTCTTGTCATTTCTTCGTACATCCGATCGTCAAATCATAATCACCGGCCCAAATAAATTGCTTCCTGCACATATTCTACAATTCTTCTCCATTAGCCCGAATTTTTTCTTCCGTATTGTTAGTAAAGAAGCTTAGTTTAACAACAATAAAAATAGTTTGTAATTTCCGAGAAATGATTCTTTCAAAGTAAATAAACAAAGTTGTATACTTATAAATTCTTGTGAAATCATATAATACCAAAAAAAAAAAAAAAAGGAATTAAAATTATAGACATATTTTTAAAAAATATTGCCATCCGAATTTTTATTATTATTATTATTGTTATTATTATAATTTCCTTTTTGAACGCTAATCTTATCTGGGATAGGTAATAAATAATAAGGCTACCCGATTTAAAAGGAATATAATACACACACACACACACACACACACACACATATATATATATATATATATATATATATATATATATATATATATATATAATTTAAAAATTCGGGTATTCGTTTCGTGCGATAATAATTACTTTATAAGGCTTATCGCGATGCACGGTTCGCCTTTGAACTTGCATATCTTTTATATTCATACGTTCTTCGTTCGCTATCTCTTTTCAATTAATACGGAATAAACATATCCGAAATTTAACACGTCTGATGGCGTCGACTTCCTACTTTGTATCATGTGTATATACACGCATACAATGTATACACGTATTTATATGATATATCGAATGATTACTATATAGCACAGAGTCTATCAATAATAGTTAAGACCCTGTTTTTATCGCTTATCGATATTTCTAATCGGCGATATACTACAAACACATATATAATATTTAATTATTACACGTATATATTTATATCGAAAGCTAATAATATTCGCGATAATATTTCATCTCTATTCGGACAGATAACCAGCGACTTGTTATATAGATATGCTTACAAATTTTAGGGCGACCTATAAAAATAACGACGCTTATCAAAACAGACCTCGTTTAAAATAAAATTTTAAAAATTATAACAGAAATTTCGTTAGGTATACTTTGTGTAACGCATAAATTAAAAATGTCTTAGAAATGTCGAATATATTCCGGGAATCAAATTTACTATCGTACGAAATCCTAAATTGAAAAGTAAAATTTTAAAATTTTTCAAAATATAAACGCTAGCCGTATAAAGAGAGTTCAAAAATGTTTAACTAGTAGAATTAGTTTGTAAATTCGTTTGAAAAAAAAATTATAATAATCGTCCACTCGCCGGATAAATTTATAATTAGATATAGACAAAAGAAAAAAATGAAACATATGAATAGAAAGAATAAATAGATTGTCATATTAAATGTACACAAATAGAAAGAAGATAAGTACAGGTGTAGATATGTGAAAAATGTTAAACAAGTTTCGCGCGGTGTTGGGCATAGGCGGTTTTTAAAAATATGACTTAATTCCTGAGATAGAATAAACAAATATAAGTACAACAGTATTTTGTATGCCACAACTCTTCAACCGAATTTTCAATCGACGTGGCATCGAAGAAATTAAATTGCATCAGTAATCTGGAGGAACTCCATTCCTCCAGTAATCGGTTTTTCATCTGGGTAATTGGCTTCTCACGTAGTCTCCCGTCCAACAAGTTTTCGGTAGATTCCTCTATGGGGTTCACGTCAGGTTGTGGCCGGACCGGCATGATGACAGAGCGGCAATTATAAAGCAGTCATAGCCGAGTGCAGAGTGCGGGATGTTTCGGATGTCCTGATATAGCTGAAACGTGTTCTTTAGACCCATTTCCTTAGCGCTGGCACGTAAATTAGTTTTTAAACCCTCAGCAGTCAAAGGTCCAGACTAGCTGCGAAACTACCCTATGCCATCACGCTTCCCTCACCATGTCTCACCGACAAAGTCAAATTTTTCCTCTCTCCAATTCTGTATTCGGCTTACGCCGTAATTTTTGTTTTCCGTTTGCGCCAAAAACATTAAACTTCGACTCATTATCGTTCCAGAATTTCTCGTCCTTATGTACGTACTTTTTTTTTGCAAATTCTAAACCTGCAGTTGGCCGGCACTATGAATCTCGAATTGTAACCGGTATTTTTAATTTAACGCAGACACGGAATCCGAGCAAATTACATAATTGTCGGAAATCAGCGATTTGGAGTTTGAAGAATCGCGACTAAGCGGAAAAAACTAACAGCATTATCGGAAGATTGAAGGATTGGACTTTGTTTTCAATACGTTTCACCTAGATGAAACGGTGTTTTTTATGCATTTGTGTAGCATGTAATGGACTGAGGTATCCGGAGCAACATCCGTTATAAGGTTGCGTGTATTACACGGTTGAGTTTGCATGTATATTATAAGCTGTAACAAGGTTCCAGAAAACCTTGGCTTATCTCGAAGAACTGTGGCGTTCTCTTTACGTTGAAGCTTTAATGGAAACTGAAGTCCGGCCGGTTTTAAGACTTGATATGAGCTTGGTTTGTAGGTGACAGATGTATGTATTTTGTTTCTACGCGATTTATAATATACGTTTTTATATACTTATACGATATATTGATTTAAAATTTATAAATTTCGCATCTATAATAATTATCGTTAATTTAATTAGATTTCGTTCGATTATGTAAATATCGATTAAAAATTCGAATAATATTATATACATTTCCGCCTGAAATGAATACGAATAATTTCTCACGTGGTAGTTAAATTTGTTTATTTATTTGTTCTTTAAAATAATTTTTTATTTACATCGTTTATATTTAGTTCGTTTCCCTATGTAATTAATAATAGTTATACATAAATTCGGTCGCGGTCGTTTTAATTTTTATAAAAGTAACAAAGATTAATCCGCGAGAATAGAAGCTTATTAGGAAAATTAAGGTTAACAAATCCATTTATTCCGAATATGCCGCGTTTAATAGAAGATCGATCCTTAATACGCGCGATAAACTTATTATTTATGAAACACTAATTTCCTTACGCTTGTCCTGTTTGGCGTTCGATATCTAGTTATAATAAATCGCAACTCGTTGTGTCTTAGGTGCATAATAAATTATCCCTCGTTATAGCAGAACAAACGATACGGGGAGAATATTCTTTGCGGTATGTGTATACGTGATAGTTTATCATCTGGTTAAATGGTAATTACGATTATTTCAGGCGACTAATGAATACAAAATATAAACATAATTAAACATAATTTGTTATAACGAGCTATTCATTAATATTGTTTTAATTATTATTAGCGCGATGTTAGATGAATTATTTTTATTTAATCGCTAGTTTCGACGTTATCTAATAATTACGCTTGGCTTTGGTCATTTGCCGGGTTTTTCCCTTTTCTCTCGAGTGTTGTAATAGATTTTTTGTTTGTTTCTTACCATAATTAATTAATCTTCTAAACTATCCCGGTCGAGTGTAATATCAATAAATCATGTTTACCGACTGTATTTTAATTATTTAATGAAAGATTTATTTATTTATTTAAGAGAAAGACACGATAGAAACGGATAGGTCGAATGAACATTTAACGTTAACAATCGAACGTGCAGCACCGTAGAATGGTAAAGATTAGAAAAAGTCCAGTAAAGAAATATATCAAACAAATACCGGACGATGTAAAAACCAAAATGTAGTCACACGAAAAAACAAAATGGCTCTAAAACAAGATATAGGAATTACGATAATTATGATAATGATGATATTTGTACGGGTCTATTCGACTATAATTATAATTATTTTTAAATACGGAGATTCAAAATTGACACGGAGAACAAAAATACGTCAAATGTACTGGCTCACCGGACATCGCTCCAAAATGAAGCTAGAGAACGAGCTATACTAATCTATAAAAATGTTATACGTCCAACCAAAAAAAAAATCTGACCCCTCAAATACACGAAACTAACGACTAGTTCGCAATTAACCACTTCTTTGTGACTTCCATTTCCTTGCCAACTATCCATAACCTTCTGTTTATACTTAGATCGTACTCGCTGCATTTATTTTCCAATATACGATATCAATTTTGATTTCGAACGGCTCACTATAGCAATATCATATCGTACGTTATATACCTCCTACTGAGTTACCTGCCTCATAATATCTGTCATATTCCACCTTCCACTTTGAATTCCGAGAACATTACCTAATGTTTATTATACAAAAAGCTAATTTCAACAAAGCTAATGCCTGCCCAGTATGGTCCTATACTAGCAGTAGTAATATAAACTACGTGCAAAGAGTCCGAAACCATTGCCTCGGAATAATAAACCTCCATTTACTTCAATCAAATCTCTCCATGATGCGTTCAAATTCTCTTACGTACAGGAAATGATTAAGGATAAAACTAATTTTTTTCTTTTGCCGATTGTAGATATTATACCAACGGTATTTTTTCTGAAAAGAATCGTTGATTTATTCGGTACAGAAAATTCTATTAAATGTAAACATTACTTTTTGTAAACAGGAAATATTTAAATGTGCAAATATATTATTGTTCATTGTTCATTCATTCGCATTATCTATATCGATAATAAGTAAAAAAAATATATATATATTAATATTAATTTAAAGCCTACCCGACGGAACTAAAGAATCTGTCACTATAAAATATTTCGATGTTTAATTAGATTCGTTTACATTTACGAATGTGTTCCATTTCCCACGCCGCTATCTCATTTCACCTGTTCATTTTTTTTCTCTCCGATAAAAATAAAAACCGTTATTACAAAAATCTTACAGGGATAATTCTCGCATCGCCCACAGGAACGATCTGTATATACATATAATATATATTTATAAAAAAAGGGGGAAGTAAAGAATTCCAGACGATCTATGGAAAACTGGTAGCCGGTTCGAAGATATAATAACAATAATAAGATTTCAGTTTCTTCCAGACGGGATTAGTAGGAGAACATATAGGTGTACTGTACACAACGACTCATTCGAATAACCTTTGAAGAAAACCTTTGTGACGAGTTTCTCAAGATACGACGTAGTACAACTACTGCGATATACTACTCAAACGTAAAATATCGTTATATAGTAGTCAGGTTGAACCCATCGAGAAAGACTACCGTGTTGGCTTAAGAGCCCAATGAACACCGATATTTTCTTAAATTCACCGCTTCGTCTAGTATTTGAGGGAGAAAAGAATTCTAGGACGATCACGATTAGGAATAAATACGTAAGGTAACAAACTGCACCTTCTTACGATCGTTTCTCTTTTCTGTATATGGAAATTATCTTGTTATCACATCCTAACACATATGTAAACAAGCGTTCTCTCCCATTATTGCATATATATATACTATGTATATGTATATGTATATATACATAATTGTAAAGGTTTAAAGAAATAATAATGTTAATAATGATCATCATGGAGAAAACTCCTAGAAACACCTGCAAAACTTAAAATATCTTCCGTTTCTTATTCATCCACCCTCCAATTCTAAAACTAAATCTGCTATCTCGCTTAACCATTAGAATAGGCATATATAGTATACCGTCAGGTTCTTCATAGCCTATTTTCTTTTTCTGTACCAGTAACACTTCCTAGTGAATATCCGAATTACATATATATATATATGTGTGTGTGTGTAGGCATAATTTAGAAGTTATGTATCGGAACAGTTTTACCCTCATCAAAAATCTTTCTACTCTCTTACTACGATATTACGAACTTCGAGCAGTGCAAGTGAAAATGAACCTTTCAGCTCCCTCATTCGACTATAACTTATTCCACATTACGACTACCCTAAGAAGAATAAATACAGGAACAGGTTATGCGTTAAAAGACCAAAGATAGGACCATTAAATTTCCGTGAAAAGGTCTCCGCCTAGTTGAATATTTTTGTCGCCAGATACATCTCGCACATAATAGTTCGACCTTATCGGTAGCGCGTTAACGTAAACAATAAATACACACACACACATATATATATGTATATGTGTATAAATAATAATTATGCTTATATCACTACGAAGGAACCATAACTGAAGATGTAGAGTATGAGAAAATAAATATTATATACACACACATATGTAACAGCACGGAAATATGTATTTAAAGATATGCTTTAGCGATTCCTCGCTAAAACTTGTCAACCTAAAGCCCCTATTTTCCTCATTCGACCTGGTGAACTATAAACTCTGGCGATACATATATATATATATATAAAACGAAAAGTGACATATTTCAGTACAAAATATTTCTTACAAGTGCTTATTCGTAATAACGAAATATTTTAAAGCGTTTGAACATATTCGACAAAAATAACCGCAATATTAACGTAGTAACATATGAAATCGTGTCTTGTACTTCTCTCACCCTTACGCTAGAAGCTGAATATACACCGGTGATCGAAGAAACACGCTTATTTACTCGCATATTATAAAATTAAATAATATTATAAATTAATTAATCAATTTAATAAATTTACATTCGTCAATTTTCTTAAGATAGTGTGCCCAGTCGTGAGGCTAATTTACTCCGGGATGCAATTCGTACAGGGCATCTGCAATGCTCAGATACGGAGCAGATTACAACAGTTACGTACCGCTGAAAAATTATCGGTTGCAACGTTAAAACTGCTGCTCCAGCCTCGGCTGGCATAACTGGATATATTAACCGATCAGTTCGTTAACTCTGACGCGTAATTGTAATACAGTTTAATACGGTGTATAAGAGGAGCTGGAAGAGAGAGAGATCTAGTTGAACGTTCATAAAATATTACGAAATCGATAAATCACTAATAATTTTAATAAATATAAAAATCCCGCGTACGAGAACGAGGAATGTCGAATAATTAATATGTATCGTTTACAATAAAAGTTTAGTACGAATCTTTATGCGCAATAATTCGGTAGTTTATATAATTAAAATGAGTTAATTATATTCGTTATTATTCTAATTATTTAATCTATTTCATAAAACTGAGAAAAAGGTGAAAAATCGTTTGGTAAATTTTGAATTTTTTTTTATATCTCATAATTCGACCTTGACAGACGTGCAAGGAGCAATCATAATCAGCTAATCGAGAACGCTGTAATTGGCAGATGTACAAAACTTTCAGAGACCAACCTTTGTCGAGGCGGAAAATTACAGGGTAAATACATATAACATTCGTCTACTTAATAATAAAGGTCTTTATGGATTACTTATTTGTAACATTTGTAATTTTACACGATTGATTCGATTAAATAAATAAAAGCTAGTAAATTCGTTGTTCCTTTTACATCGGAACATATTCTATATAGATCTATGTATATTAAATGAAAAATGTACGTTTTAACCGAGATGATAAAAAGACACAGTTGATAATATTATTACATCTAGGTATTGACCCCTGAAGATGATGTAACGGTCGAGAAGTTTTATTTATTCGAATAATATTAACAGTTTTATATATATATATATATATATATATATATATATATATATATATATATACGTTTTAAAAACGTGCAATTTTAAAATATGCGACTATCCTATCAGCCGATGCGTCGCTTCACCTGCAGCTGGGATTTTCTGTCAGGGTTTTTACTCCCTTAGCCTTTGGGTAAAAACCCTGAACCGCAAGGTAGCAGTTTGCTATTGGGATAGCGTGTGAGGCATATTTATATAGGCGGCCTCGACTCGCCAAGGTTATTAAGCAGTCTTAGGAAGACAGAGTTTTATAGATAGTTCCCAACCTGTCTCTCTGTCACCACGTCCTAACTAATCTGTTGCTACTGGAATCATCTGCTTGAGATTTCCACCAGTATCCGCTCTTGGTTCGCGAATGCTTATTGATCATTCACAGCTAACCTACATATCCGTAGGCCTTTCAACTATCCACAGCCTGTGGACGCGCCTCGTTCCGGTTAGAGCTCCGGATCCCAGAAGGTACATAGTAGCACCTGGGGAGTTGGTGTTAATATAGAGGACGTCAAGGATCGCAAACAATAGAGAAGAACGTGTTATCAAGCGGACCCCTTAACGGGAAGGCACTATGAACGAAGAATATATATATATATATATATATATATATATATATATATATATATATATATATATATATATATATATAAGCGATATTTCTCCGAATATCGATTTGTTCGTATTTATTATATAACATTCGAGTATTGCGATATTTCTATACCAACGTTATAATATCTCGTTTTCGATATATAATTATTACTATCGTACAAATTTTTATCGAAATTAAATTCCGGATTTATTGATTCCGTACGAAGATCGATTCGATTATTTATTGTGTTAGGTGATTGGAAGGTCGTTACATCGAAGAATGGGAATGACAAATAAGGAATGATAAAGGGGTAGAACGGTGAAATAAGATGATCAATCGTTCCGTAGACGGTAGTGAAAAGGTAAATGTCGGTTAGATTAAATAAACGAGGTTTCACGCGTGCGAAGTAAAATAATTGAACGGTAAACGGAAATAGCGATTATCTCTTATAAGGAACGTATCTTCAGAATTCAGATCCGCCGAAAACAGCGTAGTTACTAATCAAATGACTCACGCAGATTCTAATAGAAAAACTCACGATCGATAACATATACCATACCGGGTAAACTTAACGCAACACACATATAACATACATATGTATACATGTTCTAAGAGGCACACCCTTCAAACGACATTCTTCGTAGTTGACGATATTATAGGAATGATATACATAGTCCGAAATATTCGTCATAGCGTAATGCTAGTAGTCGAGAAACGGTAATGACCAGAAAAATTTCCTTCAATTCCGGACTAGAGGTAAATTTGTCGGAAGGTGTCTTTATAACGTAACATCACCCATCACGCCGAAATATAAAATTTAAAAGAACAATTTCCTTCTATTCCGGCAAATATCCATTACGAATAATATACATGGTGCAAAATATTCGTCATTTAGTCTAGTAAATGACCGGGACAAAACTCGCTAAATTCGGAACTAGATATAAATTTGTTCATATAACGTAACATCATCCATCGCACCGAAATGTACAAACTCAAAAAACTTCGAAAAGAATATCCGTTTCGAACAGGATATAATCAGTCGCAAGGGCAGGGGGTGAGATGATCGAAATAATTATACATACTCGAGTTCGAACGATTCGTTTAGCGCGTTAGCGGATGATTCGAAATGACGATCCGGATCTTTTTAACGACGACGATATCAACTTAAAAAGTATCTACTGTATCGTCCAGGCGTTCGCTTTGATATCGGATATATAGACGTATCAACTGGTTCGCTCCTATCATTCGAGCCGTGTGTTAGCCTTTCCAGTTCAATGTGTTTCTCGACTGCGTCCATCCGTTTCTGTCCTGGTCTTCTTTTCGGTCTGCACGCGAGTATTTTTCCTTCTATAATATGTTTCAATAGGATATCGTGTCTTAACGGTGAAACGATCAAATTGCGGGGTTTTATTACTACCATTTGTCGACTGAGACTCGGCTGTAGTCGCCTTCGTTACACAATTTGAAACTCTTTAGTTCTCCTAATTGCTCTCATCCGATGGATACCCATTTAGTGGCCGATGCAGACCATGCTAGAGCGTTTCCATCATAGTAATTTTCGTGTGTTGCATTTTATCAAGCTCTTCGCAGCCTTAAAGTTCCGTTTCCTATAAATATTGCATTTCTCTTAGCTCTTCAAAATGTTGAAGTATATACGGCCCTATAATATTTTAGATTCCGGTATCATTATTTAATTTTACACATACAATACTTCTTACTCTGCCTAATTTATAAGTAGCCCTTTCTTATTCATTCCATAATATACAGACATTAAACTGTATGGAAGCCCAAAAAAATGAATAA
Source organism: Coronaproctus castanopsis (assembly GCA_032883995.1). Taxonomy (NCBI): domain Eukaryota; kingdom Metazoa; phylum Arthropoda; class Insecta; order Hemiptera; family Monophlebidae; genus Coronaproctus; species Coronaproctus castanopsis. The sequence continues at coordinate 30,072,403 of CM065052.1, read as the reverse complement.
AAATAAATAAAAAATAAATAAAAACCTATCCGTTTCGTTTGTGTTTTTCTAATCATTTTCAAGACCTTTCCCTCTTGCACTCGGTTAAAAACTAATTCCATTTGTAATTTTATCAACCCACGAAATTTTTAGCATGCGTCGCCAGTAACGCGTTTCAAAAGCCACAATTTTCTATAAACCTATTCTATTTATATTTTCACAGTGCTCCCGACATCATCATCTAAATAGAAATTTAAAAAGTCGATCCACTAAATTCGTTTATAACGACTAGACACTCGTTTTTAAAATTTAAAAAAAAAATTGATATATCGAAAATCGACGAATGTCAATTGGAAAAGAAAATTTGTCGGAATTTTCAACGCGATCACCTCGCATATACGAATACTGATTTTCTAACGGAATTTACAAAAAGTATATATATATATATATATATATATATAATAATAATAATAATAATAATAATAATAATGATGATGACGCGTGTGTGGATGATGAAACAACTAGTCTAAAGATAACAGGCAGATACCGGGATGGTTATATAGATAATATATTCCATACGCTCACGTGAGGCAGGTTACACGTAATCGATAAATAGACGCCGTTATTTTATCGGAATTTTCATATAATCAACCGCAAGATCCAATTAACCGCGATATTTTAGAAGCCAACGAAAATTGTGCAATTTCAAAGTATATTTCGGGGATGCATAAGCTCATTTAAATATATATATATATATATATATATATAAAAGATTAAAACAGTGTTCCGGGTTCAGTACATTATTTTAAATCCGGGATTTTGATGACAAGAATCATCTTCTGTTCGAATATATATCACGCGTATAATCTTATATTGTAAAACGAGCAACTCTTATATATATATATATATATATATATATATATATATATATATATATATATATATATATATATATATATAATACACTCAGTTATCTCGGAAACGGTTCAATCGAATTGGATGAAATTTTGCACCTACCTATAATTTGAATTACAAATGATTGTGAAAATTACAAATTTCGACATTTCGAATGCTCCGATCGACCCCGAGTACACTTGTTCGTAAAATTTTATAAATATCGTTCTCGATACTTATCTAATTGTACATTTCAGCTCGATCGCATTAACCTTTTGAACGTTTTACCGCCATACGTGTTAGTAAATGCAATTAACCCTTTCAGTCATCATGCCCATTACATGGCACATGAAATTTTAATGCTAACAAAATTGTTTATAGTTGATGTAAAATGTCTCAATTTTTTGAAAATATTTATTTAAACACAGTGCAAATTATTTAGAATCGTCTAAGAAGCTGCATTGTATAATAAACAATCTGTATAAAATTTCTAATTTTGTGTCAAAAATTTCACGTGTGACTGAAAGGGTTAAAATGTTATATCTCGGATTCCGTCGTTTCGATTTAATTCCGAAATATTTTTTAAACCTACGGAAATATTATCAACGAATACAGGAATTAAGGACTTATTTAAATTTAAATCAGCCGGAGGTACATGTCGACTTATTAGATAGAAATAAATAACGTGAATCTGAAGCTTCAATATGCATTAGCTAAATTATGTGAAAAATTTATCATCTTGGAATTAATAAGACGAGAAGACTGAAAAAATTAATATTTTTTTCTAAGATCATTATTTTTAATCTCTCTCGTTATTTATTCTTATCCTAGCGTTACTTCGATTAATTAATTTTAGCCTTTTCTTTCTAAACTCGAGCTTATTCACTTTGGCTAAGCTTAAACCTTATTAAAGCTTGTAAATCTGCTCCCGGCGCTTAAAATTGATTTCTATTAATCGCAACGACCAACGTAACGAACTGATATATATAACGAAATTATTTTAAAATTTTTACAAACAATTCTCGTCGCCGAAAAAACGATAATTACACGCAGAAATATAGGGTGATCCGGAGAAGACTGATTTTTTTTTGTTTCGTTTTTCGAATAACTCAAAAAATACCGGACCAAAATTTTCGAATGGAATTTTATTTAAAAATAGGAGAAAACGAGAATAGCTTACAATCATTTGCGCGACACCATATCGTTCAGATTACATTTGCAATTCATTCAGTCTTTTTACACCATTTTCGAAGAAGACATTTTCGAGCATTTCAGGTCATCCACATCTCGTCAATGTGTTTCGTAAAGTAAGGTATCCCACAAAAAAGAAGTCGCCTAATTTTCGATGTTCTCTTTGCACCGTCGTGATCGAACTTTCCGAGCAAAACGCTCCTTCTCGTTACACCGTGATAGCTGAACAAAAACGAACCTAAACGTGGAGCATCCGGTTTGCGTTGTAACAGTCTTACCGACTGCGCTATTAGAAAAACAAAACCTTCCGCCTTCTCTGGGTCACCTTATATATTAATATTACTCTCTCGTTTATTTAATTTATTTCGAAAAATTCAAATCGGAAGCGTCATTTTAACGAAAATTTGATCGCTTTTAAAAGAAAATTTACAAATCCGGACCAAAATTTATTATACCGAATCCGGTTACCGGTAAATTTTTAATTATTTCTTTTTTATCGGCTCCGCCTTCCCGACTCCGCTTACTATTATTCGGTTTCCGCCCGCTTATTTTTACCATTTCCGGTGATGTGATTAAACAGCCCGGCTAACTCCGTTCTAAAAAAAAAAAAAAGGCGAATATATCCATTTACGGAACAGGAAATTCTACTAGCGGAGTCTCGCGCGGCCAGATAGTCCAACCGAATAAGTTCCGAGATTCCGCGAAAGACGACGACAGAATAGCCTATTAATCGATAAATACGAACGAGACGGATAAACGGTTAGGACGAGCGTATAAAAAGAAAAAGTGTAGAACAGGCAACTGTAAGAAACCAGAAAAACCGCAACGTGGTGCAGGAGTTCTTCTTATAACTCGAGGAGGAAATTGTTGGTAAAGTGAGAAAAAAATGGCAACTAGATACGTCGTACACATATATAATATATTATAATATATATATATATATATATATAATATCTCCAGAGGCGCGTAATGAAGGTTACCAACTTTTGCCATAATATACCCGAACGCGTACTTATTGAGGAACTAACAACAGGTAATTCCATCGACTATATAATATAACCTAATCTCGTCGACGTAGTCATATCTAATTTTTTCCACACATCATATTTTATATACATATATACACGTTAATATATCGAATCCCTCGTGTAATTTATTAGACAGCTTCAACATTTTTCCTAATAGTACATTATCAAAAAATGCCATTCCGTTATAGAAGCATTACGTAAAAATATAAGAAATCTATATAAATAGGAGAATGTACGTATTTATTATTAAGTCGCGACAACACAGCAGTTAATTATTAACTCGGAACACTAATCTAACCCTGGCCTTAACATTCGACGTAACATATATTTAGCTTTACCGGTCTCGATATATTACGTATTTGGAAAAAAGTTTAAAAGAAATATCGCACTACGAAACTAACGGAGTAATCGGATCGATTAATTAAAAATATTTTATTTTTCCACGACGAGTCTAACCCTCGGTAAAAAATTAATTTCAGCAGGAGATTTTAATGCTAAGCATAAAATGTGTTAGGTTCCCGATTGAATAACCGGAGAGGAAACCAGCTGCACAAAATGTATTCAATTATAACAATTTGTCAGACGAACAACCTATTATTTACCTACTGACAACAATAAGATTCCAGATTTGCTTGACTTTTTTATCTGTAATAGGATCAAATCACCTGCTTATTGAATCGTGCCTGGATGGTGTTTCTGACCACTTTCCAGTAAATTACGAATTTTAGCTGTGCTGTCATTTATGCCGAAGCGAAACCAGTAATGTGCAATAGATCAACTAAATGGTTAATATATCATTTAGTTGAAAATAGAGAGGTCAGTAAGGAGTTTCTCTAAGTTGTATAACGCATAGGGAGGTCCGGTAGTAACAAGTAATGTCCGAATCGCAATGATAGGTACCATTCTTTAACGCTTAATGTTTTTAAAAAAGTACATACGTGGAAATTTAAAAAGAGACGGTTGTAATCGATGGCAATGAGAGGTGACTGCTGTATATTCTCCAAACATGTATCGAATCGTATGATATCGTATGATATCGTGTGCAGAAATTAAAGAGAATATCACACAATTAACGCTTTCAGCTAAGGAATCTCTATAATTTCATTGCCGGGAATTCCTCAAGACAGAAATATACCTAAGCATTACAGATGGTTAAGTTTTAACACGATGCATGAAATTAATGCATCTGACGTCTTTCATTTGTTTTCCATAGCTTTCAAAATTCTTTGTGAGTTCGGTGATAATAGCGATATTTCTAGAGAAGTTGTCCGAGTTTATATCACACATAATAATGAAAATAAAAATAAATTACTAAATACTAAACGCGCGAACACTAATAAAACGTTCGGTAGCTTTCGAGTTCAGCTCGCACGATCTGAGTTTAAATCTCATCACGGAAGAGAATATCATCTGAGCGATTAAAAATCTTCTAAGCCAACTCAATTATCTATCCGACGTAAACGAGTATCGCCACCTTGTTGGGAAGTAATACGGTAAACCACTCAGTATTGGTTTAATCGGTTAACCGGTCCACTATCGATCTACGGGTTAGATCGTTATGTTCAATACTAAATTTCGAGACGTACCAGACATTCGAGTCGTTGCGTAATGTTTTAGACATTCGCTCATCGTTCTCAATGTTTTATTTTGAAATCGCCGTATACTATTGCAGCGTACGTTCTAGAAATATTTTGACTGTCATACCTCCGGATATGGACTAATATTTCCTTTCATAATTTTATTTTCTAGCGACCATTTTTAACTACAACCTATTAAGTCGGTGCAACATCTGTCGGATTTTAAAGCTTAATTAATTTCTTTCGATCTGAATATGTTATTTCATGTTATCTTTTCATCTAAGTGTATACCCAACTAGTAATAATAATAATTCAAATTCAAATTCAAATTTATTTCAAATTAAAATACGAGATTACAAAGAAAATATATATATCGTGTAAATCCCGACTATGCGCATATTGCGCGAACGCCGGATTAAATAATAACAATAATAATAATAATCTTCTTCCTTTGCCATATCTATTTCCAGTACTTCGATAATTTCAGTCCATTCCTTCTCAATTTTTGCTGGAAATATCGCCTACAGTATTTCGTGCATTTTTTCCTGGTTGCACGACCTACGTACCTTATTTTATACTATTTTTTTCATAAGGATGGTTAATAGTTCTCATAATTTCTGCAAACGCTGGAGAATTCCTCTTACCATTATTTCTTTCATCCATCCAATTAGCAAGTAAAGATGCAATTTTATTTCAAACGTCATCTTTTATTTTCGCATCCTACAGGGACGTTACCAAGTTATTTAATCCATCGAAGTTTCAATTCCTCACACGACGCACTTTACTTTTTAATTATCCGAACGTTTAACGAACGTTCTTTCTATCTTACTCCTATAATTATTTCTATTTGAGTTTCCTTCCTATTCTGCTAGTCGATTTCCAGGATATTTCCAGGCGGAAACTTCTCCTCTCAATTAAATAAACAACGAAAACTCGAAATCGCTAAATTTTTCAGACATAAAAAAAGACTGCAAAGCTTTTCGACTATTAAACTATTATCGAGTGAAAATGAAAAAATAAAATATAGAAATTGTCATAATTTGTAAAAAGTACAAAAAGAAAAACCCAAAAGAAATAAAATAAAATGCAAGAAAATACTTAATTAAGGTGTACGATATTACAAGAAATAGCAAAGTAAAAAAGCAGACCGAGGAGCAAAGGGGCGAAATACCTCGAAAGACGTGCAACTGATCACATGTTCTGTCGAACGCCCGGAAAAAATTTTCTTATAGTTATTTGCGCATATATATATATATATATATATATACCTTTGATTTGCCACCCTTACCCAACGTGATACCGTGGGAGACTGTTTTGCTAATTTCTCTTCAAATGTTGCTATGTGAGGGAATAATTATAGATTATCCAGAGGTCTAATATATGGGGAACGCGCAGTGAGATTATCAGGGCCATAGTATAGCATTCAAAAAACAAAAACACGATCCGGATAGCACATTGTCTATTCGAAATTGAGGGAACAGAATGGATGTTCTCCGAGTTGACTATGAATAATGTGCCCAAATCGTAATCTTTCTATGAGTACAATTCCTTTCCGATTAACCTTCTTAAAGAAATATAGCCGAGAAGTTTAGGTAGAAACGTTTGAAGTTGATAGTAATAGGCGAGAATTCAATTTTTAATGCCATTTTTTTTTTCATCTATAAAATTTGACATTTAAGATTTTTGGTACCTCCGAATTTTACCGCTTCTCGAATTGTGCCGCGCTAGGCCCGGGCCTCTCATGTACCGAAATAGTTAGGCGAAATGGCCTTTATCTCCGACTCGGCGACTTATTTATTAGAATAATAAAATATTACCTTTATCGATAATTTTCCATTATTTATTCCTCGTTAATAGTATCATTATAATAATAGGCTTCCAAGGATGTACGGTTTTTTCCTTGACGCATTTAACGATTTACCCCACCCACCTCACCCTTTATCTAACAGTATCGTATTTTCCGGGAATTTTCCATTAGAGGAACAACCTTCTAGAAAAAATTGAAATACAATAATAATAATAATGAATAGTAGTAACAAAACGACGTCACCGAAAGTGTCATTTTTCAGGCAAAAAAAAAAAATTATTATCTCCTAACGATTTGTCGACGAACGCTTTTAAATCGTACAGGAGGCCTATCGAACAATACGAACAAGCTGAAATATCGTCTATTTCCGTATTTGAAAAATAGATATATTTATAAATAAATTCAAGTCATTAGACGTGTATTATTCGATAAATTATAGTCTACCTCGCTACGTACTACCATTTTATTTTTATTTTGTTTTTTCTTAAAATCGTATATTTGATAATCAATATTACACGAAAACACCGGTATAATGCGTAGCATACATTACGCACATACGCGCTACTGCACGTAATGTTCTGTCAAGCGTTCGCTTACCGTAGAATAATCCATATAAATTTATATTAACAATTTTACAGCGGTAAGAATTTTAATCCACACGCACTCGCATATATACATAATCTAAATCATATCTCGCTTCTGTATAACATATTCACTCTCGATTACAGTCTCGCTAAATTCTTAATTACATATCTTCTTTGAATTACACCCCCCCCCGGGGGGGCAGTAGTTAGACATAGTTAGTGTTACTCATTTAGCAGCTCGCATTTCCATTTCTATTCAACACTATTCATTCGTTCAATTTATTATTATTACTATTATTATTTTAAATTATACTGTTTACATTCTCTTCATTTTGCCATCCATTGTTTTAATTCAGTTCCTCTGTTTAACATTTTTGTCATTACGTATTTATCCGACTGTTCTCCGTATTTTATTCTCATTGCAGCCAATCGATATTTCGGTATTTTTCTTAATTCGTGTATATTTTCTTCAATTTTCGTATTTTTCTTTTTCGCGAAATAGTTACAAATTTCTATAAACAGATAAAGGGACCAGCTACGTTCCATACATTGTGTTCCTGTACAGGCTCATTCAACTTTCTTTCTTTCATCTTTGGCTTTATGTTTCTTATTATTACAATTTTAATATTGTAATTATATTTCCAATATTATTATTATTATTATACGTTTTAACAAATAAATAGCTAATATTGTAAATATTGTAAATGAAATGCAATTGATCGAATTTGATGTGATATGATTTAAAATATCATCACCTCGAAAGTTTGTAAAAGGACGTCGGTCAATTTTAAGATAAATACTATAGATGACCGATCTCAAACACTACGTATCCCAGGCAAGTCAATACGAGTTACCACTGTCTTTTTCTTTCGGCTTCATTACTTCCCCAGCAAGCTGGTACTCCTTCATCGATCACCTAGACGGATAACTGAGTTCATTAACGATGATCTCTCTATTGAACAAAAACTCTTCAACGATGTGATTCGAGCTCATCATTAGATACGTTCAGAGTTTCATCCTATTACTACTGTTACTATCCATAATAATAATAATAATAATAATAATAATAATAATAACAGCAACCGCAATAATCGTGATCATCAAAAGATTTTATCAAGAATTAATCTAAAAATAAAATTATCGTTTAAATTATTCGAAAATACCGCGAAAAAAGTATGACATCAAAAAACTGGATTAGGAAAATTTTACGTGCACGTAAACTGGGAACGATAACTGCATGTAAGCGTTTACACATGCTTGAAATAATTACATATATATATATATACATATATATATATATATATATATATATATATATATATAATAAAAATTAAAAAAACAAACTGGCATTAATCCAGCAATCTCCGGATATTCGAAAGTAATAGTACCCACTACAGAAGACCGTGAAATTTAAAGGGAATAATCAATCGGTTTAGCAGGTATTCAAAGAACTAATCTTGTAAAACCCGAGTCACTTATGGAATGTTTATAGGAAACTAGACGAAAACAAGCACACAAGTGATTCTCTTTTATTTATATATATATATATATATATTATATATATATATATATATATGTATATATATACACCAAGACTCGGAACTCTCACCATTACTGTTTAATGCGATTTTAGATACAATTACGCGCGACATACAGATGCCTATATCCTGGACTCTTCTGTATGCAGAGGATGTTGTTTTAATTGAAAACTCAAACGATGCTCTCCAAAATAGATCTAAAATATAGTTTGACAGGTTGGAAAATTTACCCTTAAAGTTAACGTGAAGAAAAGAGAATACATGAGTACTGTAACTAATACAATATCTGAAGAACAACTACCTCGGGCAAACAGCTCTAGATATCTTACTTCCTGTGTGCAGAGTGACAGAGGCACATTCGAAGCAGTTCGCAATCGAATAAGCAAAACATGGTTGAAATGGAAATCTGTGACCGGTGTGTATTATGTGACGAACGCATGCCCATTCGACTGAAATCAAAAATTTAAATAAACAGTTATTACACCAATTGCATTGTATAGCGGTGAATGCTGGCCGGTAACCAAGCGTGAAGAAAAATCGCTGCATGCTATGGAAATGCGCATGTTAAAATGGTCAACGAGTTCCTGGTAAAAGGCCAGTGTAAGAATACCAAAGCAGAGATGCCACGATGTTACAACGAAGGATCTCCGAGATGCGGATATATCAACAAACTAGCGAATAATCGAATTGGATCGAAACGATCTATTTGTATGGCAGACTCAGCACCAATGGGAAATTGCCGCTGAAGAATCAGAACAAGATATGCAACAAAAGGAGGGAAAAGATTCGCATATGTAAACATCAAGCACTGGATACAACACAGTCAGGAAAGTGGTAGCTGCAACCAGACTTAGGAAAATACGAAAAGGCCAACACCCTTGATGGGCAAACTTCCTTTGAAGGAGATGCTATATATAATTACTATAATATCTGCAGAGATATGTGTAGATTTATTATTATGAAATTACACGGAAAAGTGGTTTGATTGAAAACTACATTTAAAGAAATTGAAAAATATTTAAAAAATATCAGCGTAATATATCATATTATAGGTACATACGAATATAAGTATATATATATATATACAAATAAATACAAATATACAACTTCTTTCTTCTTCCAGTGCATATCCGTTAACGAATGTTCGTCATCAAACTAGCTGTTATGGTCTCGTCCATTGCTGCTCTGAAGAGTTCTATGTTGCTCTACAAAACCATGTACCTAAATTCTTGAACGAATATATTCTTCTTCGTCCTATTATTTTGCCTTGGAGAATTCTCTGCAAATATATTCTTTCGTTACTCATTACGTGACCCGGATATTCTAATTTCCTGGATTTTACTGTGTTCAGAAATATATGAAACATATAACACGTGCAAGTTTTATAGATACGAGTATTATATAAAACGTATATTCGTATGTATACGTGAAATGTATAATAGTCCAAAAAACAATTGCCTATACGTACTCGAAATATTTAATAGATTATTAATTTAAATTGTAGATTCGCGTTCGTTTAAATTTTATCTCTGTAATTGCATAGGTATACACGTTTGATATATTTTATAATCGAGTTTGTATTTCAATTTTGGTATAAGTTTTTACCACTGTCTTTTTTCTAAAATTTTATAATTAACTTCCTGATTATTAGTAATTAGTTTTTAAGATAATGTAAGAATTTGATTTCTGTTTTTATAAGTTTGATCTGTTTATCTTCTAATTGAGTTGTATTTAAGTTCTGGTATAAGTTTTTACCATTTTCTTTTGTTGTTTTTACTTTTTTTTTACACTATTTCCTTCTTTTTTTGTTTAATCCTTATTTATAATGTTTATTTACTTGAGTTTAAGTTATAAGCATAAAATGAATTTATATTAGATGGAACAAGGGTCTATCTCATCCCTTCTTCCATCGCAATAAGTTAATTTAAGTGCGGAGTTCTATGCCTTGGTGCTGCGAACTCCATCATTTTATTAATAATTCAATTTGGTTTGTAGAGGGAGGAGGTTTTTAGTAGGTAAAAATCCAACACTCTGATTTTGGTTCCCTAATAAAAACAAAATATTTTTTATCATCACTGTCTTTTGAAGAAAATAAAATTGTATAGGTATAGGTATAGAACATGTATATTATGCAAATAATTATATTATATATTACGACCAGATTTTTTATCCACTTTCAAAATTACGTTAAATGTGGAACAACCTCTGTATTCCGGTATTAACGACTAAAAGCCCACATTTCATTTTAAATACCTATGTTTCCAGCAGACTAACTAAATAATTTATAGTTTGTACACGATAATTTGATTGTCCTTTCGTAAATTTTATACTCTTTTTTCGTATACATATACTATAAAACACACACGCTCCCCCTCATCGCTAATCATAGTCACGATCTCAAAATAAAAATTAATAAAAATATTTTTAAAAAAATAATAATACTAATAATTTTTGTAATAATAACAATAATAGCAATATATTATAACCGGAACAAGTTGTAGAAAAATAAAATTGGCATTATCAGGCGGCAGAATGACGACGCACCCATGATTTTTAACATGATGTGGCCCTTATCACTCTATACGCCATTGACGAAAATGATGATGACTACAAAGATGATGATCATGATGATGGAAAGTCGGATGATAATTAATTTCCCCGTTCCTTTTACATAATAACGCCACTTTAACAAATTCAAATACTGCCGTGTACATAACACACGCACGCATACACAAAAAACAAACTATACCGCCGAGAAATATAACAATGAACACTTCCGTCTACGTCCTGATAAATAACAATTTAGCTCGTCATATCTAACCGAACAAGTATGTGTTTCAGAATTTTTCAAAGCGGACGTAATCAATTCCGGTCTATTATCATGGTATACGTGTAGAAATTTTATTTATTTATATGTATATATATATATATATATATATATATATATATATATATATATATATATAAAATATACACATGTATGAATGTTGAACGTATATGTGTGTGTACGTGCAACGAAATTACTTTCGTCATCGACTCCGATGCCAACTTGCGGAAGTGTTAATAAAACAGACTTCAGAATTCGTGTTAATTATTACTGTGTTCTATTTTTTTCTTTTTTGTGTTGTCTAAACGTTCAAATACTTCTTGTATATATACATATTATATAGACGAGTATATTTGGTATATTACAAATGAAACTGAAACTATGACATTTTATAAATATTCCAAGGATAAAATCTGAAAAAATTTGTTAACCAATGAACCACGCCCATTAAAAAATGCCCTAAAAATTTCTCTTTAAATCCTTGTTGCTTACAGATTTCTCAGAATACAGTGCATTTCGTCATTATATTATTTTTAATCGGGTTTATATTTAATCTTCTACCTTTCTATACGTTGACGATCTCGGATTCACAACTAGACATAAAATCTTCCAAGAAGTAGAAAAATCTCTAAACCATACGACAAACAAACTTACATACTACGAAGAAAATTACACGAAGCTTAATCCAGCAAAAAAGAAAAAAAAAACAGTTTCCATCTTCGTAACCACCGAGCTGTCGGCCTGAAGACCGCATGGAACGGAATAGAATTACAACACACTAATCATCCTAATTACTAGCCAATAGCGAGGGTGCTAATCTACACGTGCAACGAACACCCTCGTTAGCACTTTGTTACCCTGTTGGGAGAATATGCGGGTCTTATTGAGGAATTAAGCTGGATGTAGGTTTAAATCAAGCTTGCAGATCGCGATCAACACCTTTCGGAAAATTACATGAGCATCCAGACATAAAAGGAGACGTGATTGCACGCCACCCGTTACATGAATTAGCGGTACCGCGATTAAAGTCCAGACATAGTAAAAACTGTCGAGCAACTGGAACGCATTGCGGCATTAACAAAACAACAAGCATGAAATAGGAGAAAGCGGGGGAGAATAAATAGCGAATCGCCGCCTACCGGCAACCGATTAAAATACAGCCTTCGGAAAACATCGAACCGACTTAAAAGTGGGACAGCACAGACTAAGTATAATTCGAAGAAATGGAATATGACACGACCGCAACAGACGCAATTGCGAGTATGTGCAGAATCCCGATCACCTATTCGATTGTCCCTTCGATGGAAAATATGAGCCGGAAAGCACTATATAATTGACCACAGATTACTAGTTTTTCTTGAATATTAGGCATACTCAGTTTATAATTTTTATAAGTTATTACGGTCGACTGAATACGCGAAAAGAAAAAAAACTAAACAATTAACTCGCATCAATAAAAAGGGAAAACCACATAATATTACGTGATTAGTACACGTAATGTTCACGCGCTTACACATAGGAAGAAAACGTGCGAGAAGAAGTGAAGAGAAGCAAAGAAAAATATACATTCGCAAAACCACACACATACACATACACAGAGGTGTGTGTATATATATAAAAATATAAGCCTCTTCAGCGCACGATAATGCTTTGCTGTTTTGCTCTACGACGCGAGTTCGAATCCTAAGGGAAATAAGAATTTTTAACTAAATATATGTGCAATGAACCTGTAAGAGATAAATACAAGGATCTAAATATAAACACACAAAAAGTGGAAATGGTTGATAAATTCATCTACTTAGGACAATTAATTGAAGTAAACAACAACTTTGAAGGTGAATTATCCAGAAGAATACAATTAGCATGGATGGCATTCCCAAAGCTTAGAAGCACACTTAAGAAAGTTAAAACACCGATAAGCCTGAAAGTGCGTGTGTTTGATCAGTGCTGCCAATTTTAACATATGCTAGTGAACCATGGATATTAACAAAAAAAAAAAAAATGGAACAAAAAATAAAAGTTAATCAGCGAAAGACGACAAAGCGCGTACGAAAAGCGACAAAAGTTAAAGATGCAATAAGTATTATTAAACATAGTAAATGGAGATGGTGCGGACATGTGGCTAGAGCCGAAAGCCGCTGGATAAGTGCGTCAACATCGTGGAAACCTGAGAGCAAACGAGCCTTAGAACGACTAAGAATACGGTGGATAGATGAAATCCAAAAGTTCAGGCCAAATTAACGAGATGAAGCTCAATATCGCGGCGTCTGGGAAAAGTTGGGTGAGGTCTTCGTGGCTAGCGAATAAGAAGAAGAAGATATGCTCATAAATGCGTATAATAAGTATTACACTGCACCTTAAAAAAAAAGATCTAGAAGCATAGATTAGTGTTGTCACCCGTTATGAATTTCACCAAATAGAGAACTTCGTGTTTTAGTACTTTATGGTAGATCCATTTTCCAATAAAACTGAACTCCAACATTAAATATATATATATATATATATATATATATATATATATATATATATATATAAAACTGACAGATAGATAAGCATATAGACAAATTATATTAATGCCAATACTATTTCAAAACAACGGATAAGAATGCAATAAGTTTTAAAGCTCATGAAAACGTTTGTCCCCCTTCTTAAAATTTACTGTACTTGTTCGTCTTTCTATCCCACTCTCCCTTTCTCCTCATAATATATATATATATACATAATGCATATTATGTGTGTGTTAAGCAATATCCACTATTACACACACACATACATATATGCATATATATGCACAATGAACGATTGTAGTAGTTTTTTGTTTACACAATATTGCAACGCAATAAACGATAAAAGTAAACAGGTCCCACGTACGACTCTGTGTATCTTCTCGTTATGTCTAAAATTGTTTATAAAAGCAGATATAACGAATTTTCGTTCGTTTTAAAAACTAACCCATTGTAATAATTTACGCGTCTCGTGCAGAGTCGGTATCTTCAATTTATGTAGCCTATAACTGGCCATTCGGAGCCACCACAACGTCATAAAATAAAATTAAAATAGTTTAAAAAAATTAACAATTAAAAATCATAGTTTTTAGCTTTGATTACTATTCGAACATTTCGATAACACCGTTTTTTGCTTAAAAAAAAAAATAATAAACAGAAAATCCATCTGACAATTGTTTATTGACAACTCTGTTTGATAAAAAAACTCTCGATTTTGATCGGGCATAGAATTATATACGTATAGTCATCAACATCTTTATCACGCCACGTATTCATCAGAAATCAACAATTTCTATTAAAATCAGATTGTGGGCTTCATTATATATATATATATATATATATATATATATATATATATATATATATATATACCCACATACTTATCCAATACTTTCTTTTCATCCATTACGTCGCATATTCGCCGGATCACGTAAGATGTGACCTACTAGTTTATAACTCCATTAATTTCCTCATCGAAATGTTACTAAATTAGTACGGATAATCTTTTATTTGCAACGTTTTCTGCACATATAATTTTGTACATTTTTCTATGGCACAAATGAATATTATATAAAAACATGTATATAATAAACATACTTTGTTACACATATTATATATATATATATATATATATATATATATATATATATATATATATATATATATATATACCATACTATCTCCAGCACCAAGTAATATATATATACATATACAGACACACACATACACACACACACGCATATATATATATGAGTGTGTATATACGTATATATATATGCACAGATATATATTTTATTAAATACATTAATTATATATATCTACATATATAGATTTATTATATATATATATATATGTATACATTATATACGATACTATTTTGTACATTCTATATATACGTATATACTATGTTAACTCGGCTTAGAACTGGTCATACTGCACTAACACATAAGGACTTATTAGAAAGAAAAAAACATCACCAATATGCTGTCACTGCGGACAAGGACCATTAAAGTCGAACACATTCTAATATCGTCACAACACTTAAAAAAAAAAAAATCTGTCTAGGCTCTATATATCAGCGCACTTTCCGACAATCTAGAGTATCTTAAAAACGCCGTCCAATTTCTGAAAGCAATAAACATATATTCGCTCATTTGAATAATTAACCTCGTGATGTCTCCAACTTAAGTTGTGGTACACGGCACCTTAAAAAAAAAACCACTAATTTTGATATAGTACATTTTTACGCTATACTACGATGCAATTACGTCGGGGAAGGATCATTTATTTATAATTTTACAAATAATATTCGTACAGGCACCATTCAATTAATTTTTCTGTTCCCTGTATTCCCATTTTACAATATAATCAACTTAATACGCTTCAATATTCGTTTATACTACAATAGATATTTCCTCCGGCAGAAACTCATTAAATTCTTTAAACCGGCTCGACATTAATTCTGTAACATTCGAAACATTAAATACCTTATTTCTAGGGTTACATCCATTTATAATGTGTGAAATATCGTACAAAAAATTACGTCTGCCAGTTTTATGTGTTGTTATTAATAATATGAATTACACACATTGACGAAATTTGGCACAAATTCTTCATTGTTTATACTTTCTACGATATTACGAAAGTTATAATGTAACTGTCGCATTTATTCTGGTATTTGTTCATATAGTGTTCGTTTAATTTTACCTTAAACTTATTCACATTAATGCACTATGGATTGCTATAAGTTTACTGTAATTATGGTTTATTACTATTTTATTTTTAATCGAACAATTCGATGTATTTTTTATTTCATATTTGACCGGCAAAATACTTGCGATAACTATCGCTGTCGAATAAATAACGGTTCCGTAAGTTTTGATCGTTTTAAGAACTAGACTTCTTCGAAAACGTTGGAGCATCTTTTAAAATCTGCTAATGATTTCATTGGCTATGTCTTCATAATTATTTTAAATTATTTTCCATTGTAACTTTTTCTTCGTTGACATATTTTCCCCTAATTATATTAATTTTTTTTCCACACATTCGCGCAAACAATTTGTAAAACACATTCCCCCAATGGTCTCAGGGACTACGTTTTTCATTCAATATTCCACCCTACTTTCAAATTACACACTCGCGGGGAACGCCTATTTATCATTTTTACAGCATTTTTCTTTCGTTTCAACTAAACTCCACTTACATTGAGTTATTTATTAAGCACACTAGTTCCATGCACCTTTGAATATACAATTTTTTATACAATAAACTTGCACCGACCTAGTAACTTCGAAATGGGGAACCCATTAAATATATATATATATATAAATAAAAACCATGCTATTTTGTACATTCTTTTCCAGCACTAGGTAATATATATAATACAAACATATATAACATACATTTATATATATATATATATAATATAATATATAATACTAACGCGGGACAAAGTACAAAGCAAATAATCGACAAATGCAGGAAGTTTAATGTTAATACATACTTCTGCTTTATAGACTATGCGAAATCCTTTGACCCAGTACAATTGTAAAGGCCATTGGCAAATACTTAGCGAATTTGGAATTTTGCGTTTGATTCAATAAAATCCTCGTACGCATCTAACAGGGGCAAAGTAAAAATTAACAGATGAGCGAGTGGATAGTAAGAAAAGCAATGGCGGGAAGATAACGTGAAAGTCGCTGGAAAGATAGTTAATAGCCAGCAATACGCTGACGATATTGTGGTAATTGCGACCGCAGAAGAAAAGCTGTTCCATCTATTTTAAGAGTTGGATAGTAAGCAAAGAAGCAGGTTTATTAATCAATAGAGATAAAAAATCAATTGAAAATTAGTTAAATCACTAATATTTATTTTCTTATAGAAAACACAATGCTTTTCGGCATTTACGCCATTATCAAGTGAAACATTTTTAAAAGAATATTAGTGATTTAACTAATTTTCAATTGATTTTTTATAAAAAAATCACTACATTCCGCATTATATAAAAAATTAAAATAGAGATAAAACTAAAGTAGCAATCATCGATGGCGAAAGCAGAATCCAGAAAGCTTAGGCTACCTCTAAATAGTTGATATATTTTTTTATTGAGGGTGGGGGTGATCACTTCGATAATGTCAAAGTGATCACTGGCCTCAGTTCACTACAGCAAATGGTTAGACGCGCTCGGGACAGATGGCGATCAATTACACGGAATAACTAAAATCAAATATCACGAAGCTTATGACGATGTTGATGCTTATTTAAATAATGGAGCTAAAAGTAAATATGATTATTTCTACGGACAGGTTGATTATTAGTTGTCATCGTATTGTTTTCCCTCGTTAGTCGATCTGAACTATCGAAAATTAATATGATAATTTTCCAGTTATTAAAATCGTTTATTTTCGATGAACATATCCGATTCTAAGGATAAGATCACCGTTTACATATATATATATATATATATATATATATATATATATATATCCATATATATATATCCATATATATATATACATGTTCGTTGTATCCAGTTGTTGCTTCAAGGACGTTTTCGAAACAGGAAAGAATCTCGTAGTACGAAATAAACCATTACGTAAATTCGAAACGTTTATATTAAAACACAAAAAAAAACAAGGGCAATCCAACAATTTATTATATACACGAACACGACTACACGTGTACAAATTACCAACACAGACGGTTGATAATAATACACCGAGGAGGGGGGTATGAGGGACGGAAATTACGGGATAATATTTTTTTTATCTGGTAAGATTAAGGGTACTTATATCGGAATAACCGACAACAACAAGATACGTTCTCGTACGACGTGGTTTAATATTATACGGATACTGTTATGGTTTATTATTATTATTAATTATCATTATTAATTATTATTATTATTATTATATTAATTATCATGATTATTATGAATAATATCATCGTTATTTTCCGTTCTTACTTTTATTATTAATAAATACCATTACGTAAACATTCGTCAATCAAAAATGGTCGATAAAGTAAATCACGGTTACCTAACATATAGTAACACGACACATTCGATATAATTTATATACATATATACATATATATATATATATATATATATATATTTAAATTTCAAATTACAGTTGACTTATTCGAGTACCAATAGCAAACGCCTACTATACCCGCAACTTATAATGCCGATTTGGACGTATGGAATATCCGTTTGGGGCGCTGTTAGAAACGCAATCTATTACTCCCCGTTTGAAACCGTACGACTTGGTCTAATATTTAGAAATAACTTATATATAAATATATATTAGTTAGAATGCTCATTGGAGCTAGTGTCTTCAAACCCGTATTTATTATATGGTTATCACGTTAGTTTTAAAAATACTTATTTAAGCGTAGACTTAAGATCGTATTAGTTATAATACTCTAAAGAATGTTCATTAAAAAAAAATCAATTCGTTGGTAAGATTCTTTTTTCAAAATAGGCCCACCTTTAAGGAAGACATACCGAACGGTTAATTTTAAGTAGAACATTTTATAACCTTCATCTTTTAGCGTAACTGATTAACTTATAATCCGGAGTAATCCGAAAAGTGGTACTGTACGCGAAAAAGAAAAAAATTCGAATAAAATCGCTTTTACCTTTATATCGTATGATCCGTAAAAATGGAAGTAGCCGTATAAATGTATTTTACTTAGAAGTCTTTGCAAAAAAATGTGAAAAATAAATTGACGTGTACGATCTTAAAGGGCATCGTATATAACTGATAGTTTTAAAGAGGTACGATAACCGTTTCAAACAGGCCGTCGAGCGCTAAATCACTAGGCTAAGTAGACCGATATTAACTAGCGAATTAATGGTAGATGACGTGATATGTTAACTCGAAAATGAATACAGGAACGATCAGGCGACGCATCCTGAACAAGTCGCGATTTAGATAGGTTGATTTTTGGACCTAATATATGAATGTTTATTATTATATAAAGAACGGTTAAAAGCCTTTGCGTTAACGAATATATGTATATATATATATACTAGAAGTTACCCACGGCTTAGCCTGTGTGATTAATTTTTTAAAGGTTTTATTTCGCATTGATATCACAAATCGGACAGAAATTACAATAATTTTCAAAGTTTTAAGAAGTAGTAAACAGCGATATCTTCTCACATCGTTTAAAATTTAACACGTTTTCCGGTTCAAATGTACCTTCACTACCAACACACGCAATACACACCACGTTTTGTTGCGTTAGGGACGTGGTCGAAATAACGGAGACGGATATATATATATATATATAGGTTTGTTGCGTTAAGGCCTGGCCGAAATAATGTACATATATTGTACTACTAATATATAAAGCTGTTAAAGAGACAGCGATATTTTAAAACTTTAAATTATTGTAATTTCTGTCCTATTTTTGATGTCAATATGAAACAAAGCTTAAAACGAACGCAATAATATAGACTATAAGCCGTGCGAATTTATTGCTTCAATAGTTTTTGAGTTAAATCGGAACAGAAAGACTGACAAAAATTAAAAAAAAAAAAAAAAACAGATTTACTGTTTATGTGTGATAAAAATACCAATCTGACTGAAAAAAAATCTTATGCCACAGACACTACAGTTTTATATATTAGTATTACGTGCATGCAAGTCTCTGCAAATGTACACTGTGTGTAACATTTGCCGGTGTATATGTATATATGCACAAACATACACATACATATGTAAAGTTCCATCAACACGAAAGTCAATAGATGACGCTAGATTTTTATCGATCTGAAGTTTCGTAAACAGATGAAGCCAATATGCGATGATTTACCATTGCCTATTAATTTCAAAGGAAACTAGTACTCATTTATCGACCATTCTTTCGGATAGCTCTTTCTACCACGAAAAATCCTCGTTTCCCACGAAGATTCAAACTTAGACCGTGTGAGCAGAATGCTAAAACATTACCTACCGTTACTACACGAGGACCTTATATATTATGCATATATGTGTCACTTGTATATATTATATATATTATATATATCAACAATGTATCAGTTCGTAGGCTAGTTCGCACCATGTACTAATCGTTTCCATCCAAGCCTGTCGCAAGTTTTCTTCTTTAATTCCGGATATGTCGGTATTACACTTTCTTTTAGCACTATGTCGATGAATATTATTCGTGATCTTCCACGCGGTTTTCCCCCATTATCTTACCTTCAATAATATCCTTCAGGATATTTTGATTCTGGCCTTCTTAAGTCGCCTCTTGTGGCTATTTTATAATATATATCTTTTTTCATATAATCTTTCTAGTACTAGTTTGTTTTTCATTTCCTCTGCCCAACTAATTTTCAGTAGACGTCGCCACTCGATCTCTTTTTTTCATTGTCCTATATATATATACCCAG
The DNA here is from genome assembly GCA_032883995.1 of Coronaproctus castanopsis. Taxonomy (NCBI): domain Eukaryota; kingdom Metazoa; phylum Arthropoda; class Insecta; order Hemiptera; family Monophlebidae; genus Coronaproctus; species Coronaproctus castanopsis. The sequence goes on along the minus strand of CM065052.1, from coordinate 30,051,570 downwards.
CTAATAAGTTTTTTGTTTTTTTTTTTTTTTACTTCATGATTTATAAAATTTTGTATTGAAATAAATATAAATATACTATATATATTTTTTCCCTGTACCATTGGTCTCTTTGGCCATCTATACTACGTTGGTTTTCTTGTTTTAAGCTATAATAGTTGGCTTATTATACTTCCATGTTATTCTGGACTATAAACTTCTATATGATTTTGATCGGATCTTCGTTGTTTTGATCACTTACTATTAATTCTATATTTAGATATATTAATAATAAATAAAGTGCTTCAATTTATAATATTAACTCCGTATATGAGCTACTGCGCCAAGCAATTAGCCTCCCCACTCTTTACGGCGGATGTTCAACAAATAAATACACAGACACGTACATATAGACATAAACAGAAAATATATAACGAAATAAATAAATTAAATATATAAAACATGATAATAATAATTATAATAATAGTTACGATGATACTTATAATCGTATATAATTATCATTGTTATTCATCAGTTCCTAGAATCCAAAAACATGAACTCGTTATTATAGAGCTTGTTTTAACAGCGTTCATCCATCTTAAACCTTTTGTTGACTTTATTTTATAGGCTTATTGTTTTAAATATCGTATTCGTCTGCAGGCTACAGCACAATTATTCATAGAGCGATCGCATAATTAACTGACGTATTATCAAAACTTGAATATCGTTAGGAACCGTCGTCTGATCGATCAAGATTCATTGGAAACTTGGTTATCTTGAACAAAATAATACAGGATTTGACTTCTATGCACGGTCTCATCAAATCAAAAATCACTAGGAACCATTGACTGATCCTCGTCAATTTAAAGATTCATTAGAGAACTGGTTATGGCGGAGGAAACTGGCAATATTACGAAAAAACACTAAATTAAGCTTCTGTAAGTGTTCGTCGACCGTAACCATCATCAACTCGAAAGTTGTTATTTTATCAGTTGACTGATCCCAATCAATCTGAAGATTCGTTATTCAACTTTCCAAAAGCTATCCACTAGAGACCTTTAATTTCCGTACGCATTGCTTCCTTCTCTGTGGTAATAATTTGACCTAGGTATATATATATATATATATATATATATATATATATATATGTTCACTGACCTGTTCCAGTATCTGGTCATCTAGTTTTATTTGTAACTTTGATGTGTACTTGTCATGATCTCCGTTTTATTCATATTTATAGTTAATACCGCCTTTTTGGAACAGTTATGAAGGTCAGTTATCATTTCCTGTAAGGACATATATTACGTACATATATTCACGCTGAAAAATTTGGAAATAAACAGACACAATATAAGGAGGATATAGGTATAAGAGAAAAGGAGGAAATGAGGATAGAAGGATATTTAATGTGTGTCGAGCTGAAACTCCACGAATGTGGAAAGGAAATATTTTGACGAGACGCGATAAATGAAAAATGGGTCAAACACATACACCGGTCAACACACACATTTCTGCTGATTTGAAGTGTTTCTAAATATTTTTTGGATATAAAATCGAAAATAACTGTCAGATTTCGTCTATCAGATACAGTTTTCGACATAATCTCTCCGAGAGCAAAATCAATTTTTTCGTTACTACATATTTCAGGTTATAAATAATAGTATTCTAGACAAGAGACTAACCTTTTCCAAGCATATGGACCACATGCATCATTGAAGACAAACAGAGCAATCTGTTCAATTTACCCCATTTTCAAACGTAAATCTCACTTAAATATGAATAATAAACTAATAATCTACAAGTCAATCATTAGGCCTATTTTAACATATTCTTGTCCAGTTTGATCTTCAGTCTCAAATGCTAGTTTTTATAGACCGCAATTAGTCCAAAATCGATGTCTTAAATGTATTTGTCCCCGTATACACTAAAATTTCATATATATACATAGTGCTCTGCAGATACCATATGTAAAAGACTATATCATCAAACTATCCCAGAACTTTTTCCTCAATTGTAGTGCGCACCGTAATAATTTACTTCCAGTAATAGGAAATTACGATTCCAGGGAACTAAGTATTATATTAAGTATAAGCATGGACGCATTAAACATAATGTATTATTCTCATAACGTTATAATTTGTTCGCTTTCGTCTTCATTACTTATAAATGAACATATTCGTTATATAATTAAACTTATTATTTTTTAAATTACCGCTTTTCATTTGTTTTTTGTCTGATTTTTCCATCGATACTATTTTTATCTTGTATATCTATTATTTACCAGTTTATATTATTAGTTAATTTTCATAAATGTAGAGGGTGTTTGTTCTGATATATTTATTAAATATTATTATAACTTTTTAATATAATGTCAAATATACGCGTTTTTACATTAAAAACGATGAATAGCGAGGAATTTATTTCACAAAATACATAAATATAACATTCACAGCTTATCATTTAAAAATTTTCTATGACTTTCTGTCGTGAAATTATGCCATTCCCGCTGCAAAACTCCAACGGTAGTCATCCAGCATATGGGTTTATCATCTTCCTTGATATCGTTCTATCAACGATGACTTCGTGAAATGTTTCCTCTTGCTCTTCGTTATAATCACCTAGTTTTTTGTTTTTGGTTTTTTTGGGGGGGAGTGGGATCGATCTAATGAAGTTTATAAACTTCATTATTACAGTCGAGAATATTAACGTTATAAATCGCGGTTTTTACTTTATTATTTATAAATACACTAAGCCAAAAGTTAGTATTTTAGTTCCTGTTAATTTCGAAAGTTGGCAAGTAACGTTGCCTGAAAGATCCCCATCAACAGGTAGATTAATAGAGGATGTATCAAACGATTCTCCTAGACATGTCATTGCCTCTACCCCGGCTACTTTAAAAAGTAGGTTGACACTCGTGTGTCGACCAATTGAATGCATAGCTGAGTTGGCTACTTTTCATCGCGGAAAATTTTCATTTTCGTTCAAACTCAATATTACCGCCGCGTCACCGAGCTTATATGAATAGATAATGTCTCAGAGACGTGGACTTTAAACGCGGAATGTTTAAAGCGATTAAACGACGCTCGGGTGCAACGTGGCGAACCGCGTGGAAAGAGAAGAGGACGAATAAAGAAATGCTCCAGAAAATCGGAATGGATTGATCCTAGTAAATGACATCTTGAAGCGGAAAACGTGTGGTACAGAAAAATTAGAGAGGAACAATTATTCGCGTTAGCTATACGGGTGTGTGGGGAATAGAAGAGACGTCTTCGTGGAGAAGAAGAAGATTGGGATGATATGTGGTATGGAGCCAAAAACTGTTAAAGATCATAAAGGGATAACGCGAGAAGCAGACGATTCCTAGGGGGCAGAGATCTATTCGACTTAACTTGTTGGTGTAAAAAAAACCTTTGGAAATCAAAGAACCTGATGATGATGATGATGATATAATGAAACACGGAAATAATTATATGCAAATATTTTACTACGGTTAAGAGTTTGACGCTGCATTACCTTTTTCACTTTAAATTATTAAAATTTTTTATAGATAAATAAAATTTTTCCGGTTTCACAAGTTTAAACGTCCTGAATTACGTCGACGACTTTCATTCTCTTTACAGTCTTACACGAGTACTCACGAAATCGTACGTTAATTCGATGGTATTTTTTTGTCGGCGGATTAATAATTTTATGAGTCCCAATCAATTATTCTCGAATGCGTAAAACGGAGTAACAATTATTAGTTCTTATTGCGCAAATTGTAACGATCTTTGAATCCGTTATTCTCGCGTAAACCGATCGGCAGACATACGACGTTATTCACGACAAAAATGAGCCGGTTTTTTTTTCGGAAAACCCAATTTTTCGAGAAATTTCGAAAAATTAGATCTTACTGTAAATTAGTCATGCGAGTTGCTATTCTCATTTATTTTTTTTTTCATTTAAGCATACTTCTAACTAGCCCGAAACAAACCTCCGATTCTTAATCGAATGTAACCTAATGATTTTTTCCTTTAATCATACTTCTCAGAAACAAAATAACCTCACCTAACCAACCGATAAAGTGGCAAGTTGATCGCTACATTAACGCTAGCAATGGCGAAATTTCGCTATATTTCATATTTGTAAACATAATTACGAATGAAATTAAGACGTTATAAAAGTCCATTTATCGGCGCATCCGTAAGTATTTTTTTTTACCAAATAAAATAAAACACGCCGGTCTTCTCGTATAAACACCGCCGCGATCCAGCCAAACAAGTCGGTAAGTCAGTACGACCAAAACTTTTAGGGAGCCCAACATAATATCAACATACGTATATATTGAACGAGTTAAACATATTTTAAATGAGAAAAATATCGCATACCTTATTATTATGCTTCATATCGGGAAATGGCGAAAAAATCGAAGGAATTACCCGGCTTACGTTATAAAACGGCCCGTATAATTTCGATCTAACTTCCTGAAATATCCTAAGCGATATCGTCGACGCGTTGATATGTATACATATAATATATTATATATTAATATAATATATTATATATTAATATAATATATTATATATATATATATATATATATATATATATATATATATGTGTGTATACTTTTTAATACGGAGTTTAAATGTTACAACTCCGCCTAATCACCGCGCGAACAAAGATACAAAGTTAAACAAAATTTAAAAAATTAAATATTTAATTATTTTTTGATAACCGCCATATAGCACGTATTTTTTAATTTATTAACCGAAACATATAATAAATTATACGAAAAAAAATATACATATATATCGTTTCCGTTGTAAAATATATATATATATATATAAAAAAAATTAATAAATAATCGATAATCGATAATAAATTTGTTAGAATAAATAAAAATAAAAGTTTGGACGATTAGCGGTGCATCGAACTCAACAGTCAAGGAGATTTACGAACATTAAACAAGTGTAGTAGTGTCGAAGAACGCGGTTCAAACGAACACTCCCGCTGCTAAGACAAATGGTGACGGGTTCCGTCTGTTCTACGGCCAAAGAGCGTACAGTTCTGCAGCACTAACATTTGTACACGATTCACGCTCTATGTACAACCGCAACATGCAGACGCTGCAACAACGGCGCGCACATGTCGAATGGCGCACCAAACTACGCGCACCGACGCATGCACACACAGTAACAGGTGCAGCGTTAACAGAAGAAACACCCAGTGACGGACACAGTGTACCGCAATACCGGCGCGCACACTGAAACATAATTTCCTACTCAGCGTATAAAAGTGTGCAATCCAACGAGAAGGAAATAATAGTTAAAAGTTATACGTCGACTTACGTAAAATCCCGTAACTTCCTTGATTACGCGTACGTCCGTATACACGCGTACATATATATATGTGCGTTTGTGTGAATGGGTCCGACGAAAAAAAAAAGATATGTATATATATATATGTCACGAGGAAGTGGTAATTTTATATTATTCTATTCCGTCTGATCGTGTACAAACCTTCTCAGGCTACCGGTTAAGTCGTACTGCAATGCCGGTAGCCGAAGGCTTATTATGTAGGATCTGACACTGAAAACACGGAAGTAAATTTACAGTAGGGGGAAATAGTCTAAATGATGCTGACGGCCTATACATATTATATGTGTGTTATATCGCATCGAAAAAATATTCGACCGTAGGGTGAGACTAGTATTTGTGAATGTACGAAAAAATGGATAATATGTATCTTGCGAAATTGTTTTTAGATCATATGCGCAGAACAATGCGCAAAAATTAAATATTAAATTAATTCCCTTTGGATTTTTTTTTTTTAAGTGAATAGTAACATTGAAATATTGTTCATATTAGCCGGTGTACCGCAAGGTTCAAGGTTGACGATACAGCTCGACTCTCGTGCAACACAGATCGTAATAACGACGATGTTAAAAGCGCTAAATAAAGTATATAATAACTGATTCGTAGAAAATAAGTGTTAAAGAGAACGAATCAATGTGTAATTTAGAAAATGTACTAGGACTACCTTATTAAAATCAACAAGGTAATAAGGCCAATTCAGTATTGTATGTCTTAGTCGATGGGCGCGGCGTCGTCAACTTAATATCCGAAGCTCATAGAAACATCTGACACTTTAAGCGGCTGATATACACAGCTGATATTCGACAACTGCGAAATTGAACTGTGCGGTTGCGCTGAAGATATAAATATTAGACTAATACAGACAGCTAAAATCTTAAGGAAAATTACTAACTCGCCACAACACAGCTCTCTACACGAAGATCTAAACATTATCTAATATTATAAAGCAGTAGCCCAAAGACACTCAGACTGGAAAACCATCCTAACAACTTGTCTAAACACGTTGGACACTTCCAAATATGAGTGGATTAACGCGCAATAAACCACTGCACCCGGTTAGTTCGGGTTAAGAACTATCAGGGGTGATCACCAATGGATGCTTTTTCCCTTCATGATGGATAAACACCAATGGATACGCGAATATCGTTACTTCGTTCTAATTAAACATACTCCTCCAACATTAAATTACGATCGTCAAATCGATATCGTGTTCGCTACTGGAGGTATGTAACTATCCATTAAACGGATATACGAAGATTTATTTTTTTGTATATTTAAAACATGACAGACCAGTAGATAAAAAAAAAAAAGTAATGTTCCATCCACGGAATAAGAAGGATTACCTGAAATATGCGTGTTACGTTCAAGAATCCGATGTGCGCATTTATTAACCTAACACTAGGTTAATTAAAATTCGTTTCTTAAGCTCGATCGTGTACATCGTTATTAAAGTTTTGTGTTGGTTATTTGATGACGTATCTAGAGTTATATTATACGTTTGTTATTATTATCGATTTTATTATTTTCGTTTTAACTGTTTTTACCTTTTACTTAAATTTCTTCTATCACACATACTTCTTATTGAATACGTCGAATTTTTCTAAGGAATGGATCAGTTGTTGGCGGATGACGCAAATGGCACCCCCCCTCGGATAGCGGGGTAAGTACGGTGCAAAGTCAAGACTCGGTAAATAATAATAATGATGAAAGCGATACGATTCTATTGTACGCGATGTCAGTTAGGCGGGGAATACTTATCGCAATTCCGATGATATAAATAGTAATAATAGTATAAATAACGGTAATAGTAATAATAATTATAAATTATATTAAAAACGTAAATAAACCGATTTTAACGTACGACAATGACGTCGACTATTCCTCATTTAAAGTAATGTTCGAACCTTGAAGACGTTAATCCAGTTTAAAAGTCACGAAAATTTTAAAAACTTTATTAGAATACCTAGAAGGAATAATTGGAAATAAGTCGGTAGAATTAAAGTTATCGTTAATTAAGTAAATTAACGATAACTTTAATTCTACCGACTTATTTCCAATTATTCCTTCTAGGTATTCTAATAAAGTTCCGACCAGCGAGTCAGTCAAGTATTTGGGGATGCATCTCGATCGCCGCTTGAACTGGAATCATCATGTCAAAACCAAGAGCCAGGAACTTCGCCTTAAATTACACAAGCTCTATTGGCTGCTTGGATATCATTCACCTGTTAGTTTAGCAAATAAACGACTTATTTATCTATCTATTCTAACGCCCACTTGGTGTTATGGCATCCAACTCTGGGGCACCACGAAGAGATCGAACAGGCTCATTATTCAGAGATTTCAAAATAAAGCACTCCGCTTGATAGCTAAAGCCCCTTGGTATGTCCCCAATGCTTTGCTACATCGCGATTTAAAAATTTTGGACGTCGACGCAGCTATTAGCCTTCACGCCAGGAAGCACGCGGCAAAACTTTGTGGACATCCGAATACAATTGTTGCTGAACTCCTCAATACAGAAGGAGACACTCGTAGATTAAGGCGGACTAAACCGCACGATTTATTATAACTTATTCTTTTATTTACATATTCATATTAAAATTTAGATTTATGTAAAACGCTAATTATAATCTTAGTTCGTGATAAGCCATTGGCCGAATCCGTACCTTCGTTTATGTATTTTCCTATTTTAAATGTATTGTGTGTATGCCTTTGGGCAGTTCAATATTACAAATATAAAAAAAAAAAAAAAAAAAAAAAAAAAAGTAAATTAACGGCTAACCGCGTAGTGTTAGACGGCAGGTTTGAAGACTACACGTCCGTTTCTTCTACTTAGGTCTGTTGGTATCAGAGATGTGGACGTAGACGTGTCTGAGAATGAAATTTTGCACGAACTGAACTGCGGATTATTAACGGTCGGTAAGATCATTAAATAAGAAATTATGCCATGATGGAAACACCGATGTTTTAGATATTCTCACGCAGCAACCACCTGTAAGGTTAAACATACGCATTAGTTGCTCATCGGACTCTCGAGATAAATAAATTATGCATAAATTGTCGTGGCAACCAACTACAAGAGACTGTCCAGAACGTTTTTATACACAGAGTGATATTAAAACACTAATGGCATATCAACATTTATTCGGAAGCTTCTGATGAAATACCACCTTTAGACGGAGGAACAATATATATTCGTCGCAAATAAAATCTAATAGGGAACCATCATATTTAAGTGGTAGAAATAGATTATCGAATTTGCAAGCGGATGACGAATTTTCGGTACTTATTGAAGTGTGTGCTGTAATCGAAATTTGAACTATGAAAAACCCCCAATCTCAATATCGAATCGAGTCCGGCCAGATTAAAAAGGAGAAGACGTATGCAAAGAACAATTGGCAGGGTCTAGAGACAACAAACGGCTGACTCAACATAATAATAGGAAATGTCAGAAGAGAAGATAATAACCCTTTCTCTTTCCCCTTCACAACGAACTTCAAGAGAAGTATATAATAATACAAAAAAAAAAAAAAAAACGTTTACAAACGCAAAAATCAAGAAGTTATGGTCAGTGCAGATAAACTCCAAAACAGTGTTAACGTATACGATAATAGAACGTCTGGGAAATACCAATTAGAAGAAACGAAAACAGCGCAAAACAATATTAAATTGACAAGAGAAAAAATTCACAGAAGAACATAAGACCAGTTAGGAAATAATAATAATAGTGAAAACAAATCAAAGTAGATGACAATAAAACGTTTCAAAATACTTTAGACTGATTCATGTTTATATATAAAATGTATATTTATATATATGTGTATATGTATGTATAAATGTATGTGTGCGTTTGGGTGTGTGTACGAATGTATATTAAAAAAATATACGTATATATATTTTTTAAAAAAGGGAAAAAATTACGTGCATTACCGCAAAAAAAAATAATCATGAAATCCTTTAGAATAATGTTATGGATCTGCAAAGGCATATATATTCCAACAGAGAAGAATTAGATTGAAACCTGAAAAAAATTAAATATACAAATATGTGGCATGTTCGAAACCTGGTTACAAAAAATCATAATTGTGAAGTGAGATCTCATGGCATAATTCGTAATGACAGACTAAATGGCATGCCTATGGTTTGTCAGGGAGAACTTGTAGAGTTTCTGTCTAGGTCAGGAGCGTCTGTCTGCGTGTTATGTGAGACTTGGCTCAAACCAAATCAGCAGTTTAGGATTCCTAATTATAAAATCCTACGTAGCGATCGTATACATAAAATGGGCGGAGGGGGTAGCCCTTATCCGTAACTCACTGTTCAACGGAACAGTTTACTATTAATATACCGAATTTTAGGAACGTAGTTCAAGGTTTCGGAATCACTTTTAAAACACTTAAATTTCAATTCGACTTAATAAAGCCGCTCCTAAACATAAAATAACATCTGTTGACTGGGAACATTTAATGCATAATTCGGAAAAGAACAAACATCCTTTTTTTATTCTAGGCGATTTAAATTGTATCTCCATTCGACTTGGGGTTCATTTATACACAATTATGAAGGCCCATGAACTTTTTTTGGCCTTTATAAATGAACATCACACCTTTATATTGTAAACACAGAACAGCCCACTCGAATTGCTAGATTTAATCAGGCCACTTAGATCTAATTTTGGTTTCCTCCGGGAATCGGTGAGAAGATTGACTAATAGGAAAAGATCCCACCAGTAGCGATCATCTTCCAGTTTTTATACAAATTAAGTTACCCGATATAATTTCAGCAAGTACGTCTTTTTGTCGCAGTCGGAAGTTAAAGATTACAATCGGATTTACTGGACTAAATACGAACATTTAATAGAGGAAGAAATTCAAAAATTTAATATAGCCAATTTCTGCCCCATATCTCCCATCAGAACTCATTTATCGAGAAGATTATTCAATCAGCCGTAAATAAGTCAGCGCCTTTAAAAGTACCACCGACACTATACCGTTAGATCGCCGATATCGATGGTGGGATGCCGAGTTTACGTTGCGCTAGAGAGAAAAGCATTAGCGACTTTCAATGCTTCTCCTTTAATGGGGAATTTTATTAAATATAATTTCGAAGTGAAGGAGAGAAAAACCCATGTGATTAAGAAACAAATTCGATGTTTATTGAGATTGCGGCATAACAGATACTGGTCAAATAAAAGTCTGCCACCGCTTCTCTCCAACCATAATAAAGTGGAAAAAATTGAAATTATCCAAAATGTTTCTTTATTCCTTCTACCGATTCTATTTTCAGGATTTATTGTTTTCGTTAGACATCGACTTAATTTCCTTTGATAATAATATTGCTAAAACTCTTCCTTCTTGCGTTAACAGTGCTGCATTTGGGCAAGCAATTAATGAAAAATTTAGCCACTATGAAATTATGTTTACCGATGGGTCGGTCGATAAAATACGTGCAAATTATACTTTGGCTTTATATTACCCGAAAAAAAGGCATATCGAAAGTATACAGATTTTTGCAGGATTTGCTGTAGAATTGTTTGCCATTTACAAAGCTTTGCTCCTAGTCAAAGATAATATTCTAATCATCTCCGATTCCTTAAATGTCCTATTGCAATTATCTAACTTCCCAGAACTCAAAATGTCCGAGTTAGAATTTGATGCGAGACATCGTCAGCCTTATAATCGGTGAATCTATAGTAATAAGTGGGTCCGTTCTCATTGTGGTATTACTGCAAACGAGGTGGTCGATGAATTAACGCGTTATAATTTATCAAGTGTTCCTTACGAGAATATGGAATTGGACTGATACTTTACCAAAGATTAGAGAATCTGTATTAATAGATTTTAGTACTACATAGCCGAAAGTCGGAATAAAGGGAAAAAATATTTCGCTTTGGTACATACGGTTTCCAGTAATCCACGGCTTTTCTATTATACCAGAACGTTTCGACGGATTAATTTATCTTGCTAAATTATGCATAATTTCTGATGTTACATGTGACACGTTGTTAACGACTGTATTTAGGTTTGTCCGAAATTTCTAAAGCATAGAGATGAGACGTTATCTAATATTTTATAAAAATGGAATACATTACCTGTGCGTATTGAATTAATTGTTTCCGACCCATTGTCTTCTGTTACAGTCAGTTTATATAATTTTATCAAATGTAGCGAAATACATTAACTGGATATTAAACTGGTCAAATGGCGCAAGCTGAGTAAAAAAAAAAAAATAAAGTCAAATAAGGCGGTAGAACAGTTGCACTATTAAATAGTTCGTCGTTCGAGCGCATCGCGTTTAGTATTCGATGATAATTACAAAGATGGTGTTAGGAGATTTTTCAATAGTTATTTGAAGTCTCATTACGGCTATTTCGACTTAATATCGCTAGAGGTGATCAGTATGAACTGATTGTAAATTAATGCTGCAATGTAGTAACTCGAAAGAAGAAGCAAAAAATCTCCCAGTAAACCCGAGGAAACTAGTAGAGCAATATAGCCAGTGATTAGAAGGTTCTAATCATTGATAAAAATTATTTAAAATAAAATCATCAATGTTACCAATACTAGTGTAAAATGATGACTTCCATACAACCGGAATCTGTGTCAATGTGTCAAGCTGTAAGATATTTAATTAAAAAGAAAAACAGATTTATTAACGAGAATAAGTGACATAAGAAACATAAGCAGTTAAATTTAAAACAAAACATAATCAACCTTGATTTATACTCGGCAGTGCATGCAGCGCCTGTTCGGGTAAACAGCTGTGACACCAAAAAAAATGAAATACAACAATGAGGACAATTATTGGAACGGTGATGTCAACTCCTATTCGATGGATATCTGCATCAAATAATATTACGCCTCCTGACTTCCGCATTGAAAGAGGTGCTACGAAAGAAAAGTTAACGTATAAAAATAATCCGAGTCCCCTCATCAAGAGTACAACAAAACGATCGAAGTCAAGCGAAAGCAGCATTTATTACTGCAAATAAGTCAGTAATTCAAGGGTTTGCGTATGTGCAAGAATGGCGAGTGAAACGTGTCAAACTCCGACCAAATCTGGTCACTTATTCTGACGTCGCAGTAAAAGGTTTCGAGCTTTGAGGTTGTGTGGCACAGATATTATAGTTTCGCATCAGAAATCCATTCGAAAGAATAATAATAAGTTAATGTTACATCATCATAATGGTTGCATAATTTTGGCAAAAGATAGCATAGGACAAATTTGAATCCTCTTCTAATGGCTGCGTCTATTATTTTATACAGTTGTCCCGAATCCTGTTGTTATCACAATTCTATTCTTGTCCGTCCTATTGCCGATTTTCTCACAATTATCCTTCGCGTTGCAAGCAAGAATATTCTTCCTTCCCGAATCTTGTGTCTTGCAAACTGTCTATTATCGTTCAGTATATCATCTATGAGCCCTGTTGATTCCGATTTTCCGCAGTATTTCCGTATTCGTTAGGTTCGTCGTCCAATTCGTCATAATGTCTGTACATATCGAATGCGTTTAAATACTTTCCGCATTCGGTCTCCAGACCGTTGAGTACAACCGAGATTACGTAATGCTGATTTACTTCGATGTTAGTGGTCATTTATAACTTTCCAACTGTTAGTACTAGTGGTAAATTACGAAACGATTGTTCAATATGCGACCTGATTTCTATTACGTCCCATATGTCGTGAGTGGAGACTTTAAATACCTGAATTAACTGATTCGATCGTTTCATTTCATTTTTACTTCTTTTAATTAATAATATTTATTTTTTGATTGAATTAGTGAATTTTCGATAAATGTATACCGTGTATCGATTAAGTTAATCGCCAGATAAAATTGTAAAATACGCTTAGCTATATTATTATCGCGATAATTCTGTTGAAAAATTTTAATTTCATTTAATTTTTTTAAAAGATTTAACACGAATTAGGGTCGAAAAAATTAAAACGCAATTTTAATCGTGGTCGTTAAATATTCCACGTACGTTTCCAACCACAAATTCCTATAAAATTTCGCACCATGGAGCCAATTCAAATTTAACCGGGAACCGTCTTGAAAATAAAAAACGGACAAAAAAAATAACATCGCATCGACAACACTTGAAATAAAATGAAATAGAAATAAATTAATAATTCAGTGTGATATGTAAATCGGTGACCAGTGATTACATTTAATAATAAGGAATCGTTACTATCACTAATAACCGAATAAAGTGCAATAAGTATAAACAAATTAAATATAAAATTCTCTAATCGCTGGAATTCCTGATGCTTTAACAGCTTTAATAACATATATATATATATATATATATATATATATATATATATATATATATATATATATATATATATATAATGTGATGACTGAGTTTACAGCTTTTTAAATAGCCATTCTTCTACTAATTATTATTATTATTATTTGTAAAAATATTATTTATCGTTATTGATATTACGTAGTATGACTTTTTAAATGTCGCCTGTATCTCATTCAGCATTTTTATTCATTACCTAAATTAACTTAAATATTTCTTGCCGAAAGGTTGATTTTAGCCAGGCGTGGAATTTAATCTTTTATTTTAATTTTTTGTTTTAAGAAAATAATTTAAAGAAATAATGCGAAGAATTTTGTACTTCCAAATTATCCGTCATTTATTATTGCGGTAGTAATTCGCAGCTATGTATTGTGTAAAGCATGTCGTCTCCGATACAAAAAACTTATTGCTTACACGTGAACCTAATCGACTCTCATTATTCCAAATGTTAGGTAAATTGATTTCCTCATATTCAAATATATATATATATATATATATATATATATATATATATATATATATATATATATATATATAAATAAATAAAAGCGGTATCTTTATGTGTACACGAATACAGTATATATGATAAAAATATGAACTAAAATATAAAATGTTAACTAACAAATTAAAATCTACATGTACACCACCATTAGAGAATCACGCATCGACGGAACAAGGCAACTTATTGATGTCTAAGTTATGTCTAAATACGAAACCTTTTAAAACGGAATTATATCAACTTGACTACGATGGATTCATTAAATTACGACAATTGTCAACGTATAATTTTTTATTTTAATTACTACCCCGAAGTATTGAAAATAAGTAAAACCGTTATCCTGACAAAACTAAATAATATATATATATATATATATATATATATATATATATATATATATATATATATATATATATATATATATATATATATATATATATATATATATATATATATATATATATATATATAGCTTTACGATGCAATACACGTATAAGATTAAAAAGCATTTGCTGAAAGGTGCATTATCGGAATATGCATAATGTTCTACGCGCTAAAGGCCATTTCCGATTGTCACAATAAGAAGCAACACCCTATTGCTAAGGAAATAGTCGAGCCTCAAGGATATTACCAAGTAACGTTCCTTCGGATATTCAGGTCGCTCGGGAATTCTTGAAAATAAACTGATCGGCAGAGTAGCCAAAGAAGCCGCTTTGATCCGTCCTGTTCCTGACATTCCAACAACTGCTACACAGATTTCACTACTTGAAGAAAGCCCTCGCAAATTTGTGAAATCAACGATTTGCACAAATTCAAATTAAACGTAAAGTTCGACGTTGGAATTCGCTCTTCAGTATCAGCAGGCTCCTACTCGGCCATACTCGACTAACGCATGGCTGCCTTTTGCAGAAAGAATGCCATTTGCACAAATTCAAATTAAACGTAAAGTTCGACGTTGGAATTCGCTCTTCAGTATCAGCAGGCTTCTACTCGGCCATACACGACTAACGCATGGCTGCCTTGTGCAGAAAGAATCGGCTCCAATATGCTGTAATATTAATATTTCCGTTAATCGTATCCTTACAGAATGTTCTCAATAATTAATTCTATTAGATCCGCACTAAACTTTTCATCTTCTCTTTAACTGTAATATTTACCGATGATCCTTAGCTCCTTACCTAAATTAATCGCATTCCTTCATCGTTCCGATTTATACAATTTAATATAAAAAAACAAAAAATTAATTTATATACTTCTTCGTACATCTAGTCATTCCATGTCTAAATTTAAGAAATAATAATAAAATATTAAAGCAAAGAAACCTCTATACTTGCCTAATTACTCTCGTCATTACTATAAAGCTTTTTTCGATAACTTAGATTTATACAAACTTATACTATTCGTAAGAGATCTAACATCAGACTACAGCGTGTTTAATGATAATGTAAAGATTTTCACACTTCTCTGGAGGCGACGTAGTAAAAAGTGAAATTTCATTCGAAAAAATCACAACGAAATTGCAAATGAATGATCACGGTTGTATAAACCGAGTAGAAACAATTTGAAGCCAAACTACATCCTTTTCGATAAAAAATTACAAAATATTAACCCTTCAGTCATATATTATAAAATTTTATAAATTTTATAGGGGTAAATTTCATAGGGATGTTTATTATACAATACTGCTTGTTTGGTGAACCTTAGATAATTTTCAATGTATTTATATGAATATTTTTAAAATTGGAAACTCTTCGCGTATAAAAATGTTTGTTAATAGTAAATTTCACGTCCCATATAATGGACATTGTGAATAAAAGCGTTAAACTCGATGCAATGCCGTTTAAATATCCAATTTTGTTACACTATCTAAATATTTATCCGATGATAATATTAAATTTTAACTGGACACGGTTACTTCAGCGAACATCTGCACAGATTTAAAATAACTAACACACCAAACTGTCTTGCAACACGAATACTTCTGATACAATTCCTCATATTGTATATATCAGTGCTGTTACTTTAAAGAAAGTAGAAATAAGTGTAAAATATGTGTGCCAAGCCTAGAGGCACGATAGGAAAAGAGGATTAGATTGAGGAATAGAAACGGGATAGATGGAGGAAGATAATTAGGTTCGACAATGAAACATGATCATCTTTGAAGAGGAGATGGAGCGAAGGAGGAAGATTAAGAGACGCTCGAAGCGAGGAGTATGAGGGACAATCAACTAGAATATGGGAAACGGAGAGGACAACATTACAACCGGGACACACAGGAGCCAAAGTTCTGTTAATGAGATATGAATGAGTAAGACGCGTATGTCCCAAGCGTAATCTGGTGATAACCACATCATCTCTACGGTTTGAAAGCGAAGTTATCCAAGGATAAACCGAATATTTTATTTGCCGCAACTTGTTGGTTTGTGGCGTTAGCTGCCACTCCTTCTGTCATAAAAGCCCATTTATGACGAACTTCTTAAGGTCACGCGCTGGAACTGGAACATTCGAAATCGGCAAGAACACAGCAGCTTCCCTGGCCGTTTTATCAGCCAGTTCGTTCCCATGAATACCGACATGAGCTGGGATCCACAGGAACGTCACCTACTGACTCAGCCCTGCCAGTACTATTTTCGTCACTTTCTTGGCTACTGGGTGCTGATCATGTTTGAAAATGTCGCAGAGAGCGCGGAGTGCTGGAAGAGAATCAGAAAATATAGTCGATGGTTTATCAACATCGGAGCGCGTTAAAGATTCCATGGATACATCGCGTATAATTCAGCTGGAATGTTGGAGAATGTCTGTGGCAGCGAATATTGAATGATGATTGCTCCATCTCTGACAACTGAGCAGCCGGCAAGTATATACATATGTATGTGAGCATATTTGCTTAATAATAATAGCGATATTCATGATGGTAGCAGCAATAATAATGGTAAATCAGTCTTAGTCTAAAATGCGAGGCAAATGTCACTGAAAAACAATTTGGGTTCCAGAATGGATTACGAACTAGGGAAGGGTTAGTTTTGACAGGCAGGTCCTTGTACAAACATGTCTCGATCGCCAAAAAATGACGCGATCTTAATTGCAGACAACAAACGTGAACTCCAACGGACGGTGAATAGGTTTAATGAGGAATTGGATAAATTGAAAGAAAACTAAAGTCACGATAGTTAGCAAAGAGACTGAAACCAAGAATGTATCAATAAAAATTAACAATAAAATTATTCAACGAACTAATACATTTAAATGCTCAGGCTGTAACATTAATAGTGCATGGGACCTGTATTATGAAATAAGGACCAGAATTGAACAAGTAAGGACCACCGTGAAAATGAGAAAAGTATTTGCGAATAAACCAGTTAGAGAACAAAATGAAGGCTGATTAAATGTTACGTATAGTCCTCCGTACTGCTAGTAGAAGCGTGTTAAAAAATCGATGATAGCTTTCGGAAGGATGCCGAAATTATCACGAACAGATAAGGTTTCAAATACAACGATTTTGCGGCGACTAAATAAAAAAAAAACTAGAACTGATGACTATTATAAAGAGACTGGCCTATCTCGGCCATGTTCTGAGAAATGGAAGATATGACCTGTTGCAAGTGTTCATTGAAGGAAACGCGTCACAAGAAAACGAGGAAGAGGTAGGAGAAGAAAACATGAAGGAATGGACGGGTTTCAACGCAGAAGCCTTACTGCAAACACTATATCTATCAGAGGTCAAACGGATAATCACCAACATCTGTTGAAGATATCGTACAATAAGAACAAGAAGATGGTGATAATCTCCGTCCTTTTAAAAATATGTTTATAAAAATATACATAGACAATATAAATCATCGACTCGGGGATACGTGGAAGAAAATATGGACAGACACTCTTCAACCACGAATAAACTACGGAGACTCCGTGGGGAAACGCCGATACAACCATCGTTTCGCGAAGTAGTATTTCTTACCCGGCTCCGCAGTGGGCACACGGCCCTACACACAAGCATATATTATATCGAAAGGACGTCCCATCGTGCTGCTATTGTGGCCAGAAATCTACAACGGTTGTCCATATTCTCTACGAATGTCCTATCCTCCAATCTTATAACCGGGCCTTCTTCATTTTCATCCACTAAAATTTGTACTGGCTCATCAGTGTAGGCGTTAAGATCGTACATAACAATATTTTATTTAAAAAAAAATTGTCCCTTAATACTTCTAGTCATACGATATCCGCTCTATATAATAGGCTAAATTTTAGCGCTGATAAAATTTTTAATTTTGTCCATATTCTCTACGAATGTCCTATCCTCCAATCTTATAACCGGGCCTTCTTCATTTTCATCCACTAAAATTTGTACTGGCTCATCAGTGTAGGCGTTAAGATCGTACATAACAATATTTTATTTAAAAAAAAATTGTCCCTTAATACTTCTAGTCATACGATATCCGCTCTATATAATAGGCTAAATTTTAGCGCTGATAAAATTTTTAATTTTTATTCGACGTAAGATGTTTCAATTTTAAAAATATGTATTTAAAAATACGTCGTTTAAAATTATTTACGACCTATGAAACGTTAATAAATGCTCCTGTATAAAATTTATAATTAAAATTTTATACGAATTGACACAACCTTTTCAGTCGTAATGTCCTTTATACAGTTAAATTTAAATATATATATATATATATATATATATATATATTTTTGTAGTAAGGAATATTTTTAATTAACGCGTAGAATTTTAAATATATTTATATAACACGTTAAAAATTGTCTACATTTTAACGTTCGTATCGTACGTAAAATATTTAAATTTTCGCTTCTTCCAGCCATATTAAAATTTATAATTTTCTACAAAAAAAATTTAGAATGTGTAATCGAAAGGGTTAATTATTTTATACGACGAAATTTACACTTATATATATATATATATATATATATATATATATATATATATATATATATAAAAAGAAAATGTTCCTAACGCTTAATCAAACAATTCTATTACACGGTTGCAGCGTGGAAGAATGAATGGAACCAAAAGAACACAGATAGAAACAGAACAATAGGCACACCGGATAGCAGGCCACTAGGATTTGATCTAGGGCGGAAAAGCTGAATGCGCTTGAGTCGCATTCGTACGGGCCGTGGACGTAATGCTGGTTTCATATCTGATTCATCTTGTGACTAGCAACAAGGACAACCAAGCAATGAATTATATCCTGAACGAATGCTCACGCAAAGCCCTTCGCGGTGGATGGGAGGATATTCGAGCAGTATCAGTGATTAAAATCATTTCATTCTCAAATCTACGTCGCACATATATCCTTTGTGCGGCGAAGATTTCAACGAAATAACGAATAGCCGTGTACGCATGCGCAAGAGGAAGAATACGAACACGCAAAAATTTTTGACGCATGTAATATCTTCTTCTTTGCCTATATTACATCATTGTACTGATGTAGGCCTCCCTTAATAATTTCCATCCTCTCCTATCTTGTGTTTTCCGAAGAAGCCACTGAGTTTCCGCTGTATTGACAATATCGTCCGTCCATCTCCTGTTTGGTCTTGCTTGGCTTCGTTTTCCTCCATACGGTCTCCATACCAACCAGCTCTTTTGTCCATCTCCCATCACATTGTCTACCAATATGTCCAGCCCATGCTCATTTATTCTTCGATGCTCATTTATTCTTCGCTACTCTTTCCCCAATATCTTCGAACATTGTTTCCCCTCTGATTTTTTTCTGATTTTATTTTATCTCGGAGTCGAATTTCTAGTAACGTTCCATTTTTCTTTCAGTCTTCCTCATTCTATCAGCTACTTGTTTTATTAATGGTCATGTTTCTGCGCCATGCGTCATTACGAGCACTACGCATTGGTTAAATAGTTTCGCTCTGTTTTCTTTACTAATTCTACTTTTGGACATCCTCTCTTTGTTCTGTGATATGCGACCCGTCCGTGTGTTATTTTTCTGAGTAGATCTGGGCTTGTTTGTTCTTTTTTTGTCGTGAAAACTTTACCTAAATATATACATGTATTCATCTACCGTTTCCATCTCGCCTTTTTTGATATTTTATACATTTGTTGTTGTCGACTTCGATCGTATTTCGTATACTTCGTTTTTTCGTGTATTTATTTTTATCCCTACAGTTTTTTCCGCTCTTTCCAGTTTCTGTAACATGTAACTCATCTATATTGTGAGCTATGACCACTATATCGTCCCCAAAACGTACACTTTTAATAGCAACATCTCTTCATGAACTCCTCGCGATGATACTGATTACTCCTTGCGGAAAGCGGTAAGAAACATAATTGCAACTGCAAACACTGTTGTCGGCTAAGTTGTCGTAAGTAACGTCTGAATGACTCAGAATTCGGCAGAAAGTTACGCCCAAGTTAGATCTGTATAGCGAAAATTTCTCGACTTAACACAGGATTACGTTATCATTCGCTGTTGATCTTTAACGCTTTGTATCGCTGCGAGTCCGTGCAGATAACAATATCTGAGAGTACTTAACGTCTCCGATTAATTAAACGCGACTTATTATTATTATTATTACTATTATACATATAGACACACCTGCAGTAAATTTGAATGTTACACAAATACAGATAATATTCGTCCACTGGATATAATACGTTTATTTTTAGTAACGTCATTAATTAATGCGAGTGTACCGTATGTGTTTTTTTCAAAAAAATTTTAATATTGGTACCGTCCGACATTTGCACTTAAAATCCATTTGTAGCACTAACACTGATAACTTGACAATATACAAACAACATTAGGTACTATTTCTATTTTCTGTAACACACACACACACACGTATATACATTCGTTATATATTTCTGCGCGTGAGCGTATGTGTATGCATAATTATTTCCGTCGGGACTGGCTAAATAGTTCCTGTTTAAACTAGTTCTTAACGTTTTTAATGTATATTAAAATAAAACTTTCACACTGACAAAATCGTTTTTAATCAGTTATTAACCGACTCCTCTTGCTCGTTCGTTCTTTGTCACTCTGCTTCTGTTTTGTCTAGCGTCCTTCTCTGTCACTCTCTTCAATAGGGAACACTTCCTCGTCGTTATAATTTACATCTATGTGGGTTGTTTTTTTTTTGTGTGATTTTCACGTTGGTTACGTTGAAATAGTTTTTAAAAAATAAAAATGGAGTCGTATTTCTAGTTGGGGCGACTTTAATTTTCGCAAGTTCAAGTAACGTCGTGTGTTTAAGTTTGGACGCGGACGTGAAAATTTAAAAATTCCGGCGTTAGAATAATTAAAATAATTGAATTATGATTAAATAGGATATTAACATTTAAAAACGTACGTGTAGAAGAAAAATACGTCAAATAATTAATAGATAACGAATAGTAGATGATAGAATTATAGATAACGTATAATAAAAATAATGAAACTTATTCGGTAATTTTTCTAAATAAAAAATTAATAATTTGTTAATAAATTGCGCCCGTAAATATGTACAACTACTCGAGTGATAGCAGGCTGAAAGAAATAACGAAAGTAAATTTTTAAATAAATTGTTAAATAAATTTTTAAATATTTTCGACGCTTATAAAATAATAATAGTAATATTAATAATAATAATAATAATAATAATAATAATATCAACACCAATTACTTCGGTGTTTTCTTGGTAATAGATATTTAATTTAAAAAAAAAAAACATAAATAAAATCAAATACTTTTATACCGTGTCGCGACATATATTTATTCAGACTGTTTTTTTATCAAAATAAATATATTGTTTATATATGGATAAAAGTATTTTATTTTATTAATACTTTTTTTTTAAATAATAATAATACTAATAATCATATCAAATTTATTTTAAAATATTCCGTAATATATACAAAGTACAATAACTTAAAATAAATACAATAGTAACTAATATATATGCCTAATAGATGCGCGTACTATAACATGCACGTATAGTATAAAAATTGACAGCTAGTTATAACTTATGATAGTGCAACTTACACGTGAAATGATAACAATGTAAAATAGCTTTAAATACTTCGTATCCTAAATATGATGTACATCCAATGACCGAGAATTGTTTTTTTTTTTATTATTTTTTTTTTACACATACTAAGGTGAACTATATGAGGTCATAATGATAATAATAATAATAACAATAATAATAACAATAATAATAATAATAATAATATATATAAAATAAAAAAAGAAAAAAGCGAAGAAGATTATCTAAGACGAGGTGAACACAACGAATCGATCTTATTATTAGTATATAATATTTTTACATGCGAGCAATCTAACGAAATCATACTTAAACGATTTCACTATAAAACAACCTTAATTATAAATTTACTTCAAATATCTAATAATGTTCATAACTGTTTTAAATTTAAAATATTTTAATCTTGACCGTAATGAGGTAAGGTTTTTCTTTCAACGATGTATTTATATTCGACAGGACTTATCTTTCAGAGAAGTAATTTTCTTTTATTATTATTATTATTATTATTATTATTCTTTCGACACAGTGGATCATAACATTTTGCTTAATAAACTTCATGCATGTGGAATTAGAGGTTTCGTGTATAATTGGTTCAAAACCTATTTGTCCGAAAGAAAATATGTTACAAAGTTAAATTACGTTCACAGTGATTATATAATATCTAATTATGGAGTACCGCAGGGAAGTATTCTTGGTCCTTACTTATTCTTAATATACGTTAACGATCTGTGTGATCTAAGAATTTACGGCAAAATTATTAGCTATGCGGATGATACTGCACTTTTAGTCGATTCCCGGTATACAAATGTTTTACAAAATTTAGTTCGAGCAGATTTAAATTGTGTTATGCGTTGGTTAAATGATAACAAACTAGTTTTAAATACTGTTAAAACGAAGTACATAGTTTATAGTTTTCAACCTCAATATATAGATAATGTTATTTCTGTGTATATTGATGGTGATGTCTTGCAGAGAGTGTATGAAATCAAATATCTCGGTGTTATTATTGACAGCAAGCTGACTTGGCATGTTACAAACACGTTCTGTGGCTAGTAAACTAAGAAAATTAAATTACTTGTTTTATTATTTATTACAATATTTCTCACGTAGTCATCTTTGCCGCTTGTATTTTACTTTGTACCAACCGGTTGCTTCTTATGGAATAATGCACTGGGGTTGTGCTGCGAGTTCCCATATTCAGCCTTTAACTACTTTGTTATATTCAGTAAATAAACTTATATTTGGATATAATAGTTCTTTACGTAATAAAAACCTTTTAACTATATCAGAACTATATGAGGTACAACTTTTAGACTTTGTGATTCAGAATCGAAATAAATTTTCGATTTCTGTGAAGCAGGGTGTGACTAGAAGTTCCAATAATGAATTGGCGAATGTACCGAAATTCAATAAGTATCATAGTCGAATTCAGTCGTCATATATGGGACCACGATTATTTAACGCATTGCCTGAGGTATTAAAAATTCACCTTAAAAATTATAAACGGCGGCGTAAACCTTTATTAAAGTACGTCGTAGGGAAAAGAATTGAAGAACAAGCTTAGTTACACGATATATCTGTGTATATGTATGTGAATATATGTATGTATATCTGTACATATGTGTATATATATGTATATATATTTCTTTTTACTCCCTATGTTGTTTTTATAATTTTTATAATTATATATTTGTGTGTTTCATGAAGATTTGTGTATGTGCGTGTGTTATTGAAGTAGTTAGGTATGGGTGTTATGGGTACATTAGAATATTAATTTATTGTATATGCACATTTCAACTATAAGCTCAGATGTTATGTTTTTTTTGGTCGACACTATGTCTGGCGTATTTCATTGTATTAGTACAAAACTGCTTTGTTTTATTTTATTATTATTATTTTTTCTCTCACATAGCGCAGTATCAATAATTATTATTTCTGTAAATATTATATTAGTCGCTGCTCGCGCAACTTTGCGCATTAGCGGAAATTTTATTTAATTATGTAGTTTATAAAAAAATTGCACTTTATTAAAAAAATAAAAATAAACGATTGAAAACGATTGATTGATTTTACTAAAGATTTTTTCTTATAAAGATGTATTTTTTCTTAAGTTTAATTTTTTTTTTTAATATTCTTCTAAGATTTTTATTTTTGAAATTGTGTATTATCGACGAGATATATTTTAATATCTTTGTCTCTGTAGTTGTATTTTTTTTCTTCTATATTATATATTTATTTTTATTATTTATTACTATTACGCACTTGGCTCCTTTCTTCACGTACACAGGTAGTCGATGGGACTATGTTTTTCATACCATCACTGCCCTTAGATTAAGTACACAAAACAGGGGACTATTACATGCTTTTACTTACTTTTCAGCTACACACTACTTATATGCACTTCTATAATTATTTAGCTTTAATTATATAATAAGTTAATTCGTACCGATGTACACACTTAGATACACTACGATATTTATTTGATAAAAAGAATTTTCGAAGAAAATGACGTTTAACTAAATTCACTGTAGGGAGTTAATAGTTTACATACTGTTGTATAATATCATTTTATCTTGCGGATTATTTCTAACAAATACTCGATTATTTTTTATGTCGTCATTTGAAATTAATAAAATCAAATTTTAGTTCATTCGGTAGTGAATTAAATAAAAAAGCTTGTTTTCTCAATTTACTCTCTTGTTAACTAGACTAACGTTGGCTCTATAATAATAATAATAATAATAATAATAATAATAATAATAATAATAATAATAATAATAATAATAATAGTAATTACAAACATTTAATAATAATCAAATCGAATCAAATTTATTTAGTAATTATTCGAGTACAAATAAACAAAATAAATATATTTTTTTTTTAATTTACGTGCCTTATAATACTACTAAACGGAAGGATAATTAGATTACAGGAATAAGATTAGATAATGAAAGGAAAGTTACGAGCTTAGATTCGGCCGATGGAGTGTACTGTAGGATTTCGGTTAGGGATGAAGCAAGTCCAACAGCAAGACGATGGGTTGCTTAAGAATAACCACATGATAACAGGATGTAAGGAATAGTAAGAATCACAGAAAGGTGCACTCTGGTTTAGAAATAAGTAGTTACGGGTAAGAACTGTATCAGCACTGTGTATACAGGGCGACTTCATATTTTATGTTTGTATGTGCCGCCCAGTTTGCCTTCATTCGATTCGCCGTAAATTGAGAGGTAGCTTTGAAAATGTTGCCATTGCTCGGCTCTTCAGCTGGTTGCGTACCTGGTTCATAAAATTCGTTCTTAGAATTTGTAGGTTTGGCATTGGAGTTAGCGGATTCTTTAGCTGCTTTGTCGACCGCATTGTTTTAACCTACCTCACTAAATAAATAATTCAATCGTACGTCAATATGTGCAACTACTCGAGTAACCGAATGAAATAATGTGAAACTAAATTTCGAAATATACGACGGTTCTAAAATAATAATAATATTGCGATAAGCGCTTCTGCAGCAGTTCCTCGGTGATGTATATTTGAAATATATATATATATATATATATATATATATATATATATATATATAAATAGAATAAAATACTTTTGTATCGTATGACCATTAAGACCGTTTTTATTAAATAAATATATTGCGATAACGATATAATAGTTTTTTATTTCGTTAATATATTTTTCATAACGATAGTAATTGAATAGTAATCGCCATTATTATAATAATCATTTAATAATAATCAATAATAAATCCAATCTCAAATTACATTTGTTTACAGCAGTCACACCGGCTGAATTATAATGAAATTTCATCTACAAGCTTCATATTCAAAGCCCATTTTAAAGATGCTACGTAGTACCTTGTTTAGTATATCTGTGGTTGTACCGCCTTAGAGCCAATTCAGTCAGAGTGTCTGTTGAATCCGGTTTACGACTGACGTTAAAACTAAACCGAATGTGGAAATTTATAGGAAGTTTTTGATTGTCTCGTAATAGCAGCTCAACGCGCTCGAAATATAAGCTACTGATCTTCGTAATTTTTTTTTTTTTTTAAATATCTTTAATCTTTAATGCTAAAAAATAAATAAAAAATTAATTTACAGAATCGCAATGAGTTCAAAATAAGATACGATACTTTAACAAAGGATAAATGAATAAATAAGTTTTTTTCTTAATATAATAGAACGTTTTAAAATAAAAACATTATCGTAAAATACTTTATGGTTCTATCGGCTACTATGTAAATAAATTAAAAATTATTAACGTTAGTAAGCGATAAAGTTGAAAGGGTTCAACATATAATATTAGTATATATATATGTGCAGTATCGGGCTAATGACTCTGATAAATTAATAAAAGATAGAAGCAAATACCAAGAAGAACTAAAATTACAAATACAGAAATCCGAAGAAATTAAAACACTGGAAATAAATAAACAATCTGAACTGATTACTAAAATTATGAAAGAAGCTGCTGCACCATAAAAAATGCGAATAATAAAATAACGAAAGATTTAATGGCACGAAGCAGAAAACTGAAAGCGGATAATGATAAAAATCAAACTGAGTGGGCAGAATTGAATAAATAGAAAACAACGATATACGTCAGAACAATACAAAGAAAATTCGCGAAATAATATACCATAACAGAGGGTCCCTAAAGTATTCAAGAAATCATTGTCGATAGGAAGTAAGCTGCTGACGAATTTGAAAAAATTGTGACGGAGATATCCTTATAGACAAAACTGAACTATCCAAAGAGGTAGAAAGATTCTATGCAGATCTGGTATGACACAAAAGTTAAGCCTACAGTAAAAGATAAATTAACAATAAATGATGATAACCTACCGGATATATATTAACACCTGAAATCAAATAGAAAATGAAAAATAACAAAGCTAGCCGGCCGGATGGTATAATCCCAGAGATGATTAAAGAAGGAAATGAGATTTTCGATTTGCCGAAAGACCTGTGTAACAAATGAAAAGAGAACTCTATCCCGCGATTATGGAATGAAGCAGATGTTATCCTAATACACGAAAAGAGTGATAAAGCTAGCTTAGAAAATTACAGATTAATTAGATTATTATGGCATATTTTCAAGCTCTATATAAATATTATTGCGAATCGAATGACGAAATAAATATAGATTACTGCCAACCGTGCGAGCAGGCGGGCTTTAAATTCGGTTTCAGCACGCATGATCACATTCATACTGTGAGGATTTTAATCTCTAAGTGCAAGGAATACAGCATGGAATTGCCCATCATCGATTATCATAAGATAATGTTGAAAGCGCTTTATAGATGATGAATACATCAACATAATAAAAAATATTTACAATTCACCAATGATACAAGGACAGCTGGTTGGAAAAAATAAACAAAATACCGTTAGAGGTGTCAGACAAGGAGACACGATATCTCCAAAGTTATTTATAGCAGCCTTAGAACGTATGTTCAAAAACTTGTTTTGGAAATCTAAAGATATGAATATTGATGGGAAGAAAATCAGCCACTTGCGTTTTGCTCACGACATTGTGTTGATTAGTAATAATGTTGGTACCTCACAGGAAATAACTGACCTTCATGTTCCAAAAAAGCAGGATTAACCGTAAATATTAATAAAACGAAGGTCATGACAAATACACCTTAAAAGTTACAAATAAAACTGGATGACCAAATACTGGAACAGGTTAGTGAATATATATATATATATATATACCTAGATCAAATAATTACCACAGAGAAGGAAGCAATGCGTAGGAAATTAACAGACGAACACATCTCTCGTTGGTAGCTTTTTGAAAATTGAGTACCGTCCTTAAAAATATACCTAACAGCTTAAAATAGAAAGTTCCAGTGCTTACAGAATGGAGCCTAACGAAGTATCACACACACACACACATATCCTGGCAAATTTCTCGAAATGTTAATTTTAAAAAAAAGTAAACATCGTTGGATGTATCATTTTTTCGCGTGCAAAACGTTATTCTTTAAAGAAATTAATTTGTAAATTATTACTTAAAATTATGTTAAATACGTTATGCAAGAATAATTACAGATAAGAAAAACTGCTCGATCAAAATTTTCTAATGAAATTTTATTTAAAAATAGGAAAACGACAGATCAGCTTGCAATCATTTGTGGAACACAATATCTTTAAGATTACAGCCATTTTTGGCAACAATTCATTCTTTATCTTTACAACATTTTCGAACACTTTTTCGAGCATAGGTCGCTGAATTTTTTAAATTTCTTCATAAATTCGAGTTTTCAGGTATTCCAGATCTCGTAGACGACGGGTTTCGTAAAGTAAGACATCTCCACAAAAAAAAACGCGTAATTTTGAATTCTTTTCGAAACTCCTTTTGCACTGTTGTGATCGATTCATGCCGAAAGTAGCATTTCACGTAAAACGCACGTTTCTTCCCGTTATAGGATGCCAACTGTCACTGGACAAAAACGAATGTCTCGTGTGTACACTAAGCGTGGAATACGCGGTTTGCGTTGTAGCAGTGTTACCTATTGCGCTATTCAAAAAACAAAACTATCCGTCTTCTCTGGTTCGTCCTATATAATAAACACCAATTGTATAAAATTCATCATTTGGGTCTCCACCAAATTTTACAACGCACGACTAAGGTTATAGACAGATGTCATGGTTTTATATAAAAACTTTAAAATTATTTCAAAATAAAGTTTGACGACGTAACAACCGTTTAAAAAAATAATAATAATCCGACAAAGCTGGCGATAGATAGAAATATAACGAAAATAAATTAATTTGAAAATATTAATTTAGATGTACAATTTACAAAAAAAATTAACAAAATGAAAAATAATGCTTTAAAATAAGTCGAAACACATTCTACTGTAATTCTAAGACGCAGAAAATGAAAAATTAACCAGAATTTCTGTATAATATAAAAATTGACGAATTTTATAACATACTTCTTAGAACTAGTTTTTCATCAAAATTTACTTAATCTCACACGTAAGAAAAATAACTAGTTATTTATGGAGGCCATTTTTCCTTCTTGTCCTGATGAAACTTTTTAAAAAAATGATAAAATTACCTTCTTTTTTTTAGTAGTATTGATTACATAAAATTGGCAATATTTTTTAAAAGTATAATTACAATAATCTCTCTAATAGTTCACTTAATAGAATTGTTGTTAAAAATATTATTAATAATAGCGGTCGTATATAAAATGATTCGTAAAGATTGTAACGGTTGAAAATAAGACTACTACTACTCTTTGTAAATTAATCGGTCAAAAAACAGGGAAAAACTGAAAAGCTTCTCCGGGCGGATATCTTCTTAGAATTTTAAGATTACCGTCGCATTTTGTTTTCTCGATTTCGTAACAGTTACTTCGAACTGTTTATAAATAACGTTCGTGTAATATTTTCATTCGGAATTATCATCATCGATTTAGCATTTACGACGATTAGTGACGAGAAAATGTTAAGCCCCTATACATCCTTAGAAAAGATCAATTGGGAAAATGAACCCATTTAAAAAAAATAACGACTCTTGGCTATAATATATATATATATATATATATATATATATATATATATATATATATATGTATATATGCGAAAACGTATATTATATATGTTGGATGATATTACATTTATAACTGTTACACTCGCTTCAACCCTTAAAGTTATCTTCTTTTGCGAAACCGATAAAAATAGGAAAATAAAATTTTATGCGCGCCCAACAAAAATTGACGGAAAAAAATTCTGCGAAAGTTTTAAACCGTGTCTACTGATAATTGCTAACGATTATCAAACACTAAAGTCGTCTACATACACGTAAACGTTTATATATATAACTCGTAAAGTAAATTAGCGTTTATGTGAAAGCCATGTATTTTGCCTTTCACGTGCGATTACAAGTTGCTACCCAAGTGACTCTAATCGAACCGTTTAAAGTTAAAATAAATTTACGATATTTCAAAATTTCGCCGTCTTTTGCAGATAACTATCATCAGGAAGAGAAATAAATTAGTTGAAATGAGCGGTGCAAAATAAACTCCGAAAAGCAGAGACCTTCAATAATTAACGCCGAGTGTTTTAGTAAACGACCGCCAATAATATATTTAAGTGCCATCATACATTATAATAAATGTTATACACACATTCATAAACACACACACATACGTTTTTATATAAATGCGTGTATATATATATATATATACATACGTGTGATAGATATGTACATAATCATTTACATTTCAAAATTTATATCATATATATATATATATATATATATATATATATATATATATATATATACGTCTTTATTTATCTACTCACTGTCAACACGCTTCTTGCTACATACGAGGTCCACGGTATTACTGAAGTTTGTTTCCAGTAAACGGTTATGTTTTCTTATTCTACTATGAATCCAGCGTTTTGATTCGAACAATGTAGATCTTTCGTAACTGCACATTTGAATCCTTTTCAATCTATGATTAGTTTTTGTCACTTAAGAAATGTTCGTACCCAACAGGGTACGTTACCCAGTAATCTCAAAACTTTCCATTAGAAACTTTCTATAATTTTTATATTTAAACACCACAATGATAAATCGTACGTCCAGACATGTTCGATCATGGTGTTATACAGTAATGTCAATAATAGTTTATATCGCATAGTTCTCAATTTTCACCCAAGAAACGATACATTTGACTAAATTTGAGTTTTAGTTCCTTTTTTATCTTAATAATGCCCTTCTTCTAACACAACTGTAGATCGAACAATGTCCGAAGATAACCGGTTTTAATATCCTATAGTAGAATACTACGGTAAATAGAATACACCAAGGGAAATAGAAGTACAAGGTAGGTATGACGAACGAGGTGCGCAGTAGTCAAACGAGATTGTGACGTAGTTGGTGCCCATCACAAATCCAGTTTTGTTATAGAACGACTCATTTCCTTGTTTCGTATTATTTCGCCCGGTTTTTGAATTGTGTTTATGGCATTTTCTTATTTTTTAGTGCAGAATTCCTAATTTTATCATTTAAAGTATTTTATTTCTAATAACTATCAGGGTAAGACTGCATAATATTTTTATCTCACTAATTCTTCGATATAGACCTTGCGTACATAAGTTGGTTAAATTTTTTATTATCTTATTAACATGTATATTATGCCTTGTTGTGCTATTTTCAGGTGTTGTAATCATAGCCGAGATGCTCATAAATTAGGTATTATCTTTCATCGGTTTCCTAAAGATAAAGTTCTTTGAAGAAAGCAGTGCTCGCATATGAGCAGAAGGAATGACAACTTCTATATTGAAAGTGCTCGCGTATGCTCTTTTCATCATTTTAATGAAAATGATTTCGAACGTGATCTGCAATCAGAATTACTTGAGAACAACAAAAAAAATATATTAAAAAAAAGGATTCCATTCCTCATTTCATGATACCAACTTTGACTGAGTTTAAGTCACATAATGATAATGAACGCAGTGAAAAACAAATTAAACGGGGACTCGGATGATGATGATGATGAAAAATTGGACCACGTTCACGGTGAAAAGAAAGATTTGTTAAAAATGCTAGCCGGTTATGTTGCATATCGAATGAAAAAACGAGGGTTAGATACTGCTTTTGAATACGGCCATCCAACAGATTGAATCCACCTAAACAAATGGGCTGGCTCGCTACAATATCGAGGGGTGCTTTAATGAATCCAACCGAACAATGGATAAGCATTATATACAATATGGAAAAAGACTGTAACAATAACCACGACAGTAGCATTAATAAATGAAAACACTGATAAACGCATTGAAATCGAAATACAGTAACACAGGTGTTCACGAATTCGCCATTTCGTGTTATGTTAGAGCACGAACATTTATCAGGATTAAGACGCTGAACAAGGAAAAGTCCAGTAAAAGAACAACTCACTGAAACAAAAATACCAACGACGGACGAAAAAGAGGAATAAATTGAAATTACACTAACTACAATTCGGCGAGTGAGACATTTCTTTATGCACCTAGATTTTTGTTACATTTTATTATTTAAAATTTTAAATGTTCATAAAGTAATAAGTCTGTGTGTCTTCAAATGCACGCGTGTATATACTCCCCAAAAGTCACGATTTAAAGATATTATTTACTGTTTGAATTATTTTAAAAATGAAACAGCACTAAACTAATTGTGAGAAGTGGTAACACAGCTGTAATTAATACGATATTAAAATAAATTATTTATGTAGAAGAGGAAATAAAACAAAATTAAAAAAAAAACTAAACTAGTTAAAAAAACAACTTAACCAAAAAGAGTGTTCACTCACGCGATATTTCTTCTATACAGAGGCGGAGTCTAGATGGGTACCAATGACGTAGTAGTTGCCAGCCGGTGTGCGCGCGATACCTACCGTGTATTCTATATACCGTGGAATACACGGTAGGTATCACGAACTAATTGCGCAGTAGTCAAACGAAATTTTGACGTCACTGGTGCCCACCAGTTCAGACAGTCGACTGTTAATAGTCGTTCCGTTGTTTCGCGTGGTCTTCCGTATTATTTCGTGCTTCTGTCGCCGCTTGTTCGAGTATTTTTTTATTTATTTTTTATTACGGTCAACAAATTAACTTATGCAATTTATGTGGTTTTTTTTTTCGTTTAATATATGTTATCAATTTTTATACATATATTACGTCATCAACATAGAAATGGTTAGATCGTTTTGATACTATATTATTATTATTAATATTTTTATTATGCCTTGTTGTGTCATCGTTGGGTGTTCTAATCATGGCAGAAACGCTCATAAATTAGGAATCAGTTTTAATCGGTTTCCCAAAGATAAAGCTGTACGGAAACAGTGGTTACATATGAGCAAAAGAGCTGATGACTTTAATATTGAAACTGCCCGCGTTTGTTCTAGTCACTTTAATGAAAATGATTTCGAACGTGATTTGACATCAGAATTGCTTGGGTATAAACCAAAGAAAAATTTAAAAAAGGATTCGATTCCTCATTTGCGAATACCAACATTAATTGAATGCGAGTCAGATATTCAAAATGAACGAAGTGAAAGGTATAACAAACGTGAGTCTAAAAAAGTTGTAAATTCTTTGTTAGGAAGCAACGCTAAAGACATAGGTTTAACAAATAATGAAATTTGTTCATCCAATAACTCTGATATTAGCGATAATAATAAATTTATTAAATTACAGTTAGAAAATAATTCCTTAAAACAAACTAATGAAAGCCTTTTAAAGGATTTGGAGATAGCGAAGGCTGAAATTACGAGTTTAAAAGTTCGGCTAAAAGCGTTGAAGGAACTTTCTCGAAGTGTCAACAACAAGTAATCGTTAGTGGAAAATGTTCCAGCTGGTCTTCTGACGACATATCGAAGGCGTTAAGGTGTATTTCAAAAAAATCATTCAACTTCGTAAAAGAAGCCTATAAGTATCCCATCCCAAGTGAAGCGACTACAAAACGTCGTTTAAGCGAATTTGTAGTTGCCCCGGGTTTTATAAATTTAAGTTTGAATATTTTGACATCACATTCAAGAGTATTTACGGACTTTGAAAAAGATGTACTTTCATTCGATGAAATGAAAGTTCAATCTGATATATGTTACGACAGCATTTCGGATATAATCCGCGGTCCTCATTCTTACGTGCAGGTTATGATTATTCGTAGCCTCGTTGAAAAATGGAAACAACCCATATATTATAACTTTGAGTGTGCAGTGGATAAAAATTTATTTTTTGAAGTCATTAGAATGATAGAATCTACAGGATTCAAAGTTCGTGCGTTTGTATGTGACATTGGCCCATCAAATAGGAAACTTATGGCCGACCTTGGTGTTAATAATGATAAAACAAATATTACGCTACCGCTTTGTGAAAATCGTAAGGTCTGGGCTTTTTACGATGTTCCTCATGCGTTGAAACTATTGAAAAATCATCTTCTTGATCAAGGATACAAATTATCTAGCGGTGAAATTGTAACTAAAGACATTTTTCTAAAATTAATTGAATTACAGAAACAAGGAGATCTTAAATTTGCTTATAAGATTAATCAAAATCATTTACTTCTTTCGGGGATCGAGAGACAAAAAGTCCGGATAGCAGCTGAGTTACTTTCAAGAACAGTAGCTGATGCTATTAGTTATACACTTCCAGGCAACGATCATGTTGTAAAATTCTTAAAAACAATTAATGACGGTTTCGCTGAATTCGAGAATTCCTTTTCATCCAACTAATGAAATGAAAAACGCATTTGGTAAAAATTTAGTGAAACAGAATGAGACATTGGAAAAATTGTATAATTTGTACAGATCGAGGAGGGTAATCGGTAGATCGAATTTGTTACCATTTCAAATTGCTCTTCAGGTTTCTATTCGAAGTCTTCAGCGGATGTTCTCTGAATTATATTGTGAAGGATATTCTTACATAATGTCGGCGAGGTGCAACCAAGATATTCTTGAATCTTA
This sequence comes from Coronaproctus castanopsis, assembly GCA_032883995.1. Classification (NCBI taxonomy): domain Eukaryota; kingdom Metazoa; phylum Arthropoda; class Insecta; order Hemiptera; family Monophlebidae; genus Coronaproctus; species Coronaproctus castanopsis. The sequence continues at coordinate 30,016,953 of CM065052.1, read as the reverse complement.
TTTTTCTTTGATTAGAGGCTTGGGTAAATTTTATGATCATCCCTCGCCAACTGCTGTAAATCAAAGAATTAAGTGCCTTCTTTTTAGTAAAAATGCGGGTTCGATAATAAAAACTGCTAATTCGTGGAATGAAGCGCTGGTAGCATTAAGCGCCGACGTAATAAATGAAATTGAAAAAGGTAGCGAAAGTAAGTCATCGGAATGCGAAGAATTAGAAAAAGATATAAATTTTCACAAAGAAGAAAATGATTTTACTCGCGTGATCGAAACATTATCGGATGATAAAGAAAATTCGGGCCAAGTAGAAGGTGAAAACAAAGATCTGTTAAAAATGCTAGCTGGTTACATTGCGTATCGTGTAAAAAAAAAGGACTAGATACTGTTTTTGAGTACGGGCATCCAACAAAAATAAATCCACCTAAGCAAACAGACTGGCTGGCAACAATATCGAGGGGTGCGTTAATGAATCCAACCGAGCAGTGGACAGACATAGTATATAATATGGAAAAAGATTTTAGCAATTACCACGGCAGTGATAACATCAATAGGGATTCAGAGGTAATGAAAACATTGATCAACATTTTAAAATTAAGATACAGCAGAATCGGGATTGATGAATTCGCCATTTCCTGTTTCGTCAGAACACGAACATTCATCCGAATTAAGACGCTAAACAAAAAGAAGTCCAGTAAAAGAACAATCTACGGAAGCAAAAATACCGACGATGGACGAAAAAAAAAGGAATAAATTGATAAAATTGCAATAACTAAAATTTGGCGAGTGAAATATTTGCTTATATAAATAAATTTTTATCATATTTTTGGTATTATTTAAAATATCCAAAAATTTAAATGAAACTTGCCTCATACTACAATTTTTAACGAAATTATTGCGTTTAAACAAGTTGAAAAACAAAACAGCGGTATACTAATTGCGTTAAATAATGTTAATAGATATAATGTAATTGTTATAAAATTAAAATAAATTAATTATATCGAAAAGAGAGGAATGTAAAATTGTAAATATAATCACAGCTAGAGTAAGGAACCGAAAGTAGCGTTTACGTTGTACATCGTCGAGCTCGACTGGACACCAATGACGTAATAGCTGCTAAGCAGCCTGCGTGTGATCCCTACCGTGTATTCTATTTACCGTGGTAGAATACCATCATGTTTAACTGGGCGTTCGGACGTGATTATAATACATATTTCGCAGTATCTATTTTAACCCTTCGCTTGCGCGCTTAGTCTTGCAAGGCATTCAAACTAGATTACACTTCTTAGACGCCACAATGAGCATTAACATAAAATGAAATTAAAATTTTTTACGCCATACTTGGATTTGACACTTAAATATGAATAGAATATGAATAGAATGAGCGCGTTTAATTTAAAGATTAAACCCTCATGCCATGTGAGGTCAAATCAGTGAGGTATTCGACTACTGCAATGATGGACGAATAATCTGAAGAAGATTTAACGGCATTTATATATGATACGCTCAAAATTTACCTAGTAGATCGTGAATTTTTTTATGGCCAATACGTATGTGAGCCAGCAGAAATGATAGAAAAATGTTCGTTCATAATGCAGTTATAACATTTACCTTTGGGTGTGATGTCTCGTGAGTTCTAGAAAATATGTTTAGAATTGAAGCCATACTGGCGACAAATTTATCTGCTCATTTAACGATTTATTCAAAGTCAACATAAATTTTTATTAATATGACTTCTAGGGGGGTATAAATAATGGGAAATATTATGGATATGGTCTTTAATACTGTGTGAGTGATGCTGAAGAGATTACGTATAAAAACGTCCTTCCTTGTTTTAAGTGTATTCCATTTTAGAAATCAGCCCTTTAAAAAGTGTAATTTCTCAAATAATAATCCTGTTTATTATTTATTTAGCCATGTTAATTTATAATGATACCAACAATTAAAACAACTTATTCTATATACATACACTTATTATCTTGCCCTGATAATGGGAAAAGGCCTCCCTCAAACAGGCCCATTCAAGCCGGTTCCAAGCTACTCTATGAACCGTTTATGTCCCAACATTTTAATAATATCGTCCTCCATCTTAATTTCTGCCTACCTTGTTTCCTCTTACTGTAACTACACCATTCCGTTACTGTTTTAGTCCATTTTCCACTTTTTGCTCTCGCGATATGTCCCACCCAATCCCATTTTAATCTATTTACTACTCTGTTAAAATTATAACTAAATTTCAGTCTATTTCTAACGGTTTTTAAATTTACTCTATCTCTTAACTTTATGTCTAACAACCATCACTCGAATGCATTCTGAGTTTTATCTATCTTATTTTTTGTGTTAGCTGATAAAATCCAAGTCTGACAACCACATATGAGACCTTTTGCTTCACATACACAAATCTACACAAATAATGCAAATAAATACGCATGTGCACATCGGCATGTGTGAATTCATGTGTGTGTGTGTGTACATGCATGTATGCATTACTTAAAGAGTAAGAAAGTGATAAGAAGAAAGAAAAGAAAAACTAATTATACTCTGCTCGACTAGATGCAGAAGAAAATCCGTCACAACAACCGCATCAAGCAACTGTCTATGTATGTACATGTATGTGTGTATGTGCATACATATGTGTATGTGTGTGTATGTGTGTATGCTCAGCTTAAAGAGTGAGAAAAAAATAATAAGAAAGAAAAAACTATAGATGCAGAAGAAAACCTCTCACAACTGCCCTGTCAAGCAACTGTCTATTTGTGTGCATGTACATGTATATGACTAAAGTCTCCAATATGCTATTATACATCATACATAGCCCCTCCCACATAAACACCACCACTTCACCTCCTACCAACCACCTACATGTCACTCCATTGGCCCAACTGTTTAAAACAATGCTGAAAAATACCTTTGTCCCAGATGTTATTGTACCTAGACTATTACCATACAAAAGTTTTTACAGAGTTTTTGCATATATTGATGGACATTGTTTTCAGTGTTATAAGTGTATATTTATTGTTAAAAGAATTTTTTCCCATTGCTATATATCTTTAGTGCAATCTCTATTATGTGTTATGCTCTGACCTAAATATCTATATGATTTTACTTGTTCTATTATTTCATTTTTTAATTTTATCTTTATTTGGCGACAAATCTTGCCAATTGTCATAACTTTTGTCTTTTTGATGTTAATCTCAATTTTTCATTACTGTATTTAATTTCTTAATCTTTGCTGAGCGTTTTGGGACTATCCGCAAGTAAAATTTGGTCATTGGCAAATTTAATCACCTGCATTCTTCTGCCTCTGATTTTAATTCCGTGTTTAAATTTACCGAATGTTTCATTTATAACCATTTTCACAAATGCGTTAAATAGGCCAGGAGATAGTAAACATCCAAGCCTTTTTACTTATAACTGTTTTTTCAAACTCGATTTCATTGAATTTGACAGTCACTTTCTGTCTGCTGTATAAGTTAGAGATTTAATTAATGTTTTTGGGCATTCTATTTGGGTTAACAATGGAAAAAAATTGCTCCAAGGTACTATGTCGAAAGGTTTTTCATAATCCATGAAAGCCACATATAAATTTCTGTCACAGTTTATCATGCATTCACCTACTGTAGGTAGTAGAGCAATTGCATCGTGTGTTGAGTGGGCTTCCTTGAAATCATATTGATTCTCATCCAGGTACTGATCAATTTGATGCTCTAATCGCTTTTTAATTATCTTAAGTAGCATTTTAGACACATGCAGTATTAATGTAATCATCTTATAATCTTTCAATCGTGATAGATCATTAATGTACAGAATATAGAGAAAGGGTCCAAGGATGCTACAAACATCAGCAGATGCTAGGCTTGGGAAAGTAATAAAATGTTATGTTCTTTAAGGTAATTCCATCAAGCTTATTTCCTCTTTTTTACCGGCGCCAAATTTTCGTATCGAAGCAGTTACAATATACGCGCATTGTTCTTTCTCCATCTAACAGAAAACATGTGTATATATTTCTTCTTCCGACGTTATTATAAATATATTTACCATGTTGTAAACATGTTTATTATTGATGAATAAAGAATAAAGTCTTGTCATACTTACAACTCTCAACGTTCCCAACTAGCATTACCAACAACAATTAAAGGCATGCTAAACTCAAATGGTAACACGCACCTTCGAGTTCTTCGCTTCTTGTACAATACTGGTTTCTTCAACACGATCTGAGCTCTTCTAATTTGTGCCTGCAACCTAGTGGCAGTACACGGCACATCAATGGGAAAATAATAATAACAATAATAATAAAGTCTTCTTTCAGAATGTTTTTGTCTTCTTCCATACAGTCCATATTTTCTAGTTTTCTCCACTACGTTTTCCACAAACCCTTTGAACGAACTGATCTTTCGTTTAAATTTATTCCTATCCTTTATTTAGATATGGTTTCTGAACTTGTATAATCCATGAAACCACCATTTTTGTTGTTGGTTTTTTGGGGGGGCGTCGAAGAAACCAGAAAATTTTTTCATAAAGGTTATACATTCTTTTGAGGTGACCGTAAAATGTAATTCATCTTTTCTTCATGGTATCGCTGATTTTTTAAATTATTTTTATATACGTCTATATTGCTCCTCAATTTCTGTTTATCTACGTTTTTTCTCTGACCTAATATTTTGCGCAATATATTCTTTTTTTTTTTAACTAAATGATCCATTTCTTTTTTTACAGCTATACATTATTCTGATGCGTATTATAAACTTTGTATTTCGATAGCTTTAGCTTTACTTTACTTGATTTCGCAACAGGCGACCAGCTAACTATTTCTGGTGTAGTTAAAAATACGCCGCAACAACGGTTAAAATCGAGAAAGTCAGCTTGGACCAAAAATTTGCCTGCGCTAAATGACACCACTTATGGGTTTTAGCAAATTGTGTTGCATCTGAAAAAACCGATAGTTCTAACGTCAAAAATGCACGATTCGTGAAGGATCCTACTGAGGAGGTACGAGGAATCGGAATCCTCAATCGACTTAGAACGGTGACAAGGTAGATGTGCGTATACTATGCGGGAATTTGGTGACACTGGAACACATTGTAGCTGATTGTCCGATATACTCTGTAGGACTGAAGATTGAAGATATTCACGACCTAATTGATAGAACTGTCGATTAGCTCTCCAATTTGGAGTTAGATATCTAACTCTCTTGACGCATACGATAAGAAGAAGAATAAAATTTCAATACTTGTAATGTCGTTGCATCGATGGAGATCGATTTTTTGTAATAAATAGTTCCGGTTAACCCTTTTCAGAGTCATTCATAAATTTTTGACATAAAATTATAAATTGTATCATACGATACTGCTTTTTAGGTGCACTGTAGATAATTTTCAATATATTTATATAAATATTTTTAAAACATTTCACGCTACCTACAAAATAAAAATATTTAGAATTTCCTGTACCGTGACTGAAACGGTTAATTCGAAGGTTCCTTCCCTTTTTTGTAATCGTTCCTTGAACGGCTTTATTCGTGGATTTAAATTGAATTACTTCAGCCGGATATTTAAATTTGTCTACTATTTCTATTTTACCAGCGCGCGCACATTTATAATATTCGATGCACTTTTACGATTTGCCGTAATTTTTTTTTGTTTTAAAAAGAACTTTTCAACACACTTTTTTTTGCAGTATCATTTAATATTTCTAGTTGCCGTTTTGCATCTTCGATGCTTTCTGTTGGTAATGCTAAATCATCTGCACATGCTGAATCGTCTATTACCAGATCATTCTTTTCCCAATCAATGATAATCTTTTTGATATTCTCTTGTTCCGTGCATTTCCAAAATACAATTGACTATAGAATCACCCTGCTTAATTTCAGTTTTTATTTCAAACTAGTATTTATTTTTATCGATTTTAGGAGACGTTAGTGATTATACAGGTTGATATGAACGACAATATTTGATACGACAATCACGAAAAACGACTACATCGATAGGATTATTAATGCGACTAGTTATATTAGCAAATGTATGAACGATTAAAATAAATAAATAAAAAGTGTATTTCGAAAAACAGAAATAAAAGTACAAAATAAAAATTTGCGCATTCCGAAAACAGATTTCTTACTGCGTATACCATGAGTCTAATAACCATATATAATAGTACAATGAAATAAATTACAAGGAAAAATCACAGCCAAAACCTGTATTGAACGATTAAGATCTATAAATAATAAGTTGCAAATATAAATGATAGATATTAGTTTTAATAAACTAATATTCTATACACGTTTGAACTAATTAGTCTCCTACATATTGATCGCAATACAAAAAAAACACAAAAAACCTATGCGGGTGTTGCTTACGTGTAAAGCTGGTCTCATTGCAATACACATAATATATATATATATCAATGCACTTAGACCGCGTTCCATTTAATACTGTCCCGCCTACCGTCGAACGTTAAATTGTCTCGGATGCATCGTAATTCGGGAACTAGCAGCGGTCAATCGTCACACTGTCACAGATAAAGGCGATAACAACCGTAATTACGTTTATAATAATAACGACCAGTATTATTATTATTATTATTACTGCCAGAAACTCGGATCGATAATGGAGATTTTTCTGTTCTAATTGCATCGTACGTGAATTCCATTTTCTAGTATCCTCCTTGTGGAAGGTAAGTTACGCGCAATTTCGCGCGCAACAATATCGCTACGTACCAACTGCACAGTTCAGTAGGAATTGAAAACAACCACATATATATATATATATATATATATATATATATATATATATATATATGTTCTGTAGATTTGCATTATATTTATATAGACATTTATTATGGTACGTTCTGGAGTAGATATAAAAGTAAACCGTGAACACTTCAGCCAGCGACCACAATGTTGCAGCGTCGAAACAGACGAAGAATCTACGGAGGAGTAGATTATTACGTAAATATCGCAGAAGCGGCTCCGCTGCAACACAGCCGTTAGCGCTTGTTAAGGAGAAAGTGGATCACCGTGTAATTCGAACAACGTGACGGAAAAGGATGGATGCTTATCGTTGTTCGTTCGAACGAGTGAAACAGAATTATCGGTTAACGACTATCCAGGAATTATATAATCCGGACAACTTTAACGGAACGTATTTTTTCGTACAGAAGTTTCCGTCGTTTATAATATACGCGAGTATGCGTGAGATTTTCGCATTTTTCCGTGTAATTGCGTCTGTGTGTTTGTAAATACCGGTAGAATGTTCGCGCTGCCACATTTTTGTGCTATTTTTATATATATATATATATATATATATATATATATATATATATATATATATATATGTATAGATACAATTCTTCCTTTAGAGGTTTCGAAATATTCGGGAACGAGAGACTGTGTGTTTGTGCGTATATGTGTAAGCGTTCTATCTGGGAGAAGTTACCGTGTGCAAGAGTAAAAATTGGAAATGATAATGTTATAAGTCAGAGTTACGTAAGCGCGTGAAAAAGTATTCGTGGGTAGCAGTGTCAAAATGTTGTAGCTCTAAAGGTTTGTTTAGTAATATTAGTGGTGTAGTTTGTTTGATAGGTAGTTAGCGAAAGCGGAAGATGATATAAACTACCGGGGGGGGGTATGTTAGGGATTTTAACATCAATCGAGTACCGGATTATTTCGTGTAGGGATAAACTTTTAACAGAGTATTAGCGACATTTATAAATTTCACAAAAGCATTTGATATTGTCAACGATTTAAAGTTGTTAATCGCGAGGTATTTTGAAATAAAAGCTAGAGTAAAAAGTGCTTCGAGATCTGTTTAATAAATAGCAAAAATAATGTTCGCACAGTTCGTATACGAGGTGCGGTTAGGGACTTGAATGTAGAAATACAGAGAAAGTAGACCTACATGGTGTATATATACGAAAAAAATTGTCAGTAAGGAAATAAAATACAGCAAAGTTCTTAAATTTGCTAAGAGTAATCTAACTATTACGAAAGCCATAGTACTACTGAAATATCGGAAAGATCATAGAGGAATGAGTTCATAAATAAGCTCAGTATTAATAAATAAAGAGTTGTCTATTAAAAACTTTCACAAAACTGAGATGGGCAAATAACGTGCGCTCCAGCAAAATGTGTAATCAAATAGAAATAGTAAATAACGCGAGATACAATAATAATAACGGTCGACTATCTTCAGTCGAACTCGGAAATATAAAAAATCTAGAGAAACATAAATTCGATAAGTATATGGAGAGAATTATATTGAAATTAGTATTATATATACTTTGCTTTAGTTGTATCCTGACTGAAATATCCGAGCAACTATACCAGCAAAACTAGTATTGTACAATTTGCTCGACCTGAATCCGGACTGATATATAAGGAACCCAAGAAACGAGATTAGCAAAACTAATATTATGTACGTTGGCTTTAGTTGAAAATCTGGGCTTAAATGCGGAACCCTAAACACTGGGATAAGCAAAATTAGTATTATATACTTTGCTGTAGTTGAATCCGAGCTGACGTGTGGGAACCGAGCAATTGGGATTAGCAAAATTACTACTATGCTCTTTTATTTAGTTGTAACGGGACTGAAATACGGAACCTAAGCAATGATACTAGCAAAACTAGTATTATGTACTCCGCTTTAGTTTGGAAACCCGTACTTAAATGGGAAACCGAAGCAACGGGATTAGCTAAATTATTATTATAAATTTTATTTTATATCCGAACAGAAATAGGAAACCCAAGCAACGGTATTACAAACACCCAGTATACAATTTGTTTTAGTTCAGTCCGGACTGAAATATGTGAACTAAGTAATGGGATTTATGTTGTCGGAAAAGTGAACGAGCTAGAAGTGAAACGTTTAATTTAAATCGAACTAAGTAGAAATAGAATTAAACGGGAAACGTTACAAAAACCCATACCAGAATCTAATAACGTACGTGAAATGCGACAGGGTGTTAAAAAAATTTGGGAGGAACCCTTAGGCTAGAAAAATTATATCAAAATAAGAGACACAATACATAAAAACAAAATGGAATCTAAGAAAATAACCGATGAAATAGAGAGTATAATTAACGAAGTAAAAATATGGTTAGCGAATAAATATATATATATACATATATATATATATATATATATATATATATATATATATATATATATATATATATATACTAGCGAGCTTCAAAACAGTTAACGAAAATATGATTATAAAAAAAAAAAACGTACAATGACCTACTACTACGAATGAGATAATTGTAATAAATTAAACCAAAATAGAGAAAGTGTGAGTTAAAATGAATGTGTGTTCGTGTAAGAGATAAATAACTGAGAAGAAATTTCGCGTATGGTGTGAAATATGTTAAAATATAATGTACGTTTATATACGATATTAACGCGCGGAGCAATTAATGTCGACGAGCAAATCGTATATTAGTTAATAACAAACTGTGTAATTACGTTATAATCTAGTTTTTAAATATACGACTTAGAAAAAAAAAACAAACAGTAGCAACTGTATTAATTAGCAGTTGATATTAGTAGTAGTAGTGGTAGTAAATCATATTGCGCGTATCGTATGATTATAGTGGCGTAATGTAGTAAAATGTGTAGTAGCGTGAATGATGCCGTTACATAAATATTTAAGTGTGATTACAGCGAAAGAATTAGTAGTTAGTAACGTAAAATAAAATGATATTAAAGATAGTGTTTACTATTCATCAGTCGAGACTGAAATATGGTATAAAAGAGTGAAATTTAAACATTTCGCCGAAAGGAGAAAATGTGTGAAATTAGGTTTTTTGAATTTAACGTCAAAAAAATTTGGGAACGCTTAAGAATACCAACCGGATATTGAAAATAAATAAATTACCGCTATCGAGGAAGACCTTAAAATAGAACGTACCGAGAGGACGAAATATCAAAAAAACGAACGAAATACTAAATTGTTCATCGAAGAAAATCATACGGGAAAATTCAAAATATCATAGCTAATCTGGTGGAAAAAAGTCCATGACATCATCGTACGCAGTTCCAGGACAAGATCTGTATAGAGCAATAAAAAGTCAATTTATTTGGAGTCGTATGTAAGAAGAACCACCGTCAGCTACGATGAACTACTGCACCATGAAAAATTACCGTGATGTTCTTTCAAGGCTTCGCCATCTGTCGGTCTTTTAACAATAGTACTACCCATTCTTCCAGCGGTACTCAATATTCGATATCGTCTCTTATAACTATCCAAACTACTTTATCCGATAATTCTCGTAAAAAAAAACTTCTTATTTCTTAAGCAACTTAATATTCACAATCTAATCCCTAATCGCATTCGTCTTTAGCCGCACAGGTGCAGTACACGGCACCCGTATAATAGAGAAAAAAATATATGAGAAAAAATTTGAGATTATTAGAATCGAAATATAGCTGAAAAATCTACAAAAAAATATGAGATATAGATAAGTTCAAAAATAAAATGGTAGACGTGCGATTTATAACTGGATTCAACTAATTGAATTGAAATTGAATTATTACTATTATTAAACATTAAAACGTGGAATGTAGTGATTTTTTCGTTACTTAATTACAAAAAATACAGTTAAAATCACTAAACCGTTATTTAGATTTCGCAAAGCTTTTCGGCAACGATATATATAAATAAAAATAAAATATTAAAAAATATTAAAAAAAATATATATTTGTTTTTTATATTTTATTTTTATTTATATGTCGCTTGACAATGGCGTAGTTGCCGAAAAGCTTTGCGAAATCTAAATAAAAGCGATTTTAACTGTTTTTTTTGTAATTACTATTATTATTAGTTAAATTATTTGTTTTACTACTTAAATCGGTATTTTTCTAATAAACATTTATATCTCGCATTATATCAACCAGCCGTTACTTACGGAATTATGCTTTGGGGGAAATAGATCATGTAGGCGTTCGTTGTCAGTGCTGCAAAATGCTATATTTAAATTGATATGTCGGGGGGTTATAATAGGTTCCCTCGCAATTTGCTTTATTATTTACTACAATATTTTTCCACATAGTCATCTTTGTCGTCTGTATGTTACTTTGTACCGACCGGTTCTTTCTTACGGATTAATTTACTGGAGCTGTGCCGCGAGTTCTCATATTCAGTGTCTTTACTTACTAAATAACTATTGTCATAAAGATAACATTCACCGGTTGAAAAATAAGGCCATTTACTCATCGTTACTCCTTGATATGTCTTTCCTTCCATACGTTAAAGACGAAGAACCGTTGATGAGTCTCGTACACATTGAACTTGCCATTAGTTTACTTGACAACAGTCTGGATGAAAACGAATCAGGACTAATTAGCCGTTCACCACTAATACGTTACTTCGCATTTCCAAATAATTATGCCCACGGTCGATTGTAATTTAAAAGTAAATATTAAAACAAACAAAAAACATTATTTCCGAGTGCTTGGTGGAAACTATAATATGGAACCATTTGTAAATATAAGACTGTCGTAATAGATACTGTGTTCTTTTCGGTTATTATTAGAATAGGCAAAAAATTCTAGGAAAAAGCGAATTAAATTTGCCCACACTCTACCAACGAGGAAGACCACACATGCTAACATATATATATATATATATATATATATATATATATATATATATATATATATATGTATGTCTGTTCCCAGGTAAGAGATTTAATATAACGTTATAGTCCAGAAGACCCAGTGGCCCAATTTATTCGCCTTATCGTTACGTAAAGGCTTTATTATTCTATTATGATTATGAGCATTGTTACCACTATTATTACAAAAATAACATTTACGTTCGCTTCTTTCTTGTTGCATCGTGTGGCATATTATCGATTCGCCATAATTTTATTATCCAGCGATTTGACAGATTTTTCCTTTTGCCAATGTGCTAACCGTCGTACAAACTTCCTCAATTACGAAATCGTGTTGCGCGGGTGGTGAGATTCGATTGTACGTCTTGACTGCGATTAATATTACGTACGGCCAACGTTAGATGCGGTCCTAGCTATATACACATATGTATCTATGTGTATGCGTGTGTATTTTCTTTTCGGCCCGTTTTCTCGCTTCATTTCACATTGGATTGTCGTTTGACACCGATTTGACGCAACGTCGAATAGCTATCGCCTCCGTCAGTCGGTCGCAATTTACTTTATAATTTTCTCTTTCGTTACTAGTTGAAAAATAACCAATTCGGATGATAAATAATTTCGCTAGCTCGATTATCTCGTAAACTGTGTACGGCCAAATATGAAAGAAGTTGTTTTTATAAATAATTTCTTCGTAATTTATCACTAATCCTATATATATATATATATATATATATATATATATATATATATATATATATATATATGCCCGTTTTGTACACTTTCGAATAGACACGTATATTAAGTAAAAACCTTGGAAATTATTTCAATTGAAACACTTTCGATCATCTGGAAAAACCCGAAAGAAAAAATTATCCTTGCGCCGTCTATGTGCGCGCGTGAAAGGGTTAATTAAAAAGATAAAAGAAAAAAAAACGATAATTTTAGCGCATTTTTGCTTCAGCCGTAATCTATAATATAAAAATGAATCGCTAAACGTTGTAATAACTCAACAACGCCTGGACCAATTTGGCCAATTGAAGTTCAAGGATGGTTTTTACGGCGAGAAAAATTCGAAAAAAAAACTTCAGGGAGGTTAGGGGGTTAAAAGGGGGTAAATTATTTAAATTTCGATTTTGGAAAAATTTCGATAGAATCGATTTGGTAGATATTAAAATGATCGATACGAAACAGAAAACCGTTTTTCGTTACGATCGATAGGTATCGAGCTACGAATTTTTGAAAATCGATGACCTTTGGCAAGGCATAGCGAGCGACGTAAACATTTTTAAACGATTCCGACTTTACAAATAGTCGTTACTATATAATATCTATCGGATGAAACGAAAAAACCGCTAAAAAAAATTTCAAACCCGATCCGAAAATTTCAAAAGGGGTTTTGTACCTTGCGATTTTTTCGAAATTTCGATTAAATTTCGGAAATAGTGTTTTAATGAAAGTTATTCGTCATTAAAAGACGCGTCTAACGATGGTACTGCCGTATTTTTATATCGAATAATCGGCGAGAAAATCGGGCTTAAAGGGTTTTGGGCCCTTTTTGAAGCCTCTATGGTAGCTAAAGGGTTCGGGTTGGTCTTAAAAGAAAGTAGACGTGGAGATCTATAATCTACGTTATTAGATAAATGTCTTAAAAATTAACCTTTATCGAGAAATCGCGAGTTGAAAATTTCAGTGCGGCTTGCTTTTGCTATGACCATAAACAAGTGTCCCAGGGGGCAATCATTAAGTGTTTGTGGTATTAATTTGGAAAACCCATGTTTCTCACATGGTCAATTGTATGTTGCCTGTTCCCGTGTTTGAAAACCATCAGATTTGTTTGTCTATGCGTCAGGTAATCAGACGAAAAACATCGTATATCACAAAGCACTACGATGAAAATAAAACTGATTTTTGTTAATAATTATGATTCACATGATTAACAATAAAGCGATCTATCGGATGAAACGAAAAAACCGCGTTTCAGCTAATAAATTTATACATTTATTGATTGTGGGGCGATACGAAGTTCGCCGGGTCAGCTAGTTTAGTATATATATATATATATATAATGAGCCATTCAGTCAGCTCCTTATTAAGACTTTTATAATTTCATCTTAACGAAATTATCTCTATTTTCGCAATAATAGTAATAATAATAACAAAAAAAAAAAATTTATCGTTTTGCGCGGATGAAACAATAGTAGTACAAAGATTAAAATAATAAAAAGAAGAGAGAAGAATATTTACAAAACGTGTAAACAAAATCACGAATACACACGAATAATTGAATAATAACTTAGGCGCGCATTCCGTCAACGTGTAGAATATTTCAATTCTGAAAATATTTATATAATTTTTTTTTTTTAAATATATAATTTTCCAAATGCCGTGTTGCGCGCTATCACAGCACGAGGAACGATGTGCGACTAATTTATACGTATGTTGGGAGTCGGCTTTCTCTTGCAAAAGCCAAGATTACGACTACTGATTGAGGGTTGTTTGAGGGGATTTTATATATCGGTCCCTGTATTTTGTCATCCCGCACGGTGTGTTCGGCAGAAATTATAGACCGAGGAATTTGACTCTAATTTTGGCTGTTAAGGGAAAATTGTTTTTATACTTCAGGAAAAATTAGATGGACGTCTCTTATGGAAAATAATGTACGAATATTTCGAATGTTGAACTATTTAAGCATTTCTTATTTTTTTGTAGGTTTGTGCATTAGAAAACAAATCCGATAACAAGAATATGAGGAACCGCGAAATTATCGATCAAATTTAGCAAACAAATTTTCTAAACCGCGTGCAATTTGTCTTCTCACACAAGGTTTGTCATCTCAACATGTAGTAAACTAAGTAATACACGCGATCCATAAAAAATCTCATTTATATATATATATATATATATATATATATATATATATATATATATATATATATATATAATAATAATAAAGTAATTACTATAACAATAGACGTAAGAGCAGCTTTTGAAAATTGTTAGTAACCCGCTCAGTTTAAATACAGACTTTGATAGTGGGAAATAAAATCGAGTAATCATTATATAAGTAACAGGAAGATCACCGTGTACAAATAATAGGAATGAAAGAGACAAATATGGCTTGTTCGCAGAAAAATGTTCCGGACGTACTTTTTAATGGAGTCTTGACATTTTGCTACGATAAAAAAACTTCCGATATACTATTAAGTAGTATCGTACAAGCGAGTAGCACACGGATTAAAGGCTAAATTGGCGGTGTAGTGTATCGTGTAAATGAAACGAACTGTAAAACAATAATTCCAATAGTAAAGTATTAATGAAAAAACAAATTATTATTCAATCTATTTACGCGCGATTATTTAGCCTATCACTGCCGAACATAGGGGGGTTTTCTACGGTTTCTTCTAGTTGTTCAGATCTTATGTTGTCTGCATTCAATTCCTTTTTTTTTGTTTTGGGCTACTCCGGCTCTAGGCTGTACGAATGTATTACTGATGTTCCTCTTCCGCGTACATATCGGACACTATACTCGTTTTGTCCATCCGTTATTTGTTCTTCGGCCTATCCGGTCCGAGTGTATTTTTAAATTTTGCCATTTGTAGAGATCCGAATTTTTCTTTTACCAGCGTATTTCATTTGTGTCGCTTGGCCTTTCTCATATTTATTATTTGTAATCTTCGTAAACACGCGAGTTTATACGATAATTTATTTTCAGCTAATCGTCGGATCTATAATAGCGTAATATCGATCACAATGTGATTTCGTCATTTCTCCTGATGATTATTTGCGCATTCCTTAATTCGCCCTTGCCTGTGTGTTTATCGTATACATAAATGTAACTTGTACAGAGAGAGAGTGACAAAATTATTGCAATATTTTTTTTTTCAGAAAGTGAACTTTCTTCAGAATTAATTCGAAGCAATACGAAACGATGCAGATTGACCGAAAATTCCGAAAATATTTGAAAATATACAGTCTCCCGAAAAAAAATTCCCAGTTACTCAAAATAAATTATCGTCGAATCAAAAACTCGTTTAACACTGTCAGATAGAAAGACGGTATACTATTTGAACCGGAAATTACGAGTATCCGTGACGCGTGTGGATGCGAATAATTGACAAAGAACATTTATATTTCTTTTAACAGCCGACGTTTGTGTTCAGAATGGATCTAGAAATAATCGTTCCACTGGAGACTGTTACGAACGATAGTGTAGATATGAACGATTTAATTTAATATATATATATATATATATATATATATATATATATATATATATATGTTTGTGTGTTTATAATGTGCATATATATATATATATATATATATATATATATATAAATACTTGTACAATTACAAAATTAGTTAGTTATTGACCGACTTAAAACGACGAATGTAGTTCTTAGAAGAAGAGGGGGGGAATTAACTTTAATTAGAGTGGACATTTAAAAAATCGACGTAGAATATGACCTTTCTATCGTGTGTTTCCTTTTTAAAATTATTCATTTCTATTTTTGTTTCTTTTTAACTCTATTTATTCTTAGAAAAAATTTAAATAAATAATTATATATATATATATATGTATACACATATATATATACATATATGTATATACATATATATATGTATGTATAAACGGCATACCACAAGGTTCAATCATTAGTCGGACATTATTGGTATCAACGATATATCTAGCAAATACCATCCTCACTTCCATATAGTCTATGTGCTGATGATCTCATTTGTAAATGTCTGTCAGGGGAAAACATCCAAACCGGTCGTCGAAGCTTAAAGTTGAAATTGTGGATAACGAAATCAGCTGTTCTGCATATTTATTGGGTCGTATGAAAGCCGATTTGAAAGTTTGGAATTATGTTATTGTTGTCAACATGAGGTATTAATCTAAGGTAAATCATCTTTTCAGCAACATTAGGTTACTCAGTTAGCTAATTGAGCGTATGTTGGAAACCGGCGAAGTATCTTTATATGATCTTGACAAGATTCCAACTTTGTGGAAAGTATACCACTTTAATGATACCGTTCATTATGTTATAGCGGAATGATGTATTTATTACAAGCTGCGATATTATTATTAGAGCATACCGAGTACTTTAATTTCGTTTTCCGATGATATTGGATATTTCTAGACGGTAAATGACGTTAACATAGCGTTAGGTGGTGTTAGTTGTATGTAGATATACCTCTTAGTCGTATGTAGATACCTTTTAGTTATATGTACATACCTCCGAACCGCGGATTGGACATTGTTAGGTTTGATGAGTAGACTCTTTTCAGAATGTACCACTCGAATTAAATCAAATGTTGAAAAATCTTAAACATCTTTAAAAATATTAGCGCACACAACTTAGGGCGCAGACAGACGGTTCCATCGTGTATAACGGTGTAAAACCAAGCAGATGAAAAAAAAAAGTCGATATAATTCAAAACATAACTATACGCCCGGACACGGGCTACCTGAAAACTAGTCTCATACTTAATTTACCGGCATAAACAAACCTGCTTAGTCTTACGAATCGTCCGTAGCTTGTTAACGCTGAAATAGCGTTCAACTTACAACTACCGACTCGCATAAATTCATAAATTCCAGCTAAATTATTCGATCTAAAGTCAACAACATTGAAACCGGTATATCAGTTCATTTTCTAAATTTATGTACGGAATTAAATATCGAAAAATCTACAGGAAAATAGTAACAGCTATGAAATCGCGTTAAAACATATTCACGTTAATTTAAAAAAGAAAAAATTAAAAAAAAATAAAAGTTACAGAGGTATAACATTCACACATAAAGAACACGCAATCAAGTATCAAGTACATTCTATGAAAAAACCACACACACACAGAGACTCTAATTCACATATGTTTCCCCCTTTTCAAGCTACATATAAAAAATTTTATATATATTAAAGGTTAGTTTCAAGTATGCGAGTAATTGTTACAAAAGTTTATAAAGATACTGCGCAACTCGTTTAGTTAATTTGAACCCTACGAAACATTTTTAATATTTCCTATCATCATAAATTGTTGTCTGCTAAAGATGTCGCAGTATAGTGCGTGTAAGTAATTTACATCTTCGTTAATAATTAAGTAGATATATTCTTGTTCCGTTCGGTAACTTATTGAGAAGCTCCTGCATAAATTGTTTGATTTCTTAAACGAATTTTATTGAAACGTGCCGCGAATGCAACCTCATTAGCCATTCTAGTTTTACAATGTCCATGAAAAATTCGAAATGTATCCTTGTGTTTAATAACGGCAATTCGTATAATTGCGATACACTAAGCAACTTGTTTCTATGGGCGAATTCATTTCTGAATAAGTTTTTCAACAATGATCTTTGTAAAAATACGATTGGGCTCATGTAAAATGTAGCATAATCTCATAGGTATAAACCAATTAATTGTTGCGCAGAGAAGTATTGTTTTAAACAGTGAAAGAGATAATTTAATTTACTTAATTTTCTCATTATGTATAAAAGGTAATTCAAGTGATGATCCATTAATATAGGAAAATATTTCGTCTCGTACACTCTTTGCAAATCAACACTATCATTCAATGGTAATATCTTGGCATTGAAAACAGTATACTAAGAACTTATCTTCTTTTCATTAATTAACAACCAGGTAATTTTTGTTTAACCAACAACAGAGCAACTAAACATCATTTTGGACCAACCTTTTTCAGCTATTACAAGATATCTAGAGTTAATAACTAGCAGTATCGTCTGTGTAGCAGAAAATTTTACCTGATACGATTAAATTGCAAAAATCATTGATATATGTAAAAAAAGAAAAGATAAGAGGCCAATATACTATACCCTGGGAACAAGAACATTTTGTTCAGTAAAATCACTATGGATACCATTTATTTTGACAGCGTATTTTCTACTAGTAAGATAGCTTTTAAGCCGGTTACATACATTACCCTTAAAACCAGAGCATAAAGCTTATGTAACAGTATATTACGACTGATTGTATCAAAATCTTTACAAAAAATACCGATCTCCGATATTTGTTGTTACGAACGTATTATTGCTGAAAATGTGCTTCATCAGTTCCTTTTCCTGAAATAAATCCGTATCGATTCATACCTCCGATAGGATTTGATAATGGTTCATGAGCGCGAGGTTCTAAAAAAAAGGCAAAATTTATTCGCTAATGGCAACAGTATTCAAGCCAAATACAATTACTAGCGATAATAGCGAAATAAATAATTTCTTAAAGATCCCTGTTCAGCATTTTCGTTGGATCAAGTCAACCTCTCCGCAAGAGGTTAAATGCGTAATGAAAACGCTAAAAAGAAAAAAGAGCTCCGGTTTTGATTTATTAGCCGCCGAGTTACTATTTTAACTTCCGAGGAAATTGCTAACCATTATATGCAACGCGGTATTTTACACTACTTTCCGAAACAGTAGAAGTTTGCGGAAATTCTTATGATTCTGAAACCAGATAATGTCACCTCGTATCGCCCGATTTCTCTGTTGTGAATTTTGTCGACGGTTATGGAGAAGTTAATTTTGATTAGGTTACTCCCATATATCCGTTCGAATAATATTATACCTGATCATCAGTTCACGGTTTTTTGCAACAACACTCCACTCAGCTGCATAGAGTAGTTAGCATAATAGAAAATTCACTAGAAACTAAAAATATCTGTACAGCAGCCTTTCTTGATGTTCAACAGGCGTTTGATAAGGTCTGGCATGTTCGTTTGTTGTATACATTGAAACTACTACTATCCTCAGATCTTTATCTCTTATTAGAATCGTTCATTAGTGATAGATATTTTCATGTACACTATGTTGTCCTCTGAGCTGTAATCCCGTCTGTGCCTCAAGGCTCCGTACTTGGACCCACGTTGTATTTAGTTTACACGGCCGATTTTCCTATGACTGGTGGTGTTCAGGTAGCGACATTTGCCGATGACAAGGCGCTTATTTCTTCTGATACTGATCCAAATACAGGGAGTAGTAATCTTCAAACAGCACTCATTAGACCTCAAAACTGGTTTAACAAATAGAATATAAAAATAAATGAGAAGAAATTTGTAAATGTACAGTTTACTAACAGAAAAGCTAAATCTCCCCCGGTAAGAATCAATAACAATACCAATCAGAGCAAGCGTGAAGTATCTGAGCTTACACTTGGATAGGCGACTAACATATCGAAATCATATCCAAATGGAGAGGAGAGAACTAGATGTACGTATCGAAAAAATATTTTGGTTAATGTTCGACGAATGACGTGGAAAACACACATTCAGATGAAGGTTAAAGAAATAAACATAAAACTGAGAAAAATGTACTGGCTCCTGGTCAGACATTCCGAGTTACCTCTCAAATCGAAATTATTGCTGTATAACGCAGTTATCAGACCGGTGTGGGTATATCCCTTCGAGGTACAGCATCGGTGTCTAATATTAACACGATGCAACGATGTCAGTCAAAAATATTAAGAATTATAACAAATGCGCCATGGTACATGCGTAATGACAACCTGCATCGCGACCTAGGTGTACCATATGTGCGAGAGGTAATCGAAACATATAGTGAACATTACTTGCACAGATTAGAATACCACCCGAACCGACTGGCAGTTGACTTACTAGATAGTGGTAACGATGTTCATAGACTTAATCGATACACCCCCTTAGACCTTCCACATCGGTTTGATTGATTGGCGAGGTAGCTCGGAGTATCATTGATGAATGATATTTCCAATCCTGTCACGACCCATATAGATAAATTGCTTATTGGCTATGTAAGCCAGATTGCAATTTTTATACAATTAAACAAAAAAAAAAAAAAATGTGCAGAATGTGCTGTCTATTGACAACAAACGTCTTATTTATATTACGATTTTAAGGCTTGTCTGAACATACGGGGTGCAGCTCATAAGAACTATACGGACTACCCAGAATAAAATTCTTCGGCTTATAACAAATGCGCCTTTGTCCATGATTTGAACATTCCTTACGTGTGTGAGGTCATTAAGAATATGCACAAAGTCATGCTGCGAGGCTGGAAAATTATGCAAATACCCTTGCATTAGGACTGTTGGATACAGCCGACGATATCAGACGCTTAATATTCAGAAAACCCCCGGACCTATTTTGAAGTAGTGGTTGTCGGGTGTGTACCAGTGGGTACTATACCCTTCCGGTTATGCTCTCCTCCCAAATACTGCTAAATGATCTTGTTGGTCAGCTTATAGTAATAAATGAGAAAAAAAAAAAATGTTTTCGTAACATTTTTCTAAAATTGTTGAAAGAGTATATACATATAGTTGGATATATCGGATTTTGAACTACTTTTGAATATAAGAGTTATAATTCCTATTTTAAATATATCTGGGAAATAGCCTAATTTAACTGATTCATTAAATAAATACAGTAACGGTTTCATGAAAAAGCTTAATGTTATTGTTTATGAAACTTATTGAAATTTTATCACGACCAAAAGATGATTTATTAGGTAATAAAAATAATAATAACGGACGAGTGTACAAATAATTGGAAATTTTTAGTTTTGCATTCTTGAATACGTCGCTACTACTCGCGGTTAAAGCTATTCCACGATGATTATCGAATTTTAAGTATAAAAAAAGTTTATTATGTAGAAAGGAAATAAGGGTCGATTGTAGCCGAAATTTAGGAAGCGTGTAGAGTAAATTCCGTGTTATGTTTCATTTGAAACAATTTTTTTTATACATATATATATATATATATATCTGGGTGTCTATGTGTTTGTGTGATCGTGTAATCAAGGAAACACGGCGGAGATGAAAATAACTTAATAATGACCCTAAATGTCCGAGGTCGATGACACCTGTCTGCGTTAATCAAAATTCTGCTCCCTTTCATAATGGTCGTGGTGCAACATTTTCTCGGCGGGGTAAAGGGGTAGTATAACGCCAATTTCAGGAAATTAACTCTACGTAAAATGGTGCGTGTATTAAATAGTGAGATAGCGTGTATACACGTTCGGTTATACTTAATATACGTACCCGTTTTTACAATAATAAACACATTAATTATACTCGAATATATGTATATATATATATATATATATATATATATACATATATATATATATATATATATATATATATATATATATATATATATAAGTATAATAAATTAATATTACAGTTGGCTACATAAAAGCTAAAAGAAGGACTTCCACGCGAGATAAGGAACGTTATATTGCAACAGGAATCGGTGTAAAAGAAATAGAATATCGTTTAACGATGGGCAAAAAATCGTTTATACGCCTTTTAAACTTTCGATATGGTCATTAACAAAGTGTAATAAATACATAGTCTACAGTGCACTTACCCTCTCCTGTTGATAACGGTTAATGATTCGAGCTTATATTTTCTATTTAAATCCAACGTAAAATGCGGAAATAACTTTTCTCGATCGATGTCGAAGAGTTTATCATTTCTCGTACATTTAAATAATAATAATAATAATATTAATTACAATAATAATAATAATAATAATAATAATCTTCGTTATTGTCGTTATTTTTATTATAATAATTATTAATTTATTTATACGAACACGGACGTAATTAAAATTCAATGTAAAAGGTTATATCACTTACGCTATTATAAATGTCAAAAGTAGACGAACAATTTAGTTGAAAGAACACAACATTCACAATACATACATAAATACACACGCATATATATATATATATATATATATATATATATTATTGCGCAGGGCGTGAAAAAATTTTTTGCGTACGTAGAATTTTAAAACCTCTATGTTTTAAGTTTTTACAGGAGTATAAATTAAAAAAAATATATATATATATAAATTTTTTTAATTTATTTCCTTTTTCGACGGTGACGTCTTTACAGTATAGCCAACGTGATACCGTATAAACGTAAACAGGTTCTTTTAAAATATCGCTACGTCAGGGAATAACTTTTGGGGGAATAGACAATTATAAGGAGGATCGTCGCGGTATAAGCATTTTTTACGGTATAGTACTGAACGCGATGCTATTACACACGAAGAACGCGTGATCAGCCTGGCAGAGATTGTATACGTTCACTTTATAGAGAGTGCTATATGGAAGTTGTATACGGGAATAAACGTAATCGGGTAACAAATAATTCCCGAATTAAGTACGACTACTTCGTGGTTTTTTTTTTAACAAATTAGAGAATCGTGGAAATTTAGGAAAAAGACGATCGTAATCGATAGTACCGAGTAAGAAATGACGGTTGTATATTCGCCACTTTTAAAGTTTCCCACAATATGAGAAGTACGAAATCGTGGGCTGAAACTAAACAGAACACCATAAGGAGATCGGCTTTAGCTAATGAATCTAATACAATTTCGTCGTTAGAGGTTCCTCGATGTCCCGGTATCGAGGATGATTAAGTTTCAACACGATGAATGATATCCAACACGCATTTCATTTTTGCTTTTTTCGAAATGCTTCGCGAGTCAAGTGGTCGCATCGATTAAGATTTTCGTATACTTTTTTTTAATTTTATCCTTACCTATCAATTTTGATCGAAAAAAAATACCCTGAAATTTGTTCAACGTGGGGTACTGACAACACCCCACAATTAAAAAATCCCCGGGCTCAGACGAAATTGAAACGATGTGACAAGCCAATAAGAACAACCAACACTCGTCGTATTATTTTTATAAATAAATTAACGTTGTATCCCTGAATGAAGAGTATATAATATATATGATATGTATACAGACACACGCGCAAACATATATATATATATATATATATATATATATATATATATATATACTTGCTCTAATACTTTATTCTCAATTTTTATAATTAGGCGCGATGTGTGTTTTTCCCCCATCGCCCTAACTTTTGTTTTTACCAATTGTCAAATTATATTCTTTACAGAACAGATTTATGCTACGGCATAAAGCAAGTTATTGATTAAAACCCCGTTGACTTTTACGCCTTCTGTCGCATTATCTGACGCTTCTATATCAGAGACAGAATACAACCTTGTCAAAGTTCTTCTTTTTTTTTAATCTTTATATCGTCCGAGTCTGATTAAAGGTTTTTTATTAGTTGAATAGATTTCACAAATGTCTTTTCTAATATTTCAATAAGTTTAACATGATTCGCATTATCAAAAGCCTGTTCAAAATCGATAAAACAATAGAAAACCGATTTTTGTCGGTCTATACATTATTTTTAGGGTTTTGATGCCGATGTTGTGCTGAACTCCAATTTCTGAATCCGAACAGTATTCCTCCAATATCCTCTTCGATTTTTGTCCGCATAATGTGTTCACTTTTAAACCGATTTCAAGTGAACACAACATCGGATTAATCATTCTACGATCACTACATTTCCTTGTGTTGGATTTACAGCGTTACGAATATTAGCAATTCAGCTGGGAAATTTTATTCAACCGTCTTGTTAATTTTCATCGATCAACTGTCGAATTTAGGTCGTTATTAAAATTTTTCGCTACATTTATCGCCGTTCGAACTTTGTAAAATCGGTCAGCTGTGTTTTATTATATATGGACGAACATTTTCAAAAACAAAGCCGCGGTATATTCCATAACTTCTCTTTTCTTGTAGTTGTAATATTTCCTTGTTTATCAACAATACTAGTTACTTTTCCTCCGTGTATTTGTTATTTCTTTTATCTTCTCGTTCAGTTAAAAATCATTGCGCAGTTTTTGTAATTTTTCTGCCTCGGTACATCAGTTAGCCAGTTTTTCTCAGTTTCTCTTATTTTCATTATTTTTTTGTAGACATTTTTTCATTTGACTACACTTATTCAGATGTCGATTATATTTCCTGCGTTCATCGGAAAAGTCCATAATTTCTACCGTCGTCCAGGGTTTTTTATTACATCCGATGTTAAATTATCCGTTTAATAACGATCTTATTTTTCGGGACAAATGTATACTACGCAAAAAGGTGTGCCAAGAGCCGCTAATAACTCGAAATAAAGTACAATCTACACGTGTGTGTATATATATATATCGCTTATATTTAGATGTTGTGTATAGATGAAGCCGTGTTTGCACGAGTGTACAGTTATATTTAACGGCAACAGTCACAGGATAACGAAAGATAGTCTCGATCATTATCGTGTAATCTCGTATGTAGTTACTGTGTATTATAATAACGATAGCCGTGAATCTGATTTCAAATGTTGCGACTATTGCATGCGGTGAAACACTAATTTTTTTTTGTTATCCGTTTGATACAGTCCGTGTAACGTGTTGTTGTTCCTGCGGTTCTCTTACCATTTACTATGCTTCGAATAATTTGTTACTCTATGCCGATTCGTTTTACAATATAAGTAGATGAAATTTCGATTCGAACGAATTTTTTCTACTTTCCGATCGACGTGAAAAAATATCTATATATAAATAAATCGAAAATTATCTACACTTCTCACAGCTAAGAATCAGTATTGTATAATACAATTTATAATTTTGTATTAAAATTTCATTAGGACGACTGATAGGGTTAAAACTACTTAAGAATATTAAAATTTGGTTTATATTTTTTAAATTATAGTTTTTCTATGTTTCGAATAACTCAAAAACTAATCGATCGAAATGTTTGAATGAAATTTCGAAATAGTAAAACCTGAGATTTGCACTCATTTGTGAAATATAATATCGTTCACATATCTGCAACAATACATTCTTGGCGTTTACAATATTTTCGAGCAGAGTTCGCTGAATTTTTGAAATTTCTTCACAAATTCTCAAGTCTTTCATATCTCGTGGATGTTCGCAAACTAAGGTGTCCCCCACAAAAAAAAATCGCGTAACGTTGGATTCTTGTCGATGCTCTCGTTGCAATGTCGTTCACGCTGAAAATAACGTTCCACGCAAAACGCGCGTTTCTTCTTGTTATAGAATGCCGTACTAATTTAAACTGAACAAAAATAAATCTCTCGTGTTAAACGTGGAGCATGTGGCTTGCGTTGGAGCAGTGTTGCTAAGTGCGCTGCTCAGAAAACAAAACTGTCTTTTCTGGGTTAACCTATATATATATATATATATATATATATATATATATATATATATATATATAACTATATCATCGTTAAATATTGCAACGTAAAAATTAATCTAAATTTTTAACTGAATAATTTGTTGGCAAAAAGAAAATTTATCTCCTGGGGGCCGACAAAAAAAAATAAAACCGAATAAATCGAAAATCGAATTGAACTTCGATCGGAAGTTAGTTTACAAAAAAGTTTTACAATTTTGCACTTTTGCAAGTTACATCGTCACTTTTCTTATCCGATATATGTGATATAAAATAAAAAAAATTGACCGGTATTTATTACGCGGATAATACACTTCGTATAATACATTCTTGCGTTTGATAAACGTTTCCAAATTAATTACTTACATCGTGTACCGAACGCAACAATGTTTAAATGCGTTCGTTTCGTGTGCGTGTGTGTGTATATATGTTTGTGTGTGTGTGAACATATATATTCGATATGCACGTAAAAAGTTCACGAATTACTGTTTACGATAAGAAATGAAAATTGCGTTGGTAAAATCGGAATTCGATATGATAAGAAACAAATTTTTCTTAATTATCTTTTTTTGAGGGGGGCCGGTCAATTAAAAAATTGATCTACAATCGACTATGGCCACGATCTATATTGCACTAAACGATAATCGTGCTTTTATTTAAATTATTCAGACGATCGACTTCGCAAATGATGATTATATGATGCTAGTAGTAATATATTAACCGTTTCAATCAGACATTAACAATTTTCACAAAAATTATACATTTAGGTTATAATCTTAGAAAATAACCGGACGAGATGAAAAAACGAAATAACATTCACACGTATATATGGTAATTTTATTTTTTGAATTGCTCCACGTTTAGTGTACACACGAGAGATACGTTTTTGTCCGGTTATCAGGACATCGTTATTTTAATTTATTCTATTTCCGAGTTTTAAATACTCTATATATATTATATATATATATATATATATATATATATATATATATATATATATATCAATATTGATGTATTAGAGAGAAGTGATTTTAATTAACAAAATAAAATAAAAACAAATTTAATCGCTATAAAAGTTACTTTATTAATGCAAAGCTTTTCGACATTAACGTCATTTTCAAGCATATACAATATACAAATATGCTTGAAAATGACGTAATGTCGAACAGCTTTGCATTAATAAAATAACTTTTATAGTGATTAACTATGTTTTTATTTTGTTTTGTTAATTATATATGTATTATTATATATATTATTATTATTATTATTATATATATATATATATATATATATATATATATATATATATATATTGAGGGCGACCCATAGAAGGCGAAGGGCTATGTTTTTTTAATATCGCAGTTGGTAACACTACTTCAACGCAAACCGCGTGTTTCACGTTTAGTGACATACGAGAGATTCGTTTTTGTCCAGTTGCAGTTACCATGACATCCTATAACAGGAAGAAGCGTGCGTTTTACGTGAAACGTTATTTTCGGCGTGAATCGATCATGAGCTTGCGAAGAGAGTTTCGAAAGGTATTCAAAGTAACGCGATTTTTTTTTCAGGGGGATACCTTAAGAGCCTTACGAAATACGTCCACGTGATCTGGAAGATATGAATACTCGGATTTCTGAAGATATTTCTAAAATTCAGCCACGTATGCTCGATAATGTGTTCGAAAATATTTTAGAGACCGAATGATATATTGTTGCAAATGGCGGTAACCTGAACGACATTTTTGTTCCACAAATGATTGTAAGCTAATCTCTCGTTTATCTATTTAAAATTCCGGTCGAGTAGTTTTCGAGTTTTGTGGTTTTTTTTTAAGATAGCTCCTGAAAAGGATAGTCGCTTTATTTCTAAAGGATAGTCGCTTTATTTCAAAAGGATAGCTTTATTTCTGCAATCTTCGATCCAAACTAAATATGCAGTGTCGATATATAGCGTAACATGAGCAGAGGAATAGTCCAATGACTAAACTCTGCTAATTATATTAATCGGTAACGATCAATTGACGGCCTTCTGAGATCCAGATCAGTAAACAAAATTGCCGATGTCTCCAGATTTCGATGGTAAAAAAGACGTTTCTGATGTTCATAATCATGTATTACTTCATTGACCCATTTGATCTGTAGTTCGGCATGGAGTGCGTCATTTCGTTGAAACCAACGAGCATTAGTGATCAGCCGAAGAAATTTATTTTCAGCTGTTTGACGTATTTTTCGTTTCGATACTTTACCACATCCCCGTATTTGTATTCCGTAAATCCATATTATAACAGTTTCATATATTACAAGCTTGTTCTCTAGCTTCATTTTGAAGCGATGTCCAATGAGCTCATATGAAATACTTCGTATTTGGGCAGCTTTATGATCGATATGTGTTCTCCGTGTCAATTTTGTATCCATATGTCGTACCTAAGTATTTCGCAGAAGTCGCAACTGCAACTTGCTAGTTATAGATAAACATAACACGGATCTTGCGTAAAGCAAAAGTGTCATGAACAGATTTCTGTTCATTTAACAGAATTTTCCAATCCTTCATCCATTCTGCTATATGATCCAGAGCACGCTGCAGATTATCATTTGCTACGACTTGGAAAAAGACACTACGTTGGGGAATCGTTGCTTGTATCGGATAAACAGTTGATACAGGCTTTTTTTATGTAATATGCAAAATTCAGGATCGGATAAATACGATTGTCGAGTAGCATATGTTGGCAAACTGTGACTTAATTTAACAATAAGCCCTTGGTGCCACACACGATCAAATGTTTTTGCGATATCAAGAAATACAGGAGAGAGCAATATTTCTTCTCTTCAAACGCTTTTTCAATTATGGTTGTTATGTGCTTGATCGATCGTTGAATGGTTTACGCGAAAGCCAAACTGATGACCAGGTAGTTTTGATAAAGGTTTGATAAGTTTTAAAAGTAGCTTCTCAAATAGCTTTGATGTAGCCGGCAGCAGTGAAATTGGTCTGTATGAATTGACTTATTCCGCTAGTTTGTCCGGCTTTTTAATCGTAATAGTTTTGACTGCTTTTTAAAACACTTTGGCACATGTTCCAGCCTGATACAAGCATTAAATATATATACAAGAAGTATGATATTCTTCTTTGACAGTTGTTTTAAAAGCCCTGGTCAAATGTCATCAATTCTGGATGACTTTTTACGATTGATATCAATCTCTCCTGCTACCTCAAGCGGAGTGATGAATTTAATTACTTGTTTAGGCAACTCTACTTTATCCAATATTACTTTTGATGAAATATTGTTTTGGTTGGAATGTGCGCGAAAAATGTGACGAGCGAATAATTTTTTCTTCATCACGTCAAAGCCAGCTGCTTAATGGTGGCTAGTAACGGACCGTTTGAAGTATCGCGTTGCTTTCCATAGGGAATAATCTTTTTTTGCAGAAGGGCTTAAATTAGACATGTAATCAAAAAACCTCCCCCGCTTTGCTTCGTATATTAATTTATTTAGTTTATTACTAATTCGATTAAATATTGTTTTATCTTCAATTCTTTTAGTATTATGCCAAATACGTCGTTACGCGTTTCCTTGAACAATTTCCTTATTTTAAGCGAATAACAATTTTAAACAAAACCGCTCATTTTCTCTACATCACCCAATATAATATCGTTAAATATTAAATATATTGGAGAGTAGTGATTTTATTTATTAATTAATAATAAACCGAACAAAATATAACGCAATCACTAAAAGTTTTAAAAAAAGATGTAATAATTCCGGTGCGTGCTTGAAAATGACGTAACTGTCGAAAAGCTTCGCGATTAAAAAACTTTTAGTGATTGTGTTATATTTTGTTCGGTTTATTATTCAATTACTATATAATATCGTTTTATAGATGACTAGATAATTATGAACGCACTATGAAAATACTTATACAATCGGACATCATCATCACCAATAGCCGCCACTCTAAGTAAGGTATCGTGCATTTAATCGCCCATTAATTTGGTGATTTTACGTCATTCGATCCGATCTTCTGCTTGACGTATCCATCTCTGAAACGACGATCCTGTCATTTCCTGAAATAATGTCTGTTCATCCTGTCGGAGTACGTTTCGGCGGTTGCTTTCCTTTAATCGTACCCATTATTGTCGTACGTTACAATTCCATTTCCACTTGTTTCCGTATTATATGCCCAAAGAATTTCACTACCTCGTTTGTGACAATTGCCCCGATGGTTTCCGCATTACGCGTTTTCTTTTTAGCGCTGATGGTTCTTTCGTACTTCTTACTATCCGCGGAATTCTCGAAAGTCTTCTCCAGCACCCTATATATCGATTATTTTCCTGTCTGTAGTCTTTAATATCAAGGTTTCTCCTCCATATAATATGATGAAGGAAAGACGCGTTTGGACCAAGGCCAATCTTCACGTTCTTTCTGATGGGGTTATTTTTCCATATCTTGTTCAGCTTTATCACTACACTTTTGGCAATTTCAGTTCTACGTCCGATACAATCGACATATTTAATAATGCCAACCAAATCTTCCTTAATATATATATATATTATCTGCTGATTCAGTGTCATTGGAATATTTTCTGTCTCCCACAAGGTGAAGTTTATGTAAACCGATTTTTCGCTGTTAACTTTAATTTTCCAACGTTTCAGCCGAGCACTTAATTCGTTTATTGTTAGCTGCAGATTTTCAGTAGCACGCTGTTAAATATTATCTGTAGCCAAAATTGCTGTGTCGTCAGCAAACATGAGATAACTGTACGATTGTTTTTTAGGATATCGGCTGTGTAAAGGAGATAAAGGACAGGCTCTTGTGGTATTCCTGCCAATATGTTTTTCCAGTCAGACGTCGTTTCCTCATACCTAATTCTGAACTGCCGGTTAGTCAGATGTGATTCCAGAATGCAATACCACGAATATTAAAAAAATCGACAATCCAAACTGTATCAAACAATTGGGCTACGTCGAGGAATATTCCGCAGCGATATTTCCTTCCCTCAAGAGCGTATCTCATTTGAGACGCGATGCACCTGATCAATTGTATTATGCTTGTTACGAAAACCAAATAGATAGTCGGGAATTAGCTGTTTTGTTTCAATGATAGGCCTAAGCCGCTTTTACGAGTTTTTCGAATAATTTGTACATTGTGCGAAGAATAGATCTAGTTCGATACGACTTAGGTAAACTTGGTGATTTACCTGGCTTCAACAGCATTATTACCTGTGCTCCATGTGAGGCAGAAAGGTTACTTAAGTATGAATGAAAGGTTTAATTTTTAACTTCTTTAATTTTTTCATATAGTATCTTGCTAATGCAGTTTAATTTCGACTTATCTGTTGATGTATTGTTCTGTGCCGCCGTTTCCTTCCTTTTGTTTTTTTTGTTGTACCGAATCTCTAATTACTATATATGCCCCACATTTGTCTCACGCTACTGGACGTGTTGCCATTTTGGCAGACTGTGTAATATGTTTGGTAAATTCCTCGATTGCAGATTCTACGTCTGAGCTGGAGTCTTACAGATAATTCTTTTTTAATAATTTAGGATATTTCTAAATTCATCCCAGTCGGTATCTTTATTTGTAAGGGTTAACTTTTTCTACTTCATCAAAATAGATGAGTTCAGTGTGGTTAATATTAGGGGTGTGATCTGATGACAGATCTGTGAACAGCAATGATTTTGATTAACGTTTCATTTCATGAATCTAATACACATGGTAGATTAGAGTTATCATTTTGTTTTGACTTAATGTGTGTTGATGATGTAGCATTGGTTGCTTGCGCATATGTAATGTCTTTTATGTCACTTCAGTCATTGATTTCTGCTGGATTCTTTGAACTGCCACCTATGTTTTCTTGGGGTATGCCTTGTCAACCGATTTTTTATGGGCAACGCACCCCTTCCAATTTGAAGTATACTTTCACCAAAGTTTGCCCATTTTGTAATATATACATGTATGTATGTGTGCATATTCGCAAATAACTAAGCATACTCGCGCCATAATCATGTTTATATTCCTAATAATGAAGTTCTAATAAGTTAGTACCACTTCTCATTTTGACGGATTTTGTACGATTGTTATTACATTATCTATCATATGAATAATAGTTTAGTTAGAACACACGTATATAACATTAGTCGACAATGCAGACTTAAGAATTTATAAGTGTGTTTTACAAAAAGCAACACGTAACAGTAATATGTAGTAGATGACTAACTGGCAGGACATTTTATGAGAGGACCAACATATTACTTTTTACAAACAATAATTAAAGAGAGACATAGAAGGAAAAAGAAGGACGAAGAAGAAGCAGAATTCCTTAGCTGGAAAATATTAAGACACGTACCCGGAGTCACGTAAATAGCAGAATCATTTCAAGTAACGAAAAGTCTTCGTAGAATAGTAAGGTAGTTTGTATGTGGTGAACCTGAATTGGGTTACACCAAGACGGAGAAGACTTCTTCCTTTAATATATCCGTTTAATGGACGTTAGCTACAAAATTATAGATATCTGACTTCATCCGATAGTTCCTTTATTTCGTTAAAATCTTCCCGGCATTTTACACGATATCCTTGATTTCGGTTCACGACATCTGCTGGAATATTTTGTACTACCTACCTAGTTACAAATTTTAACTTCACATCGACATTGTTACCAAATACGACACTCTTAAATTGTTGTAATACTTTACGCGCCTGTATTCTACACCCGAATTCTTTATCCGAATAATATATGTTAGAGGTTGCGTAAAAAAATTAAGGTGGGTTCCGACCGAGAAATTAAAAGAAGGATAGCTCTCGTCAAGCCAAGCTTTAGGCAAAAAAAGATATGACCGTAAAAACGTGAAATATACAAGAATAAACTTGCTAAAAATCCTAGCGTATTCGATTCTGCCATATGGATCGGAAACACGGACTATAAATCTGATAGCGGCATAGAAACTGGGAGACTTCGACATGAAGTTCTATCGATAGATATTGCGAACACCATTGCGCATAGAACTAACAAGTCCGTTCTAGAAGGAAAACAAGCAGAAATCATTTTTCGGTCATATAATGCGGGCCAGTACGATGGAAAAGCTGATTACTCGGGGTAAAGTAAACGGCCAATCGATAATTAAATCAAATAACAAAACTAACTGGCCTACAGACGCCAGAACTGATGCGGGAAATAGATGACCAAAGGCGACGGTGTTCAATTGTAAATATATTAAGTCTGGACATACAGAATCTACGACGTAGAAGAAGATGAAGAAGATCAGTATCGAGGTTATATTTATCGTCGATTGCTATTTGTTTCATTATGTTTTATCCTTTTGTTTACTTTATCACCATCTTGATTTCAATAATATGCTATTATTCCACGTTGTTAGATTTAATTTAGTGACTTGAACTAGTTTTTTGTGGTTGTTATTTATTTTTATAAGTGCATTTATATTTTGTAACGAGTATACAATCGTATCCCCTAAATGGGCATATGCCAGCGTTAAATTTTCGATATATATATATATATATATATGTACGTAGTTTCTTTTAAGTTTAAACATCAAAAGTCGTGACAATGTACATATCAATGTACATATATATATATTATATATATATATATTCGTAAGTAGATAGATGCCACGTTAAAATGTCTGGAATATATTGTTTCGAATACGTTTAAATTATCGCTACGATATTAGCTCAGCATTCGGTTTATTTTACTTTCTATTTTATCTTTATTTCGGTTTTTATTTTTTCGGTGTTTTTTTTTTTTATTTCACTATTTTAAAAACTTTATCTGAATTTTTAAAAAGTATTTTGTTGTACTTTAGCATTTTTAAAGTGTTTTCCATCAATTTACCGCCGGTTTCGCTATAATAGTTACCGCAAACGATTAATCACCAACCGGTGTGCTCGATAAGATAAATGAAAAGACGCGTTTGTTTCTGTATGCGCGCGTATCTATATAGCTTTTTAAAACAGTTTCGCTGAA
Source organism: Coronaproctus castanopsis (assembly GCA_032883995.1). NCBI lineage: Eukaryota > Metazoa > Arthropoda > Insecta > Hemiptera > Monophlebidae > Coronaproctus > Coronaproctus castanopsis. The sequence continues at coordinate 29,983,336 of CM065052.1, read as the reverse complement.
AGTTCGGCCTCTTTGCATTTTCTATTCCGACATAAATATATATATATATATATATATATATATATATATATATATATATATATATATATATATATATATATATATATATATTAGGTGTGTACGATAATATATTTTATAGTTCTTAGATTATATATTTAACCGACCGACGTCAAATTTAACTTCCGATAAGAAGACGCTTGTCGCAATACACACATTGTAGCCATTTAACATAATCGTCCTCGAGTATATATTTCAAACGGTCAGCTAGCTAGATAATAATAATACGAATTCGAACGTCCTCGAAATTCGGGGATTACGCTAGGTCGATAATTAAACGTCGAAATTATCAGGCTCTCTTACCAACTTTAAAGGTGCTGGCGAGTATTTTTCTTTTTGAAGTGAAAAACTTCTATTGACGCGTTTTATATGGAAAGTTAACCCCTAGTAAAACGAGCGAGCGAGCCAAAGGCTTATACACATAGGCACACATAAGCAGACCTATTCTCCTAATGTAGGCTCGTCCACTCTTTCTCGCATTCTGTATACGTGTATATTTAGTTTACATTACATGCGCCTCTGTATATACATATACACGGTGCGTCCCATAAGTTCTGGGACTAGTGCTCCCAAAACCGCAAAAAAATCAAAAATTTTTTCATCACGATTTTTATTCGCTCGCTTAGATTTAATACAACTAATAGCGCGATCTTTCAACTTGTTTCAGCTCTTAGAAAACGCCTCGGCTTCGATCGCCTTGAGTCGGCTCGTTACAGCTGCTTCAATCTCTACAATCGAGGAAAAATGATTTCCTTTGTGGTCCATTTAATAGTCTGGAAAACTCATGTCTGGAGAGTATAGGGGTGGCGAAGCACTGGAACCATTGTTTTGACCGAAAACTGGACGTTGGGAGCGGCTGTGTGCGCCAGCATATTATCGAGCATGCAAGAAAAACGAACGATCATTCCACAATTCCGGCCTGATGCGTGCGATTCTTTTAGGCCATCCGAAACATCATTATAGAATGCGGTATTTACAGTGGTGCCCTGAGGAACAAATTCTTTGTGGATAATACCTTTTGAATAAAAAAAACGATCAACATCACCGTGACTTTCAATTTTTGAAAACAAAGTTTCTTGGGTTGCTGCGAATATTCCGCACTTTGAGGTTTTGTTTCGAGGTCATATGCAAAACACCAACTAACGTCTCCCGTGATTATTTTTTTAAGAAATTTTGGATCTTTTTCGATCATTTTAAGGACGTCCTCCGCATGAGAAACTCGTTGCTGTTTTTGGTCGTCTGTCAGCGAATAAGTGATTACAATAAAATTTGCATTTAATAAAGTCACAAAGGAACATCTTACAAGGAGGCAACGTAGACAGTATAAGAGCTGGATGACAAATGAAATATTAAATCTGATGATGACAAATAAGGGAAAATTGAAAAATAACCGAATAAATGAACACAAAAAAAAACAGAAAAAAGATCACACATACAAAGAAAGAAAGAATGGTTGAATTCCCGATGTAAAGAGATCGAACAATTACAGAACAAAAGATATAATTATGGGAGAAAATATGTTAGAGCTCTATTTACTGACTGAAGAGAAATCACACTGCAGGAAGAAATGTATACATAATCCTGGAATCTGATTTGACAAAAACAAACTAAAGCGCGTAAAGCTGCAGGTCCTATCGAAGTACCGCTAGAATTACTAAAAATGTGGGGCCTGTACAGGTCGAGAAAATCGCTATTTTTTTTTTTTTTTAAATGAGATCTATCAGAACGTTGAATTATCGGTTAGAGTTTAAGTTTAAACAAACCAATACATTCGGATGTGATGATTATAATCAGCTTTATTAGTCACGTTCTAAAAATATTTTTAGGATTAATCCATCCACGCATAATTAAAACAGTCGAAGAAAACGTAAAATGGAACCAGTTGGGCTTCTGTAATAGTATGAGTACAAGAGAAGCACTATTTTTAATTAAAAAAATTAATCCGAAAACAGCAGGGGTTCGGAAAATTAATATACATTTGCACTCTAATAAAGAACAAATGTTTAAATTGAAAGGTCAAAGGTTTACTCAAACGGCAAATCGAGCTGGAAAAATTTATACTTGATAAAAAAAAAATATTCTTCAAAATACATTTAACTAATAAACAAGATTAGCTTATTATTATGGGAGACTTCAACAGCCAAATAGGTAAAAGAAGGTTAGGAGAAGAAAGGATTATGACAATAGGAATAAAAGTAGAGGAAAACTGATAGAATTCTGTCTAGAGAAAAACCTGCGAATTATAAATAGCTTTTTAAAAAAATGTAGGGGCCAATGGTGGACGTGGACATCACCAAACGGAAAGTATAATACATAAATAGATTATAAGATTTAATAAAGGATTTCAATCATTACAACATCCTATACACGGACGGTGTTCAAAAGAGGCAACCATTGCGGTTGTGCAGTTGTATATTCAAATAATGTCATTTGATTTCCGCTCCACAAAACTTCAGCGTTCTTTCTACAGAGCTGTACGCAATTTCAATTCCCGTCGATGTGGTTATTGAAGAACTAAAAAACAATACTGTTATCTGCACCGATTCCTCGAGCTCCATTAAAAGTCTCCAAAACAGATCACACCACCAACATCCTTTGGCAAAATCCATCTTAACCAACATATCAGGGTTTACCGGAAAAATTATTCTCCTCTGGATTCCAGGGTATAACGGCGTGTGCAGTCACACACCTATTCCAGCTATACCAATTCCAACAAAGGACTTCCTTCACACCATACGATCTAAAATATCAAACGAAGGATTTTCAAACCTGCAGCAATACGTCAACTGGATAAAGTCAACCACATGTCAAAACTCAAACAGGAGGAACGAAGTGGTCCTGTGCCATATACACTCAGGCCACACACTGCTTACTCACAAGCACTTATTTACTAATAGTGACCAACTGAAATGTACTGCATGCAATATTCCTTTAACTATTCCTCACTTGCCTATTACCTGTCTGTTATATTCCTCAAAACATACAATCGCAAACCTTCCAAACTCTCTCCCAAATATTTTACAGCATTCTCCTACATCCAAATCTAGACTGCTTGCCTTCCTTCATTTATCCAGAATCTACCCATTAATATAAATTCCTCCTGTGCCTTTCGCCTTAGTATCAGTACATGGCACAGTTATCAATGAAGAAGAAGAAGAAGAAGAAGATTATATGTTAACAAATTGTAGAGTATATACAGAACTTTGATGTACTAACTAAATTTGGTTACTATTCAGACCATGTGAAATAACATTTAAAATGAAGAGACGAATACCAGATCAAAGGATGAAAAATTTCTATGTAACAAGCAATAATAAAGCTGCATATAATAAGGCTTTTAAAGAAACTTGAAGTGAAAGACAGAGGAAGGACCATGCATATGACATAATAGACAAACTGGAGAGATCTATTAGAGAATTGATTAAGATCACCAATGAGAAATTAAATTATTTAAGAAGGGCCGAGGGAGGGAACATAAAACTTCCAAGCGATATTGTGAAAAACATTAAAGATAGACAAAGGTTGATAAATAATAAGAATAAGTCACAGAGAGAAAAAATAGAATCAAATAAAATATGTAAATTGGTAAAATATTAAATAAGAAATTTTACTAAATTAAAGGATGAGAAGATGATAAAGGAAATTTTGGAATCAGTGAGAAGTATGAAAACTAGTCCTTTGGGTCAAGGAAAGAAATGGTACACATGTTTAAAGGATAGAAGCAATATTAATAAATATGAGAGATCAGATATAAATTCAACTGCTACAAATTATTTTGATAAGCCCTATAGAAATACAGACATGGATAAGGAAATGCACTTTGAAGAGGAAACACTAGTTGATGAACCAATATTCATAAAATCCGAAATAGAAAAGGTGGTAAATAATTTAAAAGAGGATAAAGCAACAGAAGCAGATGAAGTCACAAATGAGCAAATAAAATATGCTGGGTTGGAAATGATTGACAAAATTCCAAGAGCTTGGATAGATCCAAATATTATTCTGATTTATAAAAATGGAGAGATCGATAAAATTGAAAATTATAGATCAATTTGTCTAGGTTCAACTTTATCAAAAAAAATTTTCAAAGTACTAACAAATAGAATTAAACATATTATAAATGCAGAACAACCTCCAGAGCAAGCAGGGCTTCAAAATGGCTATTCAACAATAGACCATCTACAGGTTATATAATCGAGAAGTATAACCAATTTCAGATAGATTTAAATTTGGTTTTTATAGATTATGCAAAAGCCCTCAATTTGCTTGAACATAATTTTCTACTAACAGCACTAAGAAAACAAGAAAACTATAGAACAATAATAAGAGATATATACATGGGAGTAGATATGTTCTGTATATACTCGTGCAATTGCCAGGTCTGGGTTTTATGGGGGAGGGGTTATGGGGAATTAGCATTGCTGTACGAGGTAGCACAATGCAGTGTCAGTGTGGTGTTTGTGGGTGGAGTTATGTATGATGTATGACACACACACACATACACATGCAGTACACACACCACACACATCCACACACACTATACATGTATGCACGGACAGTTGCTTGATGGCATGGTGGTGACAGATTTTCTTCTGCATCTATTCCAGTAGAGTGTAATAATTTTTTTCTTTCTCTTTCTTATTATTTCTTTCTCACTTTTTAAGCAGAACATACACACACACATATGCACATACACACATATATGTACATACATAGACAGTTGCTTGATGGGTTTTCTTCTGCATCTAGTCAAGCAGAGTGTAATTAGTTTTTCTTTTTATTTCTTCTTATTACTTTCTTACTCTTTAAGTAATATTAAACACACACACACACACACATGCATTCACACACACACACATGCATTCACACATGCCAATGCATGCATGTGTATTCATTTTCATTTTTTTGTGTAGACTTGTGTCTGTGAAGCAAAAGGAATGAAAAAATTATGATTTTAAATATTATCTCAGGATATGCAGTGGCGCTCTCTTATGTGTGAAACATAAATCAAAATATCATGATTTATCACAAGATATCACTGACATATATAACCTCCTTATCTATTTACATGGCTCAAGCAGATTTCTTTCTCTTTCCTCATTTGTTTCTCAGTTAATATAATGAACAATATTTCTCATGTGCACATTTTTGATGAATATACTATTTATCCTAATTGGGGTTAGTTTACAAGTTGATGAAGTGGAAATAACTTTTCTCAGAAAGTAAACCCATTAGCAATCCACTTCATTATTCTGTATATATATATATATATATATATATATATATATATACATATATATATATATATATATATATATATATATATATATACATATATCTATATATGTATATATATATATATATATATATATATATATACATATATACATATATACACTACTTTCAGAAACAATTAAGATGTCATAAAATATAATATATATTTATATATATTTGTGAAAGGAATGCTAACCTTTTTCTTTTGCAAAAAAAAAAATAATAATTTTAGTTTAGTATAATTAAGTTAAATGGATAAAAAAAATGAAATTATACTACTCTATTATTCGCTATGTAAGTAATTGGAAATTCTTCTAATGTAAGAAATAATTTTTTCATTTATTTAAAAATTTATCAGATGAAATAAATTAATTTTAATACTTGCAGGATTATTTTTTATTATTATTATGTATTTATTTATTTTTTGTTCAGATGAAAAAAAGAATACAAAAGTGTAATAATTAGATGTGCTAGACATAGTCTGTGTGAGCATGATGAATATTATTGTCATTGTTATATTTGTAATCACGCTCAATGTTTACACCAGATTTGTTTGCATGGCAAGTTTTTTATAAATTGTAAACTATGTGAATAAAAGTGTACAATAATGATGATGCAATTGAATTTATTACACAAATTCAATTGCATCATCATTATTGTACACTTTTATTCACATAGTTTACAATTTATAAAAAACTTGCCATGCAAACAAATCTGGTGTAAACATTGAGATTTGTTTGCATGGCAAGTTTTTTAGAAATTGTGTATACTTTAAATAGTTTTTCATATGAAATTTTATATTCACTCTATGCTAATAGATTAGTTAAGTGATAGTCATTTTCATGTTCATTTACGTTAGAGCAGATGAAAATGTTCTCTTCATTTTTCAGTAATAATAATAATACATATAAAAATTTATCATCTTACTCTAAAAATGAAATTAAGTCGCCAAATGAAAACCTATCATATTTTTCATTGATTTGCATGGTTTTAAAGATAATGATAATTGATTTATTGTTAAAGAATTAGCAATTCTAAATTTAAATGGAGATAACGTACATCTTAATCGCAAGCAATAAATGGAATACATTTAATCAACATGGACTCGAGTGGAAATCAGGGTGAGTGCCTTATGGTATAATATTTTCTGAATTAACAGAATTATTTAATTTATCGAGTAGACCCGAATTAATATTTTTAGTTAAAGGAAATGAAAAAATTCAATGGATGTCGCAATTATTAGTTACGTCGGGAATAGAAAAATATTCAGTATTAAACATGAAAGAAATTTTCGGTCCACCTGCTTTAAAAACATTAATGAAAAAGTATCACGCTATTTCACAGTGCATTCATTGTCCCTTTTCATTGTGCGCATGATAATATTTGTTCATCTATTATCTAAATAGTATACAGATGTAGTGAAACCTGTAGAAAGTGTATTATATCCTAAAAATGTGATTGCAGATATTATTAAATGGATTTTCTTCATGAATATGTGATATATATAATTGGGTGCCCGAATAGATAGCGAATAAAGATGAAATTAAAGCATGTTGACCATGTTTATCTCATCATGACTATGACGTGCCTGATTCTCTTTCAATTAGTTCAATAAATCCCATATTAAGAAAATATTGTTTTGTTTGTAATCTAAATAAATAATTGCGTAATTTTACTTACTATTAATATAAACTATAAAACTATGTGTTTCTTTCTTTCTTCCTTTAAAACAGTAATATCACTTAAGAAAGATAGTTCATTTCTTAGTTTAATTACGTGGTATTTGTTTTAGGATGTCAAATGTTCTTTTTTTTTTTTTTTTTTTTTTTAATGGGGATGCCTTTACAGCTTACCCAACGTGGAGCCGTAATAATCACTAACTCATATTCTTATGAACTCGGACAACTTCTCGAGAAAAGTCGCTATGTCCGGGAATAAATCTAGATTCTCAACATGCAGAAGGGACATTACATTATAAGGACCACCACGAGATGCGTAAAGTAATTTGAGATACAGTTCAGAACGTAATGCTGTTAATGAAGGACATTCGAAGAACACGTGATCAGGGTTGCAGACTACACGACCAGCATATAGAGGACAATATCCGTATTGTCTAAATGTTCTGCAATTTGCAATTAACAAGATTCATAGAAAGTATAAGTCGAGATTGATGATGTATCAATTAAAAAATACTTCCCCCAAATTTATCAGTACTCTTTCATTTTTTAGTCTAATTGAGTCTGCATTAATTAGACTAATATCAGATAATGTTGGTAATGGAATAAAATGTAATTTAATGTTGCTTTGTTGGCTTAATAAACCATTTATAAAAAATAATCAAATTAAATGCCCCGCCTTTTCTTCTATGAAAAATCAAATTTTATTTACAGCTAGTAATCTTCAAGAATGGTTTAAAACTCAGTCTGCAACTATATTGCTAGCGATAAAAAATTTTAAAATGGTAAAAATTCAGGATGGAGTATTGATAAAATTGACTCTACTGAACTGAGAATGAATGAATATTTTCTATTACACGCATCTAGTTGGTTATCTCTCTCCAACCTAGTATCGCTAATAAAAAAGCAACTATCAATGTGAAAAATGAAGATGAAGTCTGTTTTAAATATGCTTTATTATCAAAATTTATTCCTAAGGATGGTGAACGCGTATCACAGTATTTTTCATCAAATATTGATAAAAAGTATAATTGGTTAGATTTGAAGTTTCCTGTTGAAATTAATGCTATTAATATATTTGAAAAAAATAATTCATCATCTTCAGTTAATGTATATGGTCTCAAGGAAAAAAATCTAGTTTTTCCAATTAGAATCGCAAATGAAGAATGGGTAGATCATACAGACTTATTATTGCTTAAAAATGGAAAAACATTCCATTATTGTTACATAAAAAATTTAGAAAGATTCGTACATGGTAAATTATCAAAAAATTATAAACGAATGTTTATGTGTCGAAAATGTTTATGGTTTGTTCGAGATGAAATTCGTTTTATTCAACATTGTAAACTTTGCTTGAATCATCAACCAGCTAGATTTAAAATTCCAGGAGGAGAAAAAATTATTTTGAAGTTTAGAAATTACCAACAAAGTGAATTTATTCCATTTGTTGTTTATGCAGATTTTGAATTTTTATTAGAGCCTGTTGAAAATGATAATAATGTCATAAATAATGTGGAAGAAGATACTGAAGAAGAAGATTAAACGAGTTTATGCAGACTTAATTTCATTAATTCTAATGTTAAAAAAATTCAATCACATACACCATTGAGTTTCTGTTATTACATCGTGTCGAGAATATCAAACAAAATATTTCATCAACCGCGACTTTGTCAGGGAAAAGATGCCGCGAAAATATTTTGCAAAGAAATTCGATAAAAAGCACTTGATATCGATGCTCATTATCGATTGATTGTCCCAATGAAAATTTCACCAGAGCAAGAACAGTTTAAGCGATCATCGTCATGTTATATCTGCGAAGAAAATATTGACAATGATGAAGAAAAACCATTTGACAGGTGAATTTAGAGGAGCAGCACATAATAATTGTAATTTATTATTCAAACAGCCTTACTTTTTACCAGTTATATTGCATAATTTATAGGGATATGATGCTGATTTAATTTGTCGCCACTTAGGAGATGACGAGGGAAATATAGATATAATACCAAATACTGAAGAACATTACATCTCTTTCAGTAAATCAGTTTCTTCCACAATGAAAATCAGATTTATCGATAGTTTTCGTTTTCTAGCTTGCAGTTTAGAGAAACTTGTGGACAATCTCCCATCTAATGCTTTCTATCATTGTTCATCCCATATCTCACCTGATCTGTTACCATTACTTTCTCGCAAGGGAGTATTTCCTTATTTTTCAATTCAATTCAATAAAGTATATTTATGTTTTTTATACATCAGCAAATAATAAGTAAATAAAAAATGCGCATACCGAGCAGCGTTAACGCTCTTACTACGCGTCTTAGGAAATAGTGTACAAAGAAATCTTAAAATTTATTTTATAATTATACAATAATTATACAGGAAAAAGTATACAACTAAAAACCCTGCGTAGCCGAAAATAGAGAAATTAATTAATTATAGTTTGATCTTAATAGTACATTGAGGATATGGGTTAAATTATACAAATTATATTAAGGTTAAACAAATAAATAAGAGGATAGAAGAGAGAAATACTGATACAATAGATTACATGAGGATAGAGACTTATTAATAACGACTTAAGTAGTTTGACAATCTGGTGCTAGAGAAGTGAATGTTTAATTCTTTTGTGTTTATATTTTTTATATTTTCTGGTCAGCGAGTCGCGAGTATAGTTTCCAATTCACTGTACGATAGAGTAATGGTTAGTCAGGCATTTGCTGTAGAACCTATCTGCTTGTTCCTGTACTAGCTCAGGAATAGTACGCTGATGAAGAGCTGCATGCATGTCAGTTATCTTAGTATAGTAAGGGGCATTAAGTACAATACGCGGACATTTATTTTGAACAATTTGTAATTTATTTAAGGTGGAATTACTAACACCGGACCAAATTGGGCAAGAGTATAATAATATCGGCAGTATATATGCTTTATATATTATTAGTTTGTTTTTAATACTAACTTTAGAGCGTTTGTGAAAAATGGGGAAAATTTTATATAATCGGGAGTGCTCTTTGTCCGTGATGTGTTTAATGTGTTCATGGAACGACAGTCGCTTTCCATTGTAAGACCAAGATATGTTACATGACGGTAGTTGCCTGTTACTTATTTCAATGTGGTGAGTTATTTGCGGCCTGCGTCTCGTAATAGTATAGCTTCCGTTTTTTCGGTGTTAATTTTAACTTTCCACTTTGTGTAATATTTGTATATCTTGTAATAACTTTTGGTGAGTCTGTTTGTTATTGTATCGATTCGATAGGAAGCTGTAAATAGAGCAGTGTCATCGGCGTAAAGTGATGTATCAACATTCCTCAGCCGAGGCAAATCATTAATATATAAAATATATAGGAAGGGTCCCAAGATACTATCCTGTGGAATTCCAGCTGTTAGTGTTTTAGTACTAGAGTAGGTATCATTTACCTTAACAATAAACTGCCTATCAGTTAGACACGATTTCATGATCATTATAAGTTGATTGGGAAAGCCATAATGAATCATTTTGTATATTATGCCATTGTGCCACGTAGTGTCAAATGCATTTTCTACATCTAATAACAATAGTCCAGTATGTTTGTTCAGGTTAAACTGATCAAGAATGTGATCAGTAAGGCGCGCTAGCTGCATGCCGGTTGAGAGTTGGGGTCTGAATCCAAACTGGGTTTCGTTTATAATACTATGTTTATCTGAGAATTGTTTTAATCTTTGAAGTATTACTTTTTCAGCTATTTTACTAATGTTACTGATTAAACTAATAGGCCTTATATTTTTGGGTAATGACCGGTGATTATAATAGCATTAATTATATTTGTCAAGTATACTATGGCTATTTTAGGCGGGTTCTTGAGCATTAATGTGTGTATTAAGTCTTGTCCTGTGGATGACTTGCATTTAAGTCTTTTTATGAAATAATTTATTTCTTTTGGTGTGGCGAGCTTAATTAATGAGTCAGATGCTGGCGGAGCACTACAATATTTACGCACAGTGAGATCAACTTTTTTTTTGTATGAGATATGGGTGGAGAGGGTTGTGTTTTGATTATGCACTTGATAGTAATGGTGAGCTAAGAATTCAGCTTTATCTTTATCAGAATATGCAATATCTTTATTGTGCGTGGAGAGGGTTGTGTTTTGATTATGCACTTGATAGTAATGGTGAGCTAAGAATTCAGCTTTATCTTTATCAGAATATGCAATATCTTTATTGTGCGTTATTGGCGGAATATTAACATGTACGCGCGCGAAATTCTTTGTAATGTTCCAGAGGCTTTTATCTGTGGTAGACAATGATTTTAATTTGTTATTCCACACATCATTACGATGTTCTAGGAGCTTAGTTTTTACTAAACGTGTTAAGAAGTTTAAAATTTGGTTTTCTTAAGATTATAATACATATTTAAATAAAATATTTACATATATAATTGCGCGAATTTGCGAATTAATAATTTCGATCGATAATTAAACAACTATATATTAACAAATCCAGGCAGTCCATTCGGTGAAACTCGAATCATTGAAAGTACTTTTGAAATAACATACAAATTGGTCAAAAATATATCGATAGCCTTAGGCTATTAGGAAATCACTCCAATCTTAACATTCTCCTTTAAATCCATATTGTATAAGAACTGAAGAAATGTATATTAAAAAAATTAAATAAATTAGGTTAATTTCATATACACAAATTGATTTTATTACATCTGAAGTTAAATATTTAAATTATATAGTTATTCTACAATTTAAAAAATTACAAGAGTTGTTACCCTTGTAGGTACTACCAGAATATTACATAAGACCGTGACCACAACGACGGGGGTCAAAAGGTTCACTAACATCATTGATGCACCTAAAAAAGTATGTAATTTTTCTGACGAAAGAGTTTATAAACACACACACACACACACATATATATATATATATATATATATATATATATATATATATATATATATATATATATATATATATATATACAAAACGAAGATTTACATTTGTGAACCGTTAAAGTTATTCAATATTTTATTTACTTATGCGAAAATTATTATAGTACACGTGAGGAACGAACTACGACCAAAACCTATCGTATACAATGTCAATACATGCGCATGTAAATTATTCATATATTTTATAGCGAGTTTTTAATATGAATAAATCAATAAATAAAGCCTATATTTCGCCAAACCTCCGGACGAAGGTCTCTCACCAATAAATATACTAACAATATTTTATAACGTATAAACGTATACGCCATCTATCAATATTAATAATAATAATAATAATCAAACATAGTTATGAACACCGTATAACTGGCACGTTTTCTTTCATTCCGTTCTATTCGAGCTTAAAGTAGAACCCATCCGCTGTCTCAAGTCATCTGCCAGCCTAATTTGTTGTCTGCCTACACTACTTTTATCATAATCTGGAATCCACTTAACGAATCAGGCGACCAGTCCCCCCCCCCGTTCCATTATAGGCTGACTGTCATCTTCGCAATGTCCTTCATTTCGGTTTTACGCCTTACCGTTTCCGGGTTTGTTCTCTACTTTCATAGACCACGTTTAACAACCGTGTAGTAAAACTGGTACGACGCATCTTTCAAGAATATTAACTTTTGCTTTTAGGTTAATTTTCCAGCTTCTATTTTTTAGAACCTCTTTTAAACTTCGAAATTTGTTCCAGGCTACGGTAATTTTTCTTGTCAGTCCATCCAATCGTCGAATGATTGACGCTGGCCCAAAAAAATTTCTTCCTATGCGTATTCCAATTTTTCTCCATGAAGCCGAATTTTTCTGCTGTATTGTTAGTAAGAAACTTTGTTTTACAATCTAAACCTACAATTACGGTATAATTCTTCTAACATTATTGAAAGTTCGTTTGTAGATCTATTGTTAAATATCTTAGTAAACAAAGAACTTACAGTAATAACGTGTAATATCTGAGGCAGTTGTATAGTATTGATTGTACGCTTAAACCGAATGAAATTATTTTATTAAACCAATTTCCGGTTTTTATCTTGGAAATATTTAAAATTAAGTACATTTATAGATAATCGCTACTAGTAGCAATAAGCAAAAATTTGCATGCTACTACAGTTTTTTGTTTCAATTGTAATGTATATGTTAAATATATAATAAATAAATAAAATATATATATATATATATATATACAGAGAGAGAGAGAGACCCATAGAAGACATGTTGTTTTTTGAGTAACTCAGAAACTAATAGACCAAAATTTTTGAATGAAATTTTATTTCAAAATAGAAAAACGGGAAATTAGTTTACAATCATTTGTGAAATACAATAACGTTCAGATGACCGCCATCTGCGACAATACATTCATTAAAATGTATTTTTCTAGACTGTTGTTCCCTTTCCACGTAATATGTCCGTAGTATTTTAAGATTTTTTCTTGGCAAACATCGGATAGCCGTTGCTTAATTCTTAATTGATCTATGATCGAATTATTTGTGCGTCTTGCCGTCCATGGAATTCTTAGCAGTCCCTAGCGGGTCTACATTTCGAACGAATCGATTTTTCGTTTACCAGCGGTGAAAGTGATTAACGCGGACGAACGACAATATTACCGCGAGCAGGATGAATTTTTTTTTTACTTTTCCGGGTAAAGACCTTTCGTTCGTGTCTCGTATAACAAGTTGAACTTTATAATAAGAGCAACCAACCAGTAAACGTGGTAAAGTAATTGCCGCATTCTACAGTCGCCACAACAGATACGTCAATTACTCGAAGGTCGTCATAAATTAAAATTCAAAACTTACCACACACCCTGCGCGAAATTTCCGGGTAAAACAATAACTGTGCGAAATAGGACGTTTGTTTTCCTATTTGAATTCGGACGTAAATAACCGTAAAACTAGCGTATCTATTCGTTTATTAAATTAAAGAAAATATCGTTGAAGGGGGATTGCGAATAAATACGAAAAGATGGAAAAATTTCGATAAAAATATTAAATAAAACGATAAGAAAGAAAATCAGAAATTATGTCAGGAATTTCAATACTCGTCTGGTACAGGGAACTATTATAAACAATAGGGGGGGGGGCTGAAAATATTTAGAAAGGCATTGTGTCCAACAGAAATAGAATACTAATAAAAATAGTAAGTGCTGCACCGAACATACATGAAATAATAGAAGTGGAAAACTATTTCACAGATAATAAGTAATACGAGAGCCACATATGGTCGTAAATACAAATCGAAAATTTCGACATAAAAATATTTAAGAGAGTCTTGAAATAACGATAGATGAAGTAAGGAACGCGTTCCGAAGAATAAGAAACGAAGAAGCGTCTGGAACAGGTGGAATTCTGGTGCATATGATTAAGTATAGTGGAGACACGATAATCACGGCAATTTGTCGACTTTTCAATCGGCGTGTTTGAAAGAAATTATGATACCAACTACATGGATTTAAGAAGAGCATTGGTCTTTCCTTTTTCTATCTATCAGCTACCACTGTAAGATTTGACCATATATTTTCTCTTCCAGCCACGTGGCAAGCACAACTCCATTTCGTTATAGTCGTTCGCCCTCATCCAACCGTGTTTGTTCAAAATGCACTATTTTTATGATCTAATAATCTTATACCTAGCATTATTCTGTCATGTGCAGACTGAGTTTTCTTAAACTTTTTAAATTTGTTTTTGCATATGTTCCGAACCATACATTAGAATCGGACGTATACATTGGTCATGTTTGCGTTTCAAATTAATCGGTACTCGCTTATTGCAGAATACTATGCGCTTACTCTTCCAACGCACGATAGTGATATTCTCGTTGTCACTTCTGCTTTCATCGTTTTTATTTGTTGTGATTTTCTTAACCTAGTTATATGTAACTATCTACACTTGCTCTGTCTGTTCCGATCTGTGCATATTTTCCTGTATTTGTCATTATTTTTGTTTTATGTAAATTTATTTTCAGTTCTATATCGATTTAAATCTGTTATCATCATCCGTGTAGCTGTTCCGCACTTCCGTTCACCAGAACTATATGATTCAAATATACACCGTCTAATCTAACATCGATTATAGTCTAAAGTTTTTAGTGTCCAAAACGCGGATAAAAATAATTTCGCCGAGATGCTATATAAATATCGAGTATGATGCTCAATAGTTTGATTCGTTTTCTTTTTATACACACTTTAGTTTTTGCTTATCCACAGAAATTTCCAGACGTGAAAAGATTCAAAAAAGCAAGCAGCGAACGTTGCACAGAATGTGTGAAGATGGAACAGATTCAGCCGAATATACATTTTTAGAGTGTTGATAAGCGTTTGAACAAATACGAAATATAATATAGCTAATTATAGGAGAGAGATGGTTCGTGAACAGGAACATTATATGAAAAGCAATAAATTTCACGAATACGACACTAAAACAGAAGTATCTAAATAAAAACAATTACAAGTTACAGCAAGAAATAAAGAACAGCGCAGAAGAACGAACCTGATTTTCTTTCTTTTAAATTACTACAACAAGGTTGTATTATATTGTATTTGAAAAAAAAAAGATACTTTTGTTTACATAAACTCTTTGAACAGAGCAGGTACTTATGAAATTATCAAAAATACTAAGGATAATAGTAGCCGGTGATATCATCATCATCATATTCGTTAGCTCGGTCCGAGCATCGTGAAATTACGAATTCTAAGTCATTTCAATGTCCGCCATACGTATTTTCCGTGAGTCTTACAGCTTCTTGGAGCGATGCGGCCGCAGTTAATTTTGTTTTATTCTATCTGTAAATCTGATTTTGCATCCTTTTGACTTATGCCTTCGAGAATTAATTTTTCCATTCCGTTCTGACGTATCACGTGTCCTAAACACCTCATTATTATGCGCTGCATTACTACATCCCGCAGACGTAAATTCGATCCAGGAACGAGATAACATAGTTGTTCCATCTAATTAAAATCCGTACAAACTCATAAGTATTATAAATAGGGATTAAAAAAGTAAAATATATAACAAAAAAGTTCAAGCAAAACCAACGTAAAAAAAAAATAATACATAAAAAAGAAGAAAATTATAATATACTCAAGTACAAACTCAAATAGAAGATAGATAAATCAAAATTATAAAAATTAATTACAAAAACAGAAATCAAATTCTTACATTATCTTTAAAAAAAAAAACCTAATTACTAATAATCGAAAAGTTAATTATAAAATTAAAAACCGCTCTTGAAATACTAAAAACGGCGATGAAATACGAAGTCAATTATGAAAGAAATCAAACTTATAAAAATGAACTACAAGAACAGAAATAAAATTCGTATACATTAAACTTACAAACGAAATAATAATCAAGAAGTTAATTATAAAATTGTAATAATTAATTTTAATAATAGAAAATAACGAAATCGAAGAGTCAATTATCTGACAGATATGTTGGACAAGGAAATCACTATAGAAAGAGCAGAAAAATGATTCATGCGACAAATAATCAGTCGTCTATAAACGCAAAAAAATAAGACATTATATAATACAGTGATTAAGCTGGAATGTCATTACGCGTCAGAATGACCTGCGATGAATTCAGTAAACAATACTAATACGATAGAAAATTATTATTATTATTATCGTATTAATTACGCGCTTATTTAGAGATATCCTGCATTATAAATTCACGTTCGACAGCCAGTCTTCTGCGCCTTCCTCTAGTGAATGTAGCCACATTAAGTCCTTTATTAAAGCTATTTACTTTACACGAATTTATAAAGTGTGACATCGTTTGGATCTCGCCACAGCTGCACAGCTCCGTTTCCGACACATTTGTTTATTAAATATTTGCAACAAACAGTTAATCAAGAAAATCCTTCAGATATGAAAATGATAGATGGAAATTATTAAGAACTTGTATATGAAATAGTAGAAAAAAATAACAGATACTACGCTTTAGAAAAAGGTTCGGATTTTACGGCCATCTTAAAAGGATGGAATTCGGAAGATTATCTAAAAAATATTCGAAAATATTCGATTTTTCGGATAAAAATCACAAGAGTAAGGTTGGTTTGTATAAAAAAAAAAAGCACTCGGACGAAATTAAGAAAGAAGTGGAAATTAAGGAAAAAACTAAACCTATATGGACGGATGAAATAAGAATATCGTGTCAGAGGAAGAAGGAGTATTGGCTGAGAAAGAAATCGCGCATAAATTATTTCACGCGATCCTTAGCCTAATTTGAAAGGAAACACCAAACAGAAAGTAAACTAACAAAAACTGCGCATCACGATTGACTTCAACGTTAATTAATAGACAAATTTTTAAACTTAATTCGCATAACTTGATCGATAATTATATTGAAATCGCTGAAATTTAATTAATGCAATACCGTATTAAAATCTCATATTAATAAAAATTACTTCCGTTAAAGATATAACTTATCGATTTTTGACGTAATAATGGAAAATAAGTGTGATCAATAATTTTAAAACCTAAACAGAATTTTTTGACATAGTACCTAATACAAAACTACCACAATATAAAATAACAACACTTAAAAAGATATACCTAATAATCAATCAATCAAGCAATCAATCAATATATTTTACAAAATTTCCAAAATCATGTATGAACAAATTAGTAATAGTAAATTAAATGGAATAAAGTATTATATTAATCATATTTATAGTCTCAGTTATACGCACGAATGCGCTAACACTGAGTTACATTTAGAATTTGAATATATTAAAATAGCTTAATCGTTAAATACCATTCTACGCTGCCAGCCATAAACAGTCTATATCTGCTCACACATTAATAATAATAATAATAATAATAATAATAATAATAATATTAATCATTGTCGTAAATATATTCGCTTGAAAAATATAAAATGTCGAATAGTTCTCGACGGATTTGGTACAACATTGCCGGTTGAGCCGGTAAAGGAAGTGGAAAAGCCTTAAGCGATAACCTGTTTAGAAATATCCAGCCACGGCCAGAAATTGTTGATTGTCTGCTAGTGCTTACTAATATTATTAGAGGATGTATCTAGAGAAATATAGCCGGCAACCAATGTTAGATTATGCGATCGCAACGTTCTGGTCAACAATCTCTGTAATATCTGCACACACATATGCGTACACATTATATATATATATATATATATAATATAGTGCGCTCTTACAAGTCTAATTGTGTGCACCTTTCATCGAAATATTCCGTATAATACAGGCAGTGGTCGATAAAAGTGTGTTTAGGACCTAAAGTTATATACCAATTGGTCGAGGAAACGGATGAAATGAAAAGGAAATAAACACATATGCAAGTATCAAGTACACAAACATACAGATAGTTGCTGATGACGTATTGGTCTATTTTTAAATATTCATCTCGCTTTCTCGTGTAAACAACATCGTTAGCGTAACAAAGATAACATTATACCTAAAATTTCCTTTTTATTGTTCATCTTCGAAGAACGCATCTTCAGTCTACGATGTGCGCCACTACTCTTTTCAAGTTGGATATTAGTATCAATACGAAACCGCGATTATATATTATTATATATATATATATATATATATATATATATATATATATATACATATGATGGAAGATGGATATATTCTCTTGCGCTTATTCAACTGCAGAGCACAATCGTGTTGACGATGTCGATAGGAGCGTACAGTTATCCTCAAAATGACCTTGAAGATAACGCGCTTCTATTCGTAAACCAGACGAAATAAAAAAAAAAACAAAAAACGTTGCGGTCTACCAAAACTTAAGGTATAAACGACGGCGCGATCTACCGATAGTACCAGTCTTCCTACTTTATCTTCGGATATCCGTTTTCTGACTGTAATCTTTATCGATCGGTTTCCATTCCTCGGAATAGCCCACGGCAGAATGAATCTTATAACGTCTGGTCGTCATTATTATCATCGTCAAAAATCGTCGACCGCATACGAATAAAACTCTAGACGGATTTTCACGATTTCCAGCTAACGTTATTATTGAATCGAATTAAATAATTTGAGGGTAATTAAATATAAATAAATATTTGTCAATATTTCCTATCGATACGCATAAATGCGAAAAATAGTTATAAACTGAATTGCAATTATTTCATCGCTCCTATTATTTATATACGCAAAGTAAATTAAATTAAAAAAAAATTAAGAATAGAACCAGTTGAATTCGCTTAAATATTTTACATATAAAAAGTCTAGATGAAAACATAAAATATGAAAATGTACACAATTTATAAAAACAAAAAAAAATGTAAAAGTGAGAACAATAATAAAATAGAATGACAGAAAATACTTGATTTTATCACATCTGCTATTGGATAATTTTATAAATAAACTTTTTTGTCATTTAGCAGCCGTTTTTTTCTAATATTGTATAAATTAAGTATTTCTTTACATTTGATTTCAATTTGTTTTTTTATATTATTTATAAATTGTACGTATTTTAATATTCTATTTTTTCACATCCGCTTGATGATGGGGCTTAATAGCCGAAAAGTTATCGATTCGATGGAATGGTATCGTAAACGGTAAACGTCCACGGGGAAGATGTAATACACGCTGGATTGATCAAGTAAAGGCATCAAGGAGATATACCGCCAATAATAATAGACATTTAGGGTGAATATAATGCATAATGTTACAGGGTGTCAGCAGGACAGTGGACAGTGATGATATCTCAGGATATACACATAATATGTCTATGCTCAACTGTCAGATAGGTACATATTTACATAATTTACACATGTATAATCCGCTTTAACAAGCGCTTCTTCTTTCTGCCGAACTTGTTCGAACCATGTACTCAAACGATGACGACAACGAATTGAGGGAAGCAAAAACGAGTTTATCATCTCGATATAGCGCGTTCAGTTGACAG
Organism: Coronaproctus castanopsis; assembly: GCA_032883995.1. NCBI lineage: Eukaryota > Metazoa > Arthropoda > Insecta > Hemiptera > Monophlebidae > Coronaproctus > Coronaproctus castanopsis. The sequence goes on along the minus strand of CM065052.1, from coordinate 29,963,463 downwards.
TATCGATGGAAAAATAAGGCCTCATCCAGCCCAGACGGTTACTCGCACGCTATGTGACGCGGCTTCTGTTCGATTGAATTCGGATTAGATTCGGACCACTTCTTCTGGGTCATAATGGTATTCCAAACAATGAATTTGTGGACTTATTAACTAAAGACGCGTCATCTAATGGTGTAGAACGTTCCTTAATGTCTCACAAGGATATTATTCACCCTATTCAGCTGGAGCATATGGATCATTGGGAACACTGTGAGCATTAGTCAATCACCAGGTATGAATATCATATTGGAAAATTAGCAGTTATTGAATCGCAAATAAATAGAATTCCAATACTTGTGTGAGCCCATTATAGATGAAGCGGACATTTTACAACTTCGAATGGAAACCTAGTCATCTACTCGGGAAATGTTAAAAAATCACAAAATGGAGTAGTAGGTTTTATTATCAACGAAGAGATTAAGAAAAGTGTTGTCGGATATTCAACTATCAATGACAGAATTGTAACAGTAAAATTAAGAACGACGCCAGTTAACTCGAATATAATCCAAATATACGTACCAACAACGACGTCTACAGACGTAGAAATAAATAAATTTTACGGAAGAAACAAATAGGGAGATATTGATGATTATTGGAGATTTCAATGCCATGATAGGTGAAACCAAAAATGATAATCACCTAAAACATATAGTTGGTAAATATGGCATAGGTAAAAGAAGTAATCGAGGAAATATGCTTTTAGATTTCTGCGCAGAGAACAGACAGGTAATTAGCAATACAATATTCCAACATCATATTCACGAACTATATACGTGGCAATCACCCGATGGAAAAACCAGAAATCAGATTGATTATATATTGATAAGAGAAAGGTGGAAAACATCTATAAAAGATGTGAAAAGCTATCCTGGTCTTGACTGCGGCACTAATGCACTAGTGGCGGAAATATGTTTAAAACTAAAACGTACAACAAGAACAAAAACAAAACCAAATAGATGGTATCTAGGTTGTAATGAACAAATCGTAATAAAAGTCACCGAACAAGTGTGAAATAAACGAGAATAAGGCGGATGAACTAATAAATATAAAAATATATTAGAAGAACAAGCTGACATACAGAAATCCATAGGTAAACCTAAAAAATCATGGATAACTCAGGAAACATGGATGATAATCAAACAGAGACGCCAAATAAAAACACAAGGTATAAAAGAAAATGAAAAACGAACAAAATATAACGAATATAGACTCAATACTAGACTTGGAGAAGACAAATAAACAGATTAAAAAATAATAAATCTGCAGGACAAGACGGTATAGTGGCAGAGATGATCAAACCAATCAGAGGTAAGTCTGTTGATATAATACATGTAATTTTCAAAAAGATATGGATCAACGGAAAATGGCCAAACGACTGGACTAAATCAGTACATGTACAAATTTACAATAAGGGAGATAGACATAATTGCCAAAATTATAGACTTATTGCTCTTATCATATCACTAAAATAATGTTGTACATAATACAAGAACGATTAAAACCTTTTATACTACCATAAATCTCTTTAGAACAGTCAGGCTTTATGCCCGGAAAAGGCCCGCGAGAACAGCTTATCATTATAAGGCAAATAATTGAAAAATGCTACGAATTTAATACGCCAGCAATATTATGCTTCCTGAACTATACAAAAACATTTGACACGGTTGAGTGGAACACATTGCGGAAAATTTTAAGGGAATTCGGAGTATCTGAACATCTCATAATGATAATAAAAAAATTATACGAACATAATACTGTGCATATAAAAATAGACAGACACCTATCTGAAAGTTTTCAAACAAAAAAAGGGATGAGACAGGGTACTGTCACCCATACTTTATAATATATATAGTGAATGGATTATGCGCCAAGCAACTGAAAATTGGAATCGAAGAAAAATCTGTAATTTAAGATATGCAGATGATATAGTACTATTAGGAGTGAATGAACTGGAAATAGCAACAGTTTTAAAACGAGTAAGAACACTTCAGTCGAAAAGCAAATCTAATATTAAATCGTTCGAAATGCACCATAATCACCATCGATAGGGAACTGCCTGGAAACATTTACGTCTATACCAGACATCGAAAAACAGACTTCGACCACATATCTCGGAGCATATATCACGAGTAATGGAAATGATAAAAGTGAAATCAAAATACGAATCGGAATAGCTAAAAGTGGCCTAGGAAAATTAAATAAAATATGGAAAGACCGGATAATAACTAAGAAGAGACTAATTGAAACGCTAATATTTCCGATAGTGAGCTACGGATCTGAATCATGGACCCTAAACAAAACTTTATGTCGTAAGTTAGAAGCGTTCGAAATGATCTGTTATAGAAGAATGCTCAGAATACCGTGAACATCGATCTAACACATCAATTTTGGCAGATCTGGAAATAGAGGAAAAGGATAGACTAGTACATAAAAAGAAGAGCTCTCAGATTTTTCGGCCATGTTATACGCCGAAATTGATCGAAAAAGACGGTCATACAGGGATTAGTAGAAGGAAAAAAGGACAACCACCGACTCGATGACTACATTCTACATACAGCGAGGATATCACTGACGGAAACGGCCCAGAATCGGAATGAATGCCGAAAAATAGTTAAAAAATGCTCTTACAGTGGTCACGACGTCTGAAAACAGATAACGACGAAGAAGAATAGATTGGAAACGAGCTGAGATTTCGCAAGGGTGAATGAGTAATTAAGGATAATCTTTAGACCGCGATTCCATACGATTTAGTGAACGGACAAGTGATTCCTACCACACACAAGGTAAAATACCTTGGACTGCGCATAGATCAAAAGATTAACTCGGAAGAAATAGGTTATTTCTAAAAGAAAACAACTTGATATTCCGAGAAGTGAATTCGTTGATGAATAAACATTCTGCATTATCGGTAGAGTATAGTATGCGCACCTTGGTTTGTCGGGAACGACGATTTATATTACAAATACCTTCCCTTAGCCAGAATTATCCAACACGTTAATCTACTAGCTGTCAATTTAATAAAGAACAATACGCGGTATACGTCTAAACAGATTCTACCAAACTGAACTGCACTACAGACTCTGATTTTTATAAGCTAATAAGGAGAGAAGCTATGAATAGCTGTAATTGTACAACGTTCATTTGATAACGTATTATCAATAAAACCACAAGACAGACTTTTCTAGGCTCCTTATTCCGCTAACTGAACATGGACGTTTCGAACATTTCTCCCGATGATGCTATTTTATAAACGTCAAGATGTAGTACCGTCGGTACTTTCGGAATATTTTGTAAACCTGTCTTCGAAATTTTAAGCTCGCACCTCAATATCGTAATTATTAAGTACTATTAGGTATATATGATTATTATCAAGTACTATTACGGACGTACCATTATTATTATTATGATGTAATATTAAGGACGTATCGAATTACTTTTAGCCAGACTACGAGATAAACGCGTCAGGAATATGCATTATAATGGAATTTACAGTTGGTAATAGTATTAGTAGTAATAGTTGTCGTTGGAGCGAACCATCGATACGATTGGAAAAAGGAATAAAAAGCTATAGAGGAACTTCGTTAGAACAAATACCCGGATAAAATGAAAAATAAGATAAATATAAATTAAAGAGGAAAGAAACAATTACAAAACGACTGGAGCAGAATGTTAGTTTAGGATTTTAGATTAAAAATGTTCAAATAATGACCATATAACCGGCGCTGGTTAAGAATACCGGATATTGTACGCCGTAGCCTCAACCCAGTGGATAATGCACACACTTACACTTACACACACACACACACACATATATATATATATATATATATATATATATATATACGTACTTATACTGTATGCTCAAAACTATGGGGTAACATCGATGGAATCTGGTTCTGCATGCCTCTATGGCCGATGAACATCTTTGCCACTATACTTCTAAACAGACTTCCAGGCTCGCTGCCTCCTATTTACGCTTATCTTCCTCACTCACTCAATAACTTCTATTTCCTTTCCTTTTTCTATCTCTGTATAGTATATATATATATATATATATATATATATATATATATATATATATATTATTATACATAACGTCTGCTTCGTCACCGTTTAAATATCGTTATTTCGAAGATGTTGTTGCCGCGCAAGTTCCAATACCCAGGTAATAATAGTTACATATATAAAGTCTACCGCTGAGATTGCCTCCTATTCAGTATCGAATCGTCTTATATATTTAATTCTCGTACCAGCAGCTAATCTTACCTGTAAAATAGGCCGTGTTTTCTCACTCGTATGCGTTCGTATATATATATATATATCGGTGTTCGAAGAAGACACTTCACTGCAAGCCGAAAGAAGAATTCCAATCCGAATATTATTGTCGACACCACGAAGACGATTCTTTCTGTTCCGTTGGTGTTATGTTTTTGTTTCGGTTCTCTCGTTTCATTTATAAAACGACTGGAATTTACTTCTTCCAAGTCCAAGACGTACAAAAAATTCTATTCGGGCTCCTACCGGAAGTGTCTCCGGGTCGTCGACTTTACGTCTCGATTACTTATTCGCATATTCGGCGGGTTAATTGTAATAGTTTTAAATTCTACATACCGGGAATTTTAGCCCCAGAATTATTCGAGAAATTCGTTCCTGTTTTAGAAGAACGACATAAATAAAACTTGTAGAAAATTGCCCGATAATATTGACAAATTTTTCCGACTCTACATTTAAATTTACAAAAAAAAATACGCACAAATCCGAAATATTCCGATCGAACTTTTACAAAACGATTCTATATAAATTACGCGCGCACGAAATCTTCGAAACCAGATTTTTACGAGCTTAATTAACTACAGACAACCGATTTAAACCGATACATTCATTTTGCTGGTTTTTCAACAACCATAGCTATGTACACTTCTCAGTACAGTTTCAGAGTTTAGTATCGTGTCTATATTCGAAGTAATCTATTATACCGAATGTTGTAGAAGAGTTATTTTAATACAAAAATTTCTATACGTACACAAATGTCACGAAATTTATTTTACTATAATAAAATATTACTTTTTTAAAAATTTAGGTACATAATTAAATGACCGGTTGTCTGTAACAATGTTTTAAAAACAATACGTCTTTGGTTAAAGGTTAGTGTAAATAGTAATAATAAAGATAATAACAAAATGGCAGTTATTGTTAATATCAATAACAAACATGTATAACAAGACGAAATCAGATGAAATAAAAAGTGGACGATATAGCCTTTTTATTTATATTACACATTATATATTATATATATATATATATATATGTGTGTGTGTGTGTGTGTGCGTGTATATATATATGTAATATTGTGTGATTTAAGTAAGGTTGTAAACAATATTTCGGCGAAACGTTATCTCTGAAATTGAGAAAATGAAACCGTGTAAAAGATTCATTCGTAGAGTGATTAGAAAAACGGAAATCTATAATTAATAATTTCTAACGATAATAAACCCTCTGCAACTTACAACGACAGTCGTTTGTATTATTCCACCTATATAAATTAATTTATTAGAAAAAAAATATATAAATTAAAATTTTTTATATATGATAATTAGTCATTAAAGCGTTAATACTTTCGAAGAACGGTGTCTATTATATAATGATATACGCATATATGTAGGAAATCGAAAGTAAGCAGAATCTTGTTAGAAAAGTGCTTATAGAACACTTGACATATGGAGGAGAACACGATTAAGCGCAAGATTACGCACGTATCTGCTAGAGTTGGTTGATCGTGAAGATAGATATAGTTCTAGTTCTGTTGCTGATAAAAAAATAATTGGATCCGAAGAAACGGATTGAAAATTAATTAAAGTGGTAACGTTTGCGGTAAATTACACAAAATTCAAAAATACGTCGGAAGATAACGACTAGTAGCGAAGATTAAAATCTATTTACTTATATATCAGTTTATAATGAATATTAGTGTAGAAGTTTAAATATAAAAATGTCATTAAACCGGCCAAAAGGTGAAAAAGGACACAATAGATATATATATATACATGTATTTAACTTTTATGTATGATTTGTTGTCTGAGTTAAATACAATTTAATGTTTGTTTACGTAGATGAAATTAATACGAATGATCAAACCTTTCAGTCATACATGAAATTTTCACTAAAAATTAGTAATTTTATATAGGGTGTTTATTATACAACACATTCTTTTTACTTATACATTATAAAATTTTGACACAAAAATTGTAAATTTTATATAGGTGTTTATTTATTCTGTTAATAATTTTCGATGTATTCGTATAAATATTTTTAAAATTGAGACATTTTACATCGACAGGGAAATAAAAAAAAAAGGTTAACATTTAAATTTCAAGTATAGTGGAGATGGCATGTGAAAAGGACGAAATAGTCCGTCAAAATAACTAGAACAATATAGATGTAATGTTATTATTGGTAAAATTATATTTTAAAAAATTGCAATTATACTAACAAAATGTGTAGACAGCAAAAACTTTATTACACAATAGAAAAATTACACACGTATTTTTTGCTAGTAACATAAAGGTTTCCAAATGGTTTAAAAGTAAATTGAATAATTTTTATATTTTAAAATAGGCACACGCGCAACTCTTACACACACGTATATATGTATATGTCTTTATGTACTTTTATATACGCACAAAAACTGGTTTTAACACAATTTGGCATTGTTCAATTGTTCACACGAACATGCGACTCTAGACAGTTTTCAATGTGTTTATATAAAAATACTATCAGAACTGAGACATTTCATGGTCAACCAAAAAACATATAATCGTGTTAGTATTAAAATTTTATGTACCATATAGTGGGCATCCTGACTGAAAGAGTTAAGATCTTCTTTCGATATTTAACATATATATATATATATATATATATATTCATGTTCATATTATAGAACAGTAGTTGAGGCAAAATGAAAAAAATACATAAAGTAGTTAAGAATAATATACTTTAATATAAGAAGACTAAGGATAAAACAACAACAAAAAATTAATTATCGTAAGTGGTACACAGAGGTTGGACGAGTCTGAAAATTTAAATGTCTCGGTAAATGGTTTCATTAAGAAACAAATCAACCAGTAGAGGTAAGAGCACACGAATAGAGAAAGTGAGGAAAGCTTTTTTAACGTGAAAAACATGATCACTCGGAGGGATTATTACAACTAGGAATACGATTACTACGATGTTACATTTAGGTCAATACTACTGTACGGTATGGAAAGCTGGGTTCTCACGCGAATCTCGGAGAAGAACATCGAAGCTTTCGAAATGTATCGCGGAATGCTAAAAACATCATACCTAGATCACGTGACCGGTAATAAAGAAGTGCCGAATAAAATGTCAAATCAAGCTGAAGCGCTTTATACCGTCCGAACCAGAAAGTTAAAATACTAGCGACACACGCGTGAAAATCCAGAAAAATATCACCTGTTCAATCTTGTACAGTATGGCAAAATTATTGGCCATGGAAAACCTGGTAGGGGAAAATTTTCCCGGGAAGGAGATATGAGGAGATGGTATCCGCACCTCAGCTCCAAAAGACGTCCACAGATATTTAGTATCTCTGATGATCGCGCCGACCTTCGACTGAACACGGTGTAACAAGAAGAAGAAATTATTTCTATTACCAAGATATTAATATTAGATTCTTCGAAAATGTTTTTGAAAAAATAAAACAAAAGAATTAGGGCGACCCAGAGAAGACGGTCGTTTTTGTTTCGTAAGTAACGCAGTTGGTAACACTGCTAAAATTGTCCAACTATCATGGCATCCTATAAGAAGAAGAAGGAGGAGCGCGACGTTATTTTCGGCATGAATCGTTCACGATAGTGTAAAAAGAGTTTCGAAAAGGATTCGAAGTTAGGTGTGTTTTTTATGTGTGGGGATACCTTAGGAAACGCCGTTTACAGAACACGCCCACGAGATCTGGCTGAAAACTCGGATTTCTGAAGAAATTTCAAAAATTCAGCGACCCATGCTCGAAAAAGTTGTTGAAAATTTTGTGTAAAGACCGAATAAATGTATTGTTGCAATTTTTTTTTTATTATTATTATTTATAATACTGCGAGCTGTCCGCCAAGGACATTTAGCAGTACGTTTAAAAGAATTGAGCATGAGGGGACAAGTATCCAGCGATACCTACCCGATTACGACGACCCTAAACGAGATCATATTTCTGACGTTTTAGTCTCCTTATGTCACCGGTGGTATCAATCAATCCCCTAGCAAAAGTATTCGGGTGGCTATCAAGTCTTCTTGCGTGTCTTTTAGCGTGAACTTTTATGACTTCGGCCACATAATCTATAGGTAAATCACGATGCAACGTTAGATTTGTTACATACCAGGGTGCCTTGGTTATCATCCGAAGAATTTTATTTTGCGACGTTTGTATTATTTTCAGGTTTGATGGTCTAGCACAATCCCAAAGTTGCACCCCATAGGTCCAGACAGGCCTTAAAAGCACCGTATATATTAAACGTTTATTATCTGTCTTTAGTACACTGTTTCTCCCTATCAGCCAGTACATTTTTTTAACTCGAATATCTAATTCTTTTTTCTTCATCTGTATGTGATGTTTCCGTGTTAATCGGCTATCCAGGTGTAATCCTAAGTACTTGACCGTTGATCGCACTGACAGATCGGTGCTATTCTGTTGGTAAAATGGATATTGACAGATTTGTTTTTTCATTAATTCCAATTTTCCATTTTTTAAAATCTCCGCCTTAGTAAGAGCTTTCTGTAGGTTACTGCTAGCTATCTTCGGAGCCGTGTTGAGAGCAGTGCAGTGTCATCCGCAAATGTAGCCAGCTGTACGTTTTCCATTGTAGGGAAATCAGCCGTGTATAACAAGTAGAGCGTGGGGGGGCCCAGCACAGAACCTTGGGGAACGCCTGCTAAAAGTGGATGTATTTCTGAATAGGTATGTTTATAACGCACTTGAAAGTGGCGATTTTCTATGTATGATTTCAACAACAGGTAAAAATTTTTCGGCAATAGACATTTCAGTTTATATAATAGACCATCGTGCCAAACTTTATCAAAAGCTTGTTGGCGGTCATCTGAACGATATAGCGTTCCACAAATAATCGTTAGCTAATCGGTTGTTTTGCAATTTTTAAATAAAATTTCATTCAAAAATTTTGATCGAGTTTTTTTTTGAGTTATTCAAAAAATAACAAAATCTTCCGTCTTCTCTGGGTCAATATTTAGTAGATTTTAATGTAGCCTAAAGTGGCCGAATGTATGTGCCCGGAAATGGTTTATACGCGGAAATATGTCTTTCCTTTAACGCGCATAGGCGGTTCTCAATAACATAGGTCAGCACGTATTTAGAGAACTGTTATTAGTGTAGTAAATGTACAGCCTACCGTCTAGCTTATCTATAATTATAAATTATATTACACAATCGATTAAATCGATTCGATAGATTCGATTAATTAAATCGATTTTCACGATTCATTTCTCATTCGCTCGTAATGAGCTATAGATAAATTATATCGTCAGCGTGAATAATCCTTCGTGTTCTTATTTTGCGCGCGCCACATATTTTATTTTCCTCTTCCGTGGTTTCATCTACCAGAATAATCTTTTCCATTCCGCTTTTTTCCGGAGCACTTCTCTCTATTTGTTTTATTGTTTTCCCATGAGATTCTAAGCGCCTGAGTGTCCCCACATTTCATTTGCGTTTAATCGTTTTATACATTAACGATGATAAAGTTCACGTTTCTGAGACAACTACCGACATTAGATAGTTCGTCTGATTAATTCTTATCGCCTATAGATTAGTAAATGTCTGTTTCGCCGCTCCAATGGGCGATCTAATTTCTTCAATATCTCTTCCGTCATCGGTGAACAGAGCTTCCAAATTTTTCGAATTTTTTAACCGTCTCCACCGTTTCCATTCCGTGTTTATGTTAGGATGTGACACTAGCGCTCTGTTAGTAAAATCGGAGAAGAATAAGGAAAAAATGATTACAGTTTTTTCGGAAGAATTAAACAGACGTAAAAGAAATATTAATAAAAAGAAAATAAAAGTAACGTAAAACACACTAAACAAAAAAAAATAAAAATAGATAATACTCAATCGGAACAACTGGTAGAAACACGTTGTTACCTAGCAGGTATGGTGACGTAAGCGAATAGAAATATAAAATACATTAAAAGATGAATAGTGCAATGTAAATGTGCAATTAATAATAAAAAGTGTGTATATGAACATCAGTATAAACGGCCGAAAAAAAGTTGCAAAAAAAAGTTCGAAAGTGTGCTTAATTACGCTTGTGAAAATTCACGATTAATAGAGCGAGAAGTAAGTGAATTCAACGGAGATGTGTAGATCTGGAACAGAATAACGGAAACATTCTACAAACAAATGAAAACGAAGAAATTCCGGATATGTGAAAAAAGAAATTCGATATATCGCATAGAAAACCCGAAAATAGAACTGCTAGGACATGTAATAAGATGCGATAATTTTATAAAACATATCATGGCGGCTAAAGTTACAGGCAAAAGGCTACAAAAGAAAGACTAAGAACACCTCTATAGTGAATAGTGTATATGTATTAGCGCGAATATAAGTAAATATCATGAACTTCGTACGTTGGCTATGAACAGGTCACAATGGCTGTGAAAAGGCATTGTCCTTAGTGAGTAAAAAATATATAATGAAAGTTTCTGGTCATTAAGGAATCATATATATATATATATATATATCAATCATCATTATCATCATCATGCTTATTACTATCCATTGTTCTATATAAGGACGTGGTGACGCCGTGTAACATTATGCCAGTTGCATTATAGTTTTTCTCCATAAATCACTGTTATTGACCGTTCAAAACGCTTGCGATATATCTTGTTGATGCCTTTATCAATCCACATCTACCTGTATTCGTTATTATTGCACCGAGGTAGTCAAATTGTCGTACTGCTTCATAACCTCAAATATCTGTAGTTTCTGATCTAGTATTCTTTGCTCTATCAACAATCATCACTTTTGTTTTCAATTTGTTCAGTTTACTAATTTTCACTCACTACTTTCCACTTTGGTTTTTTATAATATGTCCATGTACGTTATTGATCTTGTGGTCTCCTATTGTTATGCTGTCATTCCATCCATCGAGTACTTCTCGCATTATGTGTTCACTATATACATTAAATAGCGTAGGCGATATTATACATCAATATCTCATATATATATATATATATATATATATATATATATATATATATATATATACATATATATATATATATATATATATATGTATGTATATATATATATATATATATATATATATATATATATATATATATATATATATATATAATCCGCGTAGTACAAACCGGAAATCGAATTAAATATGTCGAAAACAGTAGTCTAGACGTATTTTCAGGTGTAACCGGTTTTTACAAATTTCCACCTTAAATAGAAAAATTCGTTGAAAAAAAAATATAATCATAAATTAAATATATTTTATTTTATTTTTAGTTTAATTACCAGGTCGCATCGTAATATTTTTATCGCTCTAATCTACTACACGTATAATTAATAAGATATATTGAACGATTCGTAATGATACAATTTTCATAATTTAATGATATAATCAAATCAAATCAAATTTTATTCGTATTCATTTCAATAATAAATATAACGAAACTGATTAAAATTCTCATTCGAATACGAAGGAAACCGGTTATGCGCATAAATGCGCGAGTACCGGCTAAATTTGTAATTTATTAAAATGTAGAATTATCCGGAATAGAAAAACCTAACGTAAAGCGTACGTAAAAATTTCATCTCCTACGTATACAAAAAATTAACGTTAAAAATATTTAAAATGAAAAAATTAAAACAATATGAAACGGAACATATAAAAATACAAATCTTTTTTTATAAACTAAAAAAATTAACGGTAAACCAATAACGATATAATGAATAAACAATCAAAAAATCAACGTCCAGAAACATAACTCGAATAACACACAACGTGAACGCAAAAAATGTATCTTCTATTATGATGATCAAAATATTAATAATAAAAAAATTAAAGATTACAGAGTAACAAAATAAAAACAATGTTATTAATCACCATAAAATTTATTTCATTTTAGCAAAGCTTTTCGATTATTAATCATTTTCAAGCCATACAAAAAAAAAAAAAAACAAAAAAAAAAAAACATTTTGTACGGCTTGAAAAGCTTTTTTATTTTATTAATTCATAAAAATCACTACTCCCAACACATCAACATTAAAGATTACGCAACATATTAAATACGAAATTTCCATAAATAAATTAATGATAAACTATAACGATTAAACGGAAAGTGAACGTTATGTTATTTCATACGCTGAACTTTCAAATGATAAAAATAAAGTAAAAACTAAAAAATAGAGAAACAAACAACCGAAAACTTTAAATAAATTAATTAACAATAATGGCCGTTAAAGATAAATATTTCAACGTCTAGCGCTGCCGCTGCAGGAGTCCTTAAAGAAACCAAAGCTTTACCAGGACGACGCTTACAATTCATTAAATATTGTTTAATGTAATCAGGAATTAAATTATAAGCCACCAGCATAAATTGCTCGCGTACGACAATGTGTCTTGTTCTAGTTTTCCCACTTCAGTTTTCACCATAAAATAATCTCGATTGTGTTTTATAACAAAATCTACAATATACAGTTGATACAATTGTCGTACGTTTACAATTATTTTGTCGGAATTTTTATTTCATGTTCCTTAGCAGTAGGTGTTTGAAATAAATAAAGCGGTTGTAAATGATATTGCGTCGCTCAACCCTCAATGAACAAAACCGTACATACGGACTTGATATAACGCTGAATATAAACGGATTAGATTAAAAGAAAAATATTGAATTAGGTATAGTTTAACTTCCTTAATTTATTTAATGGTTCAAACGCTTATCCCAAATCAGCTTACTGTATAAAAAATAAAATTCCTAAGTACTTAATTTCGTACGTTTTTCTCTATTATATGATTGAGAAAATTTTTACGTTCTCAAACAACTTTGCTGCTTGATTAGTATTAAATATTTGATTTTATCATCCGGGTTTAATAATAATCGAATCAAATCGTTCAATTATTTATAGGTTATTAAAATTACCAAAAAAAAAGTATAATGTGTAAACTCGAGACTGCGATGAATTAAATAAATATAATCTGTAAACTCGAGACTGCGATGAATTAAATAAATATAAAATAATGATAAATAAATTCAATTCTAATAAAGAAAACACTGGAAGCAAATAGAGGTAAAAAAATCTTTAGACGTCCAAAAATTTTTAGAATAGCATTGATACTAACGAAAAGAAAAACTGAGGATGGTGTTATAATGTGTTAAACTCGAGACTGCGATGAATTAAATAAATATAAAATAATGATAAATAAATTCAATTCTAATAAAGAAAACACTGGAAGTAAATAGAGGTAAAAAAATCTTTAAACGTCCAAAAATCTTTAGAATAGCATTGATACTAACGAAAAGAAAAACTGAGGATGGTGTTATAATGTGTAAACTCGAGACTGCGATGAATTAAATAAATATAAAATAATGATAAATAAATTCAATTCTAATAAAGAAAACACTGGAAGCAAATAGAGGTAAAAAAATCTTTAGACGTCCAAAAATCTTTAGAATAGCATTGATACTGACGAAAAGAAAAACTGAGGATGGTGTAACGATTAAGCCACAGATAACGGAAGAAGTGGAAAATTACTTCGCCGAAAATATATAATACAAAAATATTGAACTCATCTACCGAATAAATACGAAATAATAGAAGCGACAATATCCTAAAAAATAGCTAAAAAAGTTTATCTAGGATTTTCGAAAAATAATAAAGCACCCATACGGGTAGGTAGGCCGATAAATAGGATACGAGGATTATTTAATAAATGTCTGAAAGAAAAAACAATACCACGTAAGTGGTCAGAGGCGGAAATAATCCTAATTCAGAAGAAAGATACTTCTTTATTAGTGATTCCGTCTGTCCACCTGATATTCATAATTCTTCCACATTTCAAAAGCATTTGAGTTTTGCTTATTACCGGTAGATGGCGTCCACGTTTCGCTGGCGTACAGCGCAACGCTCCGAACAAAACATTCTAGAAACCTTTTCCTTGTTTCTATTGATATTGATTTCGTTATCGACTTCTTTGTAAACGCTGGTTTATATCCTTAGTCCTTCTTCCATCTTGAGTTATAATACTACTTCCTAGATACGAAAACTCCCTAACCTCTTCTAGTTTTACTTGATCGAATTTTATGCAGATAGATTGTGTTGTTTTTTAAGCTTATAGTCCGATAATTTTCACATATGTCTAGTTTTCTTTGGTATTGGGATGACCACGTTTCTTCGAAATTCCTCAGGAATAAGCCCAGTTTCATAACTGTTTGATATCATTTTGTACAATTTTAGTTTGACTCCATCTACGCTATGTTTCAGTAGTTCTACTGGAATTCCATCAATCCCTGCAGCTTCGACCTTCTCAAGAACTTCTCGACTTCCGTCAAAATCACTTTTAAGTATGTGACTACTATATATTTTTATATGATTTTCATTCTCCGGAATACTTCCATAGGTTTTATCACTGTACAAGTCTTCCAAATATTCTTTACATTTCTCAGTGCTATCCAACAACTGTTTACCATTTTTTGTTTTTGTTGTTGTTTTTTAAGTGTCGTGTACCACAACTTAGGTTAGAAGCACCGAAGCTATTTTAATTAAATGCACGGATATATACTTGTTACTTTTAAAAACTGAATGTTTTTTTTCCATTGGATTATCAAAGAGTGCCGTGTGAATTGAAATATTGCCATCAGGATGGTGTTTCTGAAGTGGTCGACACTTTGATAGCATATGTTCGACCGTTAGAGGCTCCCGTCCGCAGTAGCAGCATATCGGTTGATTCTTTCTATTATGTAATTATGGGTCAATACAGTATGTTCAATTCTAAGCCGAGTTAGTACAACATCATCACGTCTCGATGGGATAATTGTTCTCCATGGAGCTGTATTCAACTTGACGTTTCGGAGTTTGTTGGCTGTACGCTCCCATCAAAGTGTTTACCATTTCTGTCTTTTATATTATTATGTCTTTAAGTCCTCTAAAATAATTGTGGACGATCCGATAGGCGTCTTCGTATTTATTAGACCTGTCGAATGTTATTTCTTTAATTTTCTCAGTCCGTTTCCCAACCACCTTATTGATTATATATTGCTTTTGATTTGTCTTACATCTATTTAATAAGTTTGCCTACTAGTCAGATTTTGCTTTCCTAGCTGCTTTCTGCTTTAGAAATGTTTTTTTCCCACGCATTTATATATATATATATATATCGTACTTTACCCGTGTCAGTCGAATTAATCTTTGTTCGTTATCCAATTTGATCGTTTACGATAAAGTTTGCGCGGTGTTTTAGGATGATTTAAAATTTCAATTAATTTTGAAACGAACCATATTCAAATTACTCATTTACATTAGCATAAGGGTACGATATATTGTATGAAGTTAATACATTTTTTAAAAGTTGTTTATTAGAATAATAATTAATTTCCTTAAACGGAGCACGACGTACATTGTCAAATGAAAACTCTGTAGATAGCGCGTTATGAAATCCAATAACTTCACACTTAATGTCTAGTTTCGTCGCACTGCTTTGTAACCCACGGACCAATAAATGATCTAAACATGATTTATAACTCTCTGAACCTCGAAAATAAGTAGCCCGATTTACAATAGATGAAGATCCAAAAGAGTACATAAAGTCGAATTTACTTAATAATAATAATTATTATTACTTTTATCGATATTCCATTGGTATGGCTAAATACCATATTGAATCCATAAAAGCTCTTCAACGTGTGATATCGAGAATACGTGCCAAAAGCAAATGCAATTTACTTCAAT
The DNA here is from genome assembly GCA_032883995.1 of Coronaproctus castanopsis. NCBI lineage: Eukaryota > Metazoa > Arthropoda > Insecta > Hemiptera > Monophlebidae > Coronaproctus > Coronaproctus castanopsis. The sequence continues at coordinate 29,947,442 of CM065052.1, read as the reverse complement.
TGTATCGATTACAATTACGTATGAACAAGGCTTGTAATTCGAAAACCTAATTCGATAATAGTAGGAGAAGATCATACGGAAAGAACGAAAATTCCACGTATAAATAAAAATAAGACGACAGACTCTGCACTCGAGCGAATATAATTCTCTTCCCAAGTAGAGGAGTTTAAAAATCGATGTAACGAATTATAAACGACGTCATAGGAAATTGTTAATTAATAACATTTATATTCGGCTTTCACGATTGTGTCTTATACATCTTTCTGTTATACATCACATGATGTAGGTCGTTCTACTACTTTTTATATGAATTTAATGAACTCATTAAACTTGCACCGTCTTTATATAATAAGCTTTACTCCGGTATACATGTTTTTGTTCGATAACGCACTGGGTTTTTACTGAATTTAGATACTCGTTGTATAATAATATCGTGTTTTTTTTTTAATGGGTTTATGTATGTATACGAATGTGAGTGATGTGTTTGTGACGTGAACGAACGAAAGACCGTACTTTACCATTATTACACAGGAGTTTAATTTTACATATCTAAATTACTAATTACTATTACTATTATTTAATTTTATGCAATAAACGTTAACAAAACTAAAACGATGAAGTTCACGAGATCGAGTAATTGCAGTCTTGAAAATTGCAGACAAAGTTGTAGAAAACGTGCATCGATTTCGTTGTCTAGCAACGTTAATATTTACCGATGGAAGAGATATACAATGGAAATTAAAATAAGAATCGCCGTGGCGAAATAAGCGTTTGAAAATCTCGCATACATATTTAAGGATAGGAAATTAAATATTAAAACTTCGGCTGGTCCAGCGCTATGTCGTGTCTATATTAAAATATGCGTGTGAAACGTGGACAGTGAGCGCAAAAAGCTTAAAACGGCTAGAAGCCTTCGAAATGCAAATCCTGAGAAGGATATGGCCCGTAGCGTGGATAGAAAAAAGACAAAATAAATATTTATTGGAAAAATGTGGCCTCAAAACACCAATAATAGTTCAGGACATTCTTGCTAGGAAACGAAAATATTTGACGCATAAGATCGGGGAACATGGTATCTTTCTGTTGGCTCTACAGGGTAAGATCGAAGGAAAAGCGCCAATAGGAAGAAAACGATTAGAAATGATAACCGCCGGTTTCGGAGATCATAAAAAAGTAGTCGACATAATAAAGGACGCCAGAAATCGAGTAAATCATGATGTAGGCTAACTCCTGTTAAGGAGATGCCACCCGAAGAAGAAGTATGGAAATGTCTTAATAAATTTGGATTTTAATTTGAATTATTATTATTATTATTATTATTATTATCCATTAATTAATTGGTTATCAAAGAAAATTACTCGTAATTTGGAGAAGCCTTGTCGGTTTTTAAAACAGTTTATTCTGATTTGCGATGGATTTCGATATTTTCTATCCTAACAAACTTAACAGCTAATTCAAAGTCCTCATATGTTTTATATATCCGCAACGAGTATTCAGTTATCGTAATAATACAGAAAATTAGAATCGAAATTTCCCAGAAGTGTATAGAATAACTCCAAATTATAACCGGAGATTGTATTCAAATTTCAAAACGATCGATTAAAACATTTCCTATTTCAAAAAATATATATTGCATATGTGTATATATGTGTGTATTAAATATATATATATATATATATATATATATATATATATATTAGAAAGAGGAAGATATAAACATGAATAAGTACAAAGTTAAAAATAATTTTCAGAAATTTATTTATCGAAATTCGAGGGACTCCCTGACGATCGTTCCTCCGATATTATGGAAAACATATCAATAGTTAAAACATAATCACAACACCCCTTCCTAGATAAGTGATCATTCGCGAGTTAATATATGTAAACGGTGATTGTAAAACGATCTAAACCGGGTTTTCGATTTGGAGAAAAATCTCGTTTTTCTAGGAAATAAACTTTCCGAACTGTGTCCAACTATAAATATACGTCAATAAACACAAACGTTCAATATTGCTGATTAGTTGCTCGTTCAGTTGTGACAGAATGCGAACTTACATACATACATACATGTATATATATATATATATATAGTACATATATACACTTATGTATTCTATGTGTAGTGATTTAATTATTAAGAATATTGTGATGATAGCCAAAACTGTTTATATAAATAAACTAAATGATTAGTAAATGTTTTTTATTTACGCAGCTACCCATACATATATATATATATATATATATATAACTATACATTTATACCAAACTACGATCACTGATTTGCATATTTTAAATATAAATGACGTCGTTAATTATAAATTATGTTAACCGCTAAAAATTATAAATATATAGTAAACTCTCAATTATCCGCTGGCGGATTATCCGCGGTCTTTCTAGAATGGATTTATTTTTGTTGTAGAGAAAAAACACACAAACGAGTTAATAGAGCACCAGAGGAGAGTCAGGAAGATGATAAGTAGAAGAAACAAGTAAGCCATGGACTCTGACACACATGGAAGGACTTATTCAATATCTGGAGAAACAAGACGATGCATCGCTCTGTGATAAAATGATACTCAAAAAAAAAACAAAAAACTTCAATTTCAAGTAAAGAGCTGTTTGAAAAGAACTAAAATTGGTGACAGATTTTTTTTGCATAATCTGCAGGTAACTTTTAAAACCTTTACTATATAAATTACACAATAGCGCGTTTGTACATATTATAAATAAACTTTCTATCCGCGGTTACCACGTCTCCCAACACCACGAATAATCGGGAGTTATATATATATATATATATATATATATATATATATATATATATATATATATATATATATATATATATATATATATATATATGTATATATATAAATGTTCATCTTTGTTAGCATTTCACATCTTTCAAAAGTCTGGCTTGTATAATTACCTTTCGATATGTTATTGCTTACTAATAGATAATAAGTAACCGTAAACTAAGGACGGTTATTGGTGAAAAACCTCTTTAACGCAACTCCAGTTGTGACATGCATGACGATACAGATGAGCAATTCGAGAAAAGTCCACAACATATCTGTGACTGTCGGCGAATTTAGGCTGCTGACAAAAATCGAAGACCGTTACTCGATTTAAACAAATACGGAATAACGTGAAAAATGAAAAGCAAACGATAAAGAATACCGGCCATACGAGCCAACCCTTAAATAAGTTGTTCGTCTGAAAGTATGATAAGACAGAATGTGATTCGAGTCTTCCACGTGCTTTCGAGTTATTACATCTTTCGGAAGAGACAGTTTGGAATTCTGAAATTGAAACGTAAGAACTCCGAAACTTAGAAAAGTAGCAGTTCTAACGCCATAATATTATGATTGCCTTCTACGCTACTTACACTGTACAACAAAACGTGTTTAGGTAAGTAGTTGTCTACCTCCGATACGGAGACGAAACTTAATGATGATGATGAATTCTCGCAAATTTACGCCAAAACATATTACGTAGTCTATCTCGTATAAGGTAAAAACAAATATGAAATTTTAGAAAATGCAATAAATACTCGTTAATCGGTTTTAGACAGAAAAATAATAACAGATATATATATATATATATATATATATATATATATATATATATATATATGTATATATATGTATACATGCATTTGTAACCTCTATATACATATCGATACACTTTTGCACGGAGGTAGAAACCTTTACGAATAATTATAATTACATACATGTACGAACATGTGTACATATTCATTTCCTAGCAGTTTATTGTTTCACATTATTCGATAAAAACGTAAGAATAATTTAATGATAAGAATTTAATACTAAGAAATTGATATATACATTGTATATTTAATTAATTATAATTATTCGTCAAGATTTCTTTCTTCCGCGCAAAGGCGTGTATGCCGAAATAAGGATATATTGTTTATATAAATCCCGATAAACTATTAAATAAATTGTTTTCCATTATTGAGAGATATGACAATATATTAGGTATGTACAGGTGGCTACCAGGCTTAAGTCCCCCTAGATGGCTATACATATTAAAAAGACGCCTAACTTACAAGCTCCAAACAATTTCGCAGCTAAAATGATAGTTGACGCAGAAGAGAATATTTGAAAGAGCTCGCGTTATCGCTAATAAAACCTCATCTTGAAGAGTGTGAAAAACAGCCTAGATTGCAAAAAGTACTGTTGGAAAATATTCCTTACATTCTGTCTGCTAATGACATTGAAAATCCGGCTGTCTGTGCAATACAAAGAAAAAAATGGCCGTTGGTTGGGCCGTTCGGCATTCGAATCTGATCCAGGTTGTGACCTGTGCCATTTCCTTGTTATTGTTATTACTTGTCTTTGTTGTTTGTTGTTCGTGATTGTTTATAGTTTGTTTTGCCTGTCGAATTTTGTTACACATTCGGCTGTGTATATTTTATTAATTTTTATTAGGAATTTTTTTAATTTTTTTGCAGAGGGGATGTTTGAGCCCACCCCAGATGCAAATCCTGGTTGCGCCACTATATATATATATATATATATATATATATATATATATATATATATATATATATACATCTATACGCGCACATATACATATATTCATTCTTACATACATACACACATGTATATCACACATAACAGGCAACGTTACTAACAAAAATCAATAAAAATTCGCAATAAGATATTTTGGGTAAGTATCAAAAATAAGAAGTGCATGCAGAAAAATATTATTATAAAAGGCAGAGTACGTGTAAAACGTTCAGAAGAAGATTGCGATGGTCAGATGTAGTAAATACCCTAATTTGACTTAATATGCTCTGAACCAGAGCCAGAGGCTGTTTTATTATTATAACCCTCACAACTGATCATCTTTAGAGGTTATTCAGCGATCAATTTAATGCAATTAGGGGTGTTTCGCGGATCAGTAGTACTCGGTAGCACTCCCTGTATAGCTTTACTGGCTGGACAAAGTTTAAAGGCTTATTCCACCGAAGCCTGCGGATTTCACCAAAATCATTTAGCAGATTGGTAGCAAGTGGATTCGTACGAACGCTAATTTGGGTAACACGCTTATTCGATTATCTTATTTTGATTTCACAAACATAACGTTTAAGTCGTTATGATAAAGTTCGAGACGTACCAGGAAGCTGCACTAATAGGTTCTTAGTACCCTTATTTTGACATATTTTTTTTTTTTATAAACTGGACGTTTTTCCTCTACAGCTGTATATCGTACACCTAGATCGGTCTTCAAACTAGTATTTTCCAACGATGATCTATTATATATATTTATTAAAACTTTCGTGGTTGTTTTCCATTCGTCTAGAATTATTTTTTCTGATGATGAGTGGTGTAAGTCCATTCGAAACGTTAAATTTTTTGAATAATCAGGACGTGGTTTTCACCGAAAATAATTCTAAACGGATGATCTATTAGTTAGCATTCATAAGGGTTTTTTTTTAAGCCTCGAATGTTCGATAATCGTCATATGGTCCTCGCGAAAGACAATAGATTTGATCGATTAACTGATACATAATTAAAGACAACTATTTCTCGAAATCGATATATTAAATAAACGATTAATTATAATCGTAAACGATTTACGATACACTCGTCATGAGGAAAATAATTATTTTCGTCAATCTAACGAGACTGTTCCTTACAATGATAATTTATCCCCGTAATATATCTACTAGAAAATGAAGAAAAACCAGCTATGTTGTTATTATCGTCGTAATTGACAATTATTACCTACCGTTTTTTATCATGTCTATTATCAATATCGTTATTATCATCTTTACAAATCATCGCTATAACACAATAATAAATATAATAATAATAACTGTTATCATCATTATAATACATTTTCTGGTTCGGTCAGTAGGCCAGTGAAAGTGTTTCCTTACCTTTTCTACTGTTTCGACTTATTTCAACTTAATCTTGTTCCACACCGTTTCTCTTACTTCCCCCCCTGTTCACCGCATACGTTATATATATATATATATATATATATATAAAATTCCTGTTTATTTGACGATGATAGTCGTTACATCTTCCTTCTTAGCTCATTTCCTTAGTTAACGAGAGCGCAGTAATAGTAGTCGGCTAACCAGAATTGCGTAACGGCGTAATGTAGGTAATAATAATAATAATAATAAATGAACGTAAGATGACGGAATCCATGATAGAGCGTAACTTTTACGTTAACTGGAAGGACGACCGTTTCATAATATCACCGGTAATACGGGAAGTATTCGCAGAGCTGGTACTCATTATAGTTCATTATCTAATTTTCTCGATGATTCCCAAAATCGATTTATATTCCTCATTTAATCGGGTATTATAATTATTAATAACTAGTAACGAATAAGTCATTTTCAAGTTGAAAAATGAAAATAAATAATTTTAAATAAATATATAATAACACTAAAAAAAAAAGTAAGTAAAAATATATAAATATATACCTGACTAAAGAAAACCTTAAATATTAGTTGTCTTTTAGTTAACCAAACTTTTCCAATTAATATATATATATTAAAAGTTACCCACGATTTCACCTGTTTTATTTTAATATCGCTGTCTCTGTCTTTTGATATATATATATATATATATATATATATATATATATATATATATATATATATATATATTCATCAGTTATTTCGACCAGGCCCCTAACGCAACAAAACGTGATTTGTACGCCGGGTACTTATAGTGCAGATACAACATTCGAACCGAAAAACGTGTTAAATTATAAATGACTTAACGGAAATATCGCTGCCTCGTACTTTTTAAAACTTTACATTTTATTGTAATTTCCGTCCCTATTTGCGATATCAATGTGAAACAAAGCTGCTTCGAACGAATTCGATAACATAGGCTATAAGCTGTGCGCCAATTTCATCATTATTGTTTTAATTATTTTCGAGTTAAATCGGAACAGACAGACAGACATGCACAAATTAAATAAAATGGATTTTCTGTTTATGTGTGATAAAAATAGCCAATGCGGTGATTATAATGAAAATGTTCGCAAATCACAGACACTACAGTTTCATATATTAGTATACAGATATATGCGTATAAGCTTATACATGATTGTTTGCGTTTGTGCATGTAAGCGTGTACGTCTTCTTCATTTGTAAGTCCATAATTCGCGAATTAGTTTGTAATCTAAAAGTATTATTTTAAACGTCGTATGAAAAATCAGTAAGTTGAAATTATTATTATTTGATTACATGCGCCAATACGTGGTTGATATAATACATAAACGTGTGTGCACGTACGTATACTATATATATATATATATATATGTGTGTGTAGAAGGCAATGGCAAACCACCTCGCATAACACCATGTGAGCGCTAGTAACAATATAGTACACTACAAAAAGACGCATGGCTGCATTGTGTCGTTATAATAAAGCGATTAGAATCAATTTTCCTATGAGTGTGCCTATCTACGCCTAGCGCCACATTACGCTTGCCTTGTATGCTACTTACAAACAAAGTATGTATAGGTAAGTAGTCGCCTAACTTAACGATGTATATATAAAATTATTTAAACACATACACATAGATAATAATTACCGCGAATATCGTAAATATTTCAGTAACAATTGTTTTTTTTTATAATAAACTTAGAAGTTCTGATAAATCTTTAAAATCGTTCTCGATAATAAAATTGTTCCGAGTAAATTATCCCATTATTGATAATTTACGATTATAAATTCCGCTCATAACGCGTCTTAGCTCAAATTCTAAAATGCTAAATTTCGTATCCGAATTTTATAGGTAAGATAAAAAGGAAATCAAAAATCCCCTAGTAGGAAACTAAAGATATCGACGATAAAAGATAATCGGACTCGGGGGAAAAGTGTTATTAGGAGATCCCTGGAAATAATTCGTTTTACGATTTTACAACCGTAGTAAAGCCAAAAAAATTATTCGCCGTCGAAGACGATGAAGTACTCATAAAAAATAGTCTAAACATAGAAGCCACCTATAATAGAAATACGGGAGACGACTTTATTCTTTGTAAATCAACAAGCAAAAATACATTCCGGTCTAATGAATAATTATAATATAAGCGAACCTAAATAAGCAACCCAAAATGGCAATCGTTTAAAACGGATGTCGATGAAATAAACAGTAGAACGTCTCCTGGACGTCATGAATTCATCACTGAGAGAATTTCGAAAGAATTCCCAAATAAACTATCGATATCATACCTGTTCAGTATTTTATTCTATTGCGGAAAAAGTATAAAATAATCCTAATATTATCCCACGGAAGGCAGTGGCAAACCACCACGCGCAACATCCTATTATGCGCGCTAGTAACAATGCAGACATCGTGACAACAAAATGATTACCGGTGTGTGTGTGTGTGTGTGTATATATACGCTAACACCATATTATGAATGCATTGAATGCTATATACTTACACTTTACAACGAAATAAAACGTACATAATCAGTTCTCCCGGATGTGTAAATGTATTGATTGCCTAAATGAATATCTGAGTGCAGTGTAACAAGTGTACACAAGAGTTGCGAACAAAGCAGAAGAATACCCGTATAAAAGAATTTATTCAAATGCTTTTCTCGATAACTCGCGTCTTTTTCACAAATGAACGCTAATACTAATCAGCGCTGTAGTCGGTTAATTTAGAAAATCATCAACCGCTTTCCCGGATGATGTTTGGTACAGGATATCGGGTTTTGATTTAAAAAATAATAACTAAAATGCTTCAAAAATACAAAACTATAAGATAGAATTAGCAGTCGCACGAGTCTTCTATATGGCGACTCAGAGAAGACGGACGGTTTAATTTGTTTTTCGGATAATTCAAAAACTACTCGACTAAAATTTTTTAATGAAATTTTATTTAAAATTAGTAAAACGAGAGATTTTCAATCATTTGTGGAACGCAACATCGTTCAGACGACCGCCATTAGCAACAATATATTCATAAAATTTTCACGCACACTTCCTCGATCGTAGGTCGTTAAATTTTTGAAATTTCTTCAGAAATCCGAGTTTTCCGGTACTTCAGATCTCGTGGACGTGTTTCGTAAACGCGGCTCTTAAGGTGTTTCCACAAAAAGAAATCGCGTCTCTTTGCACTGTCGTGATCGATTCACGCCGAAAATAACGTCGATCTTTCTTGTTATCCGGACAAAAAGGAATCTATCGTGTGTACACTAAACGCGAAGTGCACAGTTTGCGTTGTAGCAGTCTTACCAACTGCGCTATTCAAAAAATAAAACTGTCCGCCTTCTCTGGGTCAGTTTATATTAAGCAGATTTTTTAATAGAAGTCTTTTCATCTAGACACGCCTTGCTGATAAATACTTATCAGTTCTAGATTTGAAGTAAAAAAATTATAAAAATATCTTTGCACTACTCTGACCTTACAATGTGATTCCTCTACTTAGATACCGAACCATTTACGTGTATCCATTCGATCTGACAAACACAAGTATATACATACATACATATATCTGTAATGTCATTCTTTACATATATACATCCATATAGAACTCGTTTGATTCGTATAGCTTCCATTATTTCCGGATTTGTCTACTTTTTGATTACTAGTAATTAAAAAAAAAAAAAAAAAAAAAAAGGAAACAGTTTAGAGGCTGCTAGTCTTCTCATTTCAGAGCCGCTAGATATTCGAAGGAACATTACAGAATTCGATCAAGAACGATTTTTCGGATATGATATATACATCTCACATAAAACAATAGGGAAGTATTACTTAAGTGTCAGTTTTACTATGTCGCGCAGTCGCTATTTTACATAACAATCGACAACAACAATGGTGAAGTTGGATGAGAGGGGTGACTTTATTTTGGTTATACCTTCTTAAATCGAAGTGGCAAACCGGAAGGAATGTTTTAAAAATTATGTACATATATATACATGTGTGTGTTGTGTATGCATATATATTCTATGCTTACACAACTAGTTAAGAAACAAAAGAGGCCACGTGGGTTGTACAAGGTTACGTCGACGTAATTGCGGTTATCCTATCGTCGTTTAAAGTCTTCCTGATTCTCGACGACGGGCCTTTTTAAAGATATGTACATATATATGCCAATCTTTTATACAGAAGACAACACAAATATCACCGTTCCGGACGGATGAAAAATTTAGAAACGAACGCGGTTAGCGGAGGAAACCACCGAATAAATTGGGACAGACAAAACGCGGATAATCGCGAGGGGCAACCGCGTCTTACAGAGAGGCACCCAACTGTTGATCCCCTTCCGGTATTTTTCGGCTACTTTCCCGCCAAAAAAAAAACAACAAAAAACAAAAATAACAAAACGACAACTAACATAAAATTAAAAAAAAAAAACGCGTCGATGACGTAACGTTTACGTCACTACCGAATAAACGGCGAAATGAAACGGAGCGTTACACACACACACACCTATAAACGCGCGAGTGTGTGTACGCATATTTACGCTTAGTATTTACGCGGTTTTTTTTTTTGTATCTAAAAAGAGAGAGAGAACAAAACGAACGATATTAAAGGAATTACTAGAGCAAGAGAATGAGAAATAATGGTAGGCGCAATATTTGAACGAAAAAAAGATGAGATTTCCGAGACAGCTGACCTATATATATATATATATATATATGTAGTTATATTGCGAACTAGAAAGAGATAGCGGATGTGTAAAATAAGACGTGTAATAGTGTGTAAAGGTGTTGGCGATTTATTACGGGTTTGATAGCTTTTACGTAATCACCGGTTCACCTACATTACGACAGGAACCATCGGTACAGGGCAGATACATCAATTGCCACGGATAAATTACGACCGTGCAAAAGACGAGATAAAGGAAATGTTCTGGAACGGCGTAGGACGCGACGCACTAGCGCTACATATCGGTGTGCAACCGTAATCTAAGGAGACTATAATAACGCCTCATAAAGAACTTGCGTCTACGTATAAAATATATAAATTCACACACACACATATATATATATATATATATGTGTGTGTGTGTTACAAGTAGAAAAAAGAAGCCCGAGCAAAAGAAGCTTGTTGCGTTCATTCGCGATTTAGACAATCCCTAGGAAATAATTTATGTTGAGTAGATAGATATAGAAAAATGTAGATATCAATATATAATATAAATACATATATATTGAGTAGATATATATAAATATAAATACATATATATTGAGTAGATATATATAAATATAAATATATATATATATTTATTGAGTAGATAGATATAGAAAGATGTATATATATATATATGTTTATATAATATAAATATGTATTTTTTTTGTGAGCAGATAGATGTATATGTGTTGCTATATATATTTTATATATTCATATTAATGTATACATATACACAATATATATTTGTAAGTGCGTGTATACCACAGCATTCTATTCCATGAAGAGATATTATATATCATTTATTTATACATATATGTATATATTATACACACATATACCATATATACATACATATATATACATATATATGTACATACCTATATATTATAATTATTTGTTCGGAGGAGAAATACGACGTTATGTTAGATATCTCCGTTCGAAGTTTTACGTTACGTATCTCACGCGTGCAATCGCTGACGTTCGCGGGGTATACTCTGGAAATGCGGAAGACGCGATCGTTCTAGGCGTCACAACGCAACGTAGTCGGCCTTCGCACTACTTTTTTCCTGCTATGAAGTATGATGGAAGCGGTTCCGACTGTATAATCGAGAATATCGAGCGAAATCCGGATACTAAACACGAATAAGAATAGCGCCGTAGAAAATGAACGACTACGTCGATCTGACTTGTCACGAAAATTTCTCGCACGATAAAGTCAATTTTTTCCAATTTTTCGTGCGTAATTAGCGACGAGAAAAATATTTTTTTTTTTTAGAAAATCTGTAAATTCTTAGACCGTTCTGAAAACCGACTGACCAAGTAGCAATAGTACACGATTTGTCTGCCTTTCAGTGATCGTCTCTGTTCGACGTTACACAGAGCTGTATAATGGAAGTACGAGAAATATTATCAATTACTTAAAGATAATTACAAAGATTAGCATTTATTATAAAGTTGTCGAGAAGGTGGGGATTTTCAACGATATTCGGTATATTTTTGGCAGATTACAACAATATGATAGACCATTAGTGGCGCGTAACATATTTCGCATATTGGCGGTGTTTGAACATTCAGTAGATATACGATCATGTTCAGTGCCGAACGTCGTGACTAGCTATTGTACGTTTATTTTTACGTACAAAATGAGCTAGCATTCAAGGCATATACGCGACGCAGATGCGCGCGGATATGATGTTATAGGGATGCCACTGCCTACTCCGCTATAATTAAGAATTAAATAATGATGAAAACTTTCCATGTCCGTGTTGGTTTCGAACCCCCGACCATCGAGTTGACAGTCGATATCAACTACGCCACATTCTCAAGCGTATGGGGCCAATATATATTTTGTTGACAACTGTTTTCAACCTCCATTCTTTGAAAAAAAAAAAATTATAAATAACGTGTATCGTAGTAAAGCTGAGCATACGAGAATACTTTAAAGTGCGCGGTGTACAAATTTAAATCTGTCTTCAAACTATCGAATGAATAAAGTTTCAAAACGATTTCCACGCAATCTTTTAATATTCTAATTTGTATACTACTCCTAAGGAAGTATTTCTACTAGAACGTTACCATACTCTAGAAACGTAACCGTACCGGTAGATGCAAACAAATATTCTTCGCTCGAATTCGTATACACTCGTATGCCCACTAGACCGTACCGTCACCGGCCGACATCGTAGCCTGCCATGCACTGTGTCTGTCCAATCACCAACCTGTTTGAGCATGCGGCCAACCGCGTTGCAGTCGCGTTTCACTTAAGTAATTACCTTTGAAACATCTACGCGTTCTTGTACTGTGATTTATACCGAAATGTGAATGATGAACAACTGATGGAATGTGTTTTTGCAATTAGCAATAGATATACAAAGTAAAATTCCATACATAATCGAACTTTATACTCAAACACTCTTCAAGTGGAATAAAAATGATTTTTTTTCTCAATGTTTCCACAATTTCTTTTACGTAACCCGTCGAAAATTTAATTTATTATCACTGAAATGTAACAAATGTTTTATTTTTTCAGATTTATTAAGAGTCGCGGTTATATTTAATCGCGTGAAACATATTTCAATTTTACGGGCATTTAACAGGAAAATGTATTTATAATCTTTTAAAACAATTTCCGCCATAAACAAAGGAAATAAAGTTAATTTCCTGAACGCGAACTCTAGCAAGGGTTAAATAATTGAATTTATCCTTATTTTACTTACCTTCGACATGCAGCTAGAACTTTTAACGGTGTATTCTAAACAGTTCATTAAGTTTGAATGTCGGCATATGACTGAAAACATTGTCCGTCTTCGTCAATCAGGGGTGCAATGTCCAAAATTCATCTTCTGTCTCTGTTTCCGTAGAGTGATTCATGAATTCAGTAGTAGTATTTGCTTCATGTTCTTTTTCTTCTATGTCCCTAAAACATCGATTTTTTAATTTGTCTTATTTTTTTATATTTATTTATATATTAACTTTAATCGATTTTTCAGCTTAATTAACGTGCTATTTGTTTTTGTTTAGTTTTTCTATTTATTGAAGCGGGTTTTTTTTTTTTAAATTCCATTAAGTTATGATCTCTCACATTGTCCAGTGAATTTTTGTCTAAGTCGTATATTGGGGTAGATACAGAGGTTTAAAAAACACCCTAAATAAGGAAATTAATCACTCTCTCTTCAACCCTTGATAACTTTACGAGTATCGATGCTATCGAAAAAGTTTTCAGATAAAAAGAGAGTGTCCGAATTGTCGCTACAAATCTAGCTACTAACTTCTATTATACTACAATAGCACGGTAAAGGTGTTACAAAGGGGTGAAAAAACCGGTAAAGTGTTTTGACTACTGTCCGAGATTTGATGCTTTTACTAAGTAAAAGCCGAAAATTGCTGTAAAAAGTTCAACCCCCGCCGACTTATTAAGGGTTGAAAATCGGCCGAAAATCTGACTTTTTTACTTAAACATCCCTATTAAATCGAGGGTTCATCGGATCGTTCGAAAGTAAAATTGTGAATAAATTTTAAATAACCGTACCGTGGAAGTCAAAAATATATTATTATAGTTATATAGGTGTTTGTTTAAAATCATCATATTCGTTGGCTCGGTCCGAGCATCGTGAAATTATGAGTTCCAATTCCTTTCAAACTTGTTCGCCATATGTCCCTATTTTCCGCGAGTCTTATAACTTGCTGCAGCGATGAGGCCGCAGTTAATTGTTTAATCCTATCTGTGTACCTGGTTTCTGTCCTTCCGCGTATCCTTTTGCCTGCTACCATCCCTTCAAGAATTAATTTTTCTATTCCATTCCGACGTACCACATGTCCGAAATACCTCATTATGCGCTGTATTACTATGTCTCGTAAACGTAGATCCGATCCTATATCGTTCAAAACAGAGAGGTTGGTTCGCTTTTCTGTCCACGAGATTCGCAACATTCGTCGCCAGCAGAACATCTCAAAAGCATCAATGCGCCGAATATCAGCTGCTTTTAGCGTCCAGCATTCCGCAGCATATAGAAAAACAGAGAAGACTAGAGTATTCATTATGCGAATTTTCGTACTCATTGAGATGTTGTGACTTTTCCATATTTTTTGTAGTTGTCCCAATGCCAATTTAGCTGTTGATATTCGATTTTTAATTTCATCGGTAGATGCACCATGTTTAGTGATTAGTGATCCCAAATATACAAATTTATCAACTACTTGTATGGTATCCAGTTTTTTTGTATACCGACTGCAGTTATTCTTGTCGATAATCATTATTTTAGTTTTTTCTCGGTTTATTATTAATCCAGCTTGTTTACTTATGTTCTCGAGTTTATGTAAAAGAGTGAAAAGTTTTTCTTTTGATGAGGCGATTATTGTTATATCATCAGCATACCGTAAATTATTAATAATTATTCCGCCTACTTTTATACCATCTTCCCATTTATCGAGTACTTTCCTAAGTATCCATTCACTGTATATGTTAAATAAAATGGGACTCAGAATACATCCTTGACGGACACCTTTTTCAGCTTTAAATGCGTCAGTTAATTTATTGATTTTTACTTTTCCAATGTTATTGTCATACAGCGCTTTAATTAATGTTATTAAAATGTCGCGGTACGCCCATTTGTTCTAATATCTGCCATAATGTCCTCCATTGTACACAGTCGAATGCTTTGGAGTAGTCTATAAAGCCAATGTACGCTGAAATATTAAATTCGCGACTTTTCTCTATTATCTGTCGCATATTCAGAATTTGTTCTCGCGTACCTTTTCCTGGAATAAAGCCGGCTTGCTCTTCTGATATCTGTGGTAGTATGTACGGCTTAAGCCTCTCATGTATAATATGCAGGATTATACTGTTAATTTTCGCTCATATTTTATTCTTTTCAGAAATCGTCGCTTCGTTAGTTGTAACGTTCGTCCTACGTCGCTGCTACCTCGGGAAAACTAATCGAATAATACGTGTGATTTTCCACTAGATCTGATGCGATAGAAGTGAACAGTCCGTAGCTTGAACGTTTGATCTGTTAGCTCATTTCATCGGCTATAATTAAACTATCGACGCAGACTAAGATTATAATCGACGTTTTAGACAAACTAACAAAACAGCTATAGGGTACGATTCCAAACCAGCAGTTTGGGTTTCGTTCTGGGCATTCTACAATAGAACAAGTTCATAGAGTGCAACGATACATCGGTAACTGTTTTGAAAAGCGGTAGTATTGTTCTGCAGCCTTTCTAGGTGTCAGTCATGCCTTCGATCGTGTATGGCAAGAAGGATTACTTTCAAAAATAAAACGCACTCCGCCATATCCTTACTACACCTCTTACATATATTTTTTCAAATTAAATTCGGTAGTGATGTATCAAAATATCTTATCAAGGCTGGGGTTCCATAGAGTTCCGTTTTGAGCCAATCCTTTTTCTCATACATATGTTCGATGTTCCCGTGAATACGAATGTGGAGATGGCGGCATTTATCGATGATACAGCGTTATTCATGAGAGATAATGATCCGGTAGCGACGTCAGGAAAATTACAGCGCGGTTTGAACGACTTTGACGTCTGGGTACACAACAATGGATGGTTAAAATTAACTCATCCAAGTCAATACATGTTACATTTACAACTAGGCGGAACACATGCCCACCTGTTGATCTTAATGGTCCGATTCCGCAGGAAAATAAAGTCCGATACCTGGGTATTGATCGCCGCTTGACTTGGAAGGAATACATCACGATCATAGTTAAAGAAATAAAACTTATACTGCGGAACATGTGCTCCTGGACAAAACTTCCGAATTATCTATAAAATCGAAATTATTGCTTTACATGGCAGTTATTAAACCGGTTCACCCTGGTGTATACGAAACGAAAATTTGTATTAAGACCTAAAAGTACCAAATGTGTATGAAGTAGTACCAAATGTGTATGAAGTAGTCGGAGCTAGTAAAGGTTACTTAAGTTAGGAAGGAAATCAACAGTTTAGATCTCACTTGCGAAGACTAAAAAAGGCATTATCCCCTTGGGTAGCAATCCCCAATTATCAAAAAGCTTGGGTAGAACCCCCCCGGTTTATATATTATTTTAAGATATATGTTACACGTCATTTACAACCGAATATTTGTTATCAAACTCCCATTAAACATACGTCGCGTGTCCATTATAATATATCGTATAAAGTTTTTTCTTCTTCTCATAATTAACGATATTTCGTTAATTAAATATTCGATTAAAAAACAATTTATAGAAAAACAAACTAGCTTTAGATTTAAAAAGAAACGTAAGAAGAATTGCGCGCTATCTTACGGCCTAACATTGCACTATATTTTATGTACATGATAAAAAAAAAAACGTTAACATCTACACAGTTTAAAAGAATACTGTATCAAAAAATATCAAGCATTACGGGACGAATTTAGCAAAACAATTCTTTCCAACTATACAGATAGTCGACTACATCATGTTGTATTTGAGCCGAATTATTTTAATGTACAGTTTATCAGCGGAGGTGGATTATTTAAAGATTACACTTATATAAGTATAGAATAGCATACTCGAACATATGTGTAATATGCGATATAACTGACAACGTGTAGCATATCCTGACAATCTATTGTTTTTAAATATTTACGAGCTTACAGAGCCACAAAACTTTGCGTCATGTACTCTGCGTTAATATCGTAAATAACATTTTTAAGTTAGGATTATTCCCTTTAGAATATCCTGTTTTGTTAAAAGTAATACTTATTTAACTAGTAAATAAAATTGAATTATTAATTATATATATATATATATATATATATATATATATATATATATTAAAATTAACGAGTTAATTTTAATTCGAAAACATAGTAAAAATCTTGATTTCTAAATACAAATAACATAATGTAAAATTGTATATTTATCCAAAATCGTTTTGCCAAAGCGTAAGCAGTACTAAAAGTGCTGAAAAACGACACATAAAGTATGCTTATAGAATAAATAAAAAAAAAATGTAAAAATTAAAATTGGCCGTCTATTTAAGGTCGACTTCTTAAAAAAAAAATCTCGGTAAACAGGGCGTTAGACAAACGAACACACTAAGTGATTTATAGCACTGTTGATAAGAATAAAGAATATTAATAAAGTGTTTGTATTAATCAGTACTACACGTTCGTTATAATTATCCTAAAGCAATCTTATTGACGCTTATTTACACACACACACACACACACACACACACACACACACACACACACACACACACACACACACATGTATTCTATAATACAAAACGTTGATAATACATTCTCAAATTATAAATAAAATTGAATCTTTAATAATGAGAAAAATCATATAAAAATTATAAATTAGCATTTTTCTGTTTATAAATTAGTTTATAGATGGAATACATACAACGATCTTCATTATATATATATATATATATATATATATATATATATATATATATATATATATATATATATATATATATATATATATATATATATATATATATATATATAGTCGAATCCGCTTTAAAGGGACTCCGGATAAGAGGGACAGCCGTTTAACAGGGACAATCAGCAAAACCCCGAATCAAACGTATCAAATGAAGGTTATTTTAGTTCGCTTTAGTGGTACAACGCCTCAGTTAACCGGGACAAAGATTAATAGAGACTTTCAAGACAATAAACAGTGAGACGGGCGACAAGCCACCCGATATAAAATGACGCTTCCGGTCGTAAAACGAAAATATTCGCATAAACAAAAATTGAATAAAAATGTTTTAGTCATTTTTACAATTCCTTTTTAAGTGAACATTTTTGTTTTTTCTTCGTTTTGTTTGAGATGTGCTTGTGTTGACATTCTTTCATTGACGCTATACTGTTTTTTGCTCTGTACGTTTCTTAATTATGCACTCTCCGATAGCTTATTATGTTCTTAGTTTAGTTCTGCAAAAACTGTATTTATTTATTTTTTCTTACGAAAATTTTCTTTTCTTTTTTTAGTTCTGGTGAATTTTTTGTATGAATAAAATGTCGCGTAAATGTTTATCATTTATCATTAAAGGAAAAAATTTCTATTTTAGACAAAATCGAAATTCAACCTCCCAATATGCCTATTCCGGAATTAGCAAAACTCCAAAAACACCATCTCCCGTTTAAAAACAGATGAACAGAACTTACGTAAAAAATAGAGTAGTACTGAAAAGGGCAGGTGGTGGAAAGGAAACGAAAAAGAGAAGGTAAAAACCCAGAGGTTGATGAAGCTCTTAATTTATGGTTTAGCACAGTAACACAAAGAGGTGTTCATGTCAATGGGCCAATGTTGAAATTAAAATCTGAAGAGTTTGCGAAAAAAATGTGTTATGAGCGCTGATTTGACAGCAGCTGAACAACGGAGTTCAAGCAAAATTTCCAAATTCCTTCAAAGTTACAGCCCGAATGACATTTATAATGCGAATGAAACTGGTTTATTTTATCGAGCCACTCCAGATGGGTCATTAGTATACAAACACGAACAACTTATTGGTTCGAAAAAGGCTACGGATCGTATTACTGTGCTATGTTGTCGCAATGCAACTGGAAGTGACAAAAAAAACTTTTAGTTATTGGTAAAACTAAAAAGCCAATTTATTTTAAAAATCTCAATGTAAGTAATCTGCCAGTAACATATTACGCAAACAAAAATGCATGGATGACTGCTACTATTTTTTCAAAATAGTTAGAAAAACTGGGATATAGAATTACAGAGAGATTCTAGAAAAATTTTACTCCTTATTGACAATGCAACTTCGCACCACACTGTCGTTAAACTGAAGAATATTCAAATTGAATTCTTACCTCCAAACACTACTTCACTAATTCAGCCACTTGATATGGGTGTCATAAAAAAATTTAAAAGTGCAATATAGGAAGATGTTGATACAGCATATCTTAGAAGCTATTGAAGACGACCTGGTAACAGTTTCTACAATGGCAAAAGATATCAGTTCCACATTAGCAATACTGCATACTGCAGGCTATACAATTTGTTGCTGATAGCTGGAGAAGAGTCACTTTTATGACAATTCAGAACTGCTTTGCTCATTGTGGTTTTAATTATGAAATTGTTTAAATGGAAAGTAGTGAAACACCGAATGAATTAAACTGTGAACAATTTTCAGATATTGACGCCAATCTGCCATGCTGTGATAATAATATTGAAGATTTGGATAACGAAATTATGGAAAATATCACGAAGAAGAAACAAATACAAGAATCAGAAAGTGATGATGACACGGATTTCCTTACCTCCTGTGTCTGCTGCAGAGGCGAAAAAATGTATTGAAAAGCTCCGGCGGTACTTTACGCAACAGAATAATGAAGGTGCTCCTACGGCATCGTTAGATAATCAAACGCAGCAGATGAAGAATTTACACCAAACAACTATAGCGCATTTTTACAGTAAATGAACAATTTTTACAAATATCAGGTCAGGTTCTTTTACCTTATCCTGTATTTTTCTCTTAATTTCCATATAAATAAATATTACGCATTAATAAAATTATAAGTACGTTAATTGTTTACTAAACTGTATATATTCTAACACCCACTCGATAAGAGATTTTTAAAAAATCGCTTTAAAGGGACAACCGGTTATAAGGGACAAATGACTTCCGCCCGAAGCGGATTCGACTGTATATATATATATATATATATATATATATATATATATATATATATATATATATATATATATATATATATATATTCAACGACCCATTCTAGTATGATGCGTTAGTTTATTTTTAACGAAATACGAAGGTAAAATAAAATAAGATTAGGTCGTTGAATATAATTCACCTATAAAGTAATTTATAAAAAAAAAAAAAATACTAATTCAGAATTTGTATGTTATCAATTTTTTTATAATTTTTGTTTTCTAGACGTGTGGATTACAGAAGGATACATGTGTGTATGTGTGAATATGTCGAAAATCAAATAGACATCGCGTAAAACGTTGTCGTTGTTGCAGCAGTAGCGGGTTAGAATAGTGCCACGTAGACTACTGGAAAAATGGCGAGAGAATACCAAGAAAATATGTTGTTGATCATGAGTATAGATTTAGTTCTAGTTCTAGTGCTAGTTCGAATCCTAGTTCACTAGTTCGAATCCTAGTACTGGTCGTGGTCGTAGTCATAGTGATTGGAAACAATAGAGCTGATGGTTAGCACGAAAAAAAAAGATTAACAATTGGTAAGTGAATTAAAGTTTGCAACATTTATAGTGAAGTACTAATTACGGGTAAATTCAAGAAGACGTCGAAAAGATAATGCAAGAAATTATTCAACAGGTAGCAAAGATTATAATTTGCGCATATTACACTTTTTATTCGATAATTAGCGCAGATAATTTTTATCTTATTAAAATTATCATAATTTTACGTATGAAAAATACCCGAAAACGTGAAATAAAAAAAAAAAAATTTGTTTGAAATAATATAGTACGCGAATTTTATTTAAATTAAATAATTTAGCAATAAAATATATAAATACAAATTATTTGAATTCATACCAGTAAATGCACAACACGAAGTCCAAGCATACCAGTTAGCCTTATCTCTAATTGTATATATAGAAGCACTCTTATAATGTATATATATATATAAGGAAAATAAGAATATAGCATTTACCGACAGTTAAGACTATACGGGTGGTGCGACGTTATGTATGGTCGGTATCGTACTCTACGGCATTGAAAGTTGGATTCTCACATCCACACTTGAAAAGAAGATAGACGAGCTAGAGATGTATATGTATCGCTGTATTTGAAAAATTTCAAAAATTTCAAAAACAGATGTGACGCGAAAAATGTCAACTATACGCTGTAGAAATTTAAAATAATATAGACAATCAGAAAGCTATTATTTATTCCAACTTATCCCGAACGGTGTCATCGAGGGACACCGGAAGCCAGCGAAAAGAAAAATGCCACAGCGGCTGATATGTGTCGATGGTACAACAAGACATCTCTACATGGCCGAGCAGTCTGAGGATAAACAGCTATTCGTCGAACTTCAGACGAAGATGACGTACAAAGAAAAAACGAAGAAGTGGTGAAAAGTTCAAAAAAAAAAAAAAAAACAAATTTCGAAGTGAATCGAGTATAAATAGCGTCTAATAGAAATTCTATAATACCTCTTACACAACTGGAAAATAACGGTCAATGACGTCAGCAAGTACTTGACGTTGTTTTTAAATTTAATTTTCAAAAATGTATTCGATTTTGTACTAAAAATGTTCGTGTAGAAAAAAGTAACTGATTATTTTCGAAAGATAGTAATCTTAAAACGAACGAAAGTTACGTTATGAAACAAATTCAAAACGTCCCATAATTAGTCATGGTAACCTGCGAATATCCCGTTTAAAGCTTTATAACCTTCTCTGCGTTTGCCCTACTTACGGCGCGAGGTATCATTAACTGATCGAGCTGACATACGCGCTGATGCAATTCAAAATATATTTTCAGTTCGCTTACCTCGCTATAATCGAGTCAAACGGATGTTATAAAGGACCTCGAATAATAGCGATCATAATAACAATAACAGCGATAATAATAATAAAATTTCCGCGTCTAAATTTCACAACTTATAAATATGTAAACAGCCCGGCGTACAAAGAGACGTGTCCCGATTTTCATTTTCATTCACCTTGAACCGATTTTTAAATACCGTCTTAGATAACGACGGCTGGTATTTTCAATTTCAAAGTGTAGACATTTTAAACACACGCGTCTACATCATCTGTAAATTATTTATTAGAAAATTTACTGAAAATTTTATAGCTGACGTTAGTTACGTTCGACTTATAAATCGTAACTATTTACTTTACGATATTATTTTAACGAAAAAGAAAAAAGAAAATTAAAAAAAATTGCTCAAACTTACAAAACTTGAGAAAAATCAGATAAAAATTTTACGGGAAAAAATTTTGTTACTAGAAAAGACAATCTCTCTTCCTGATTAAGCCTTCACATTCAATACCGATCCGTAAATTTTTTTCCACTTTAATTCGTATTAGGTCAGGACATAATCTGCTGCCCGGCCATCTCCACCGGATAGGACTGGTTAGTTCCAGTACTTGCCCAGTCCTGATCGTGTCACTTTTTTCGTGCAATCTATATAGTGCAAACAAAGAAACCTTAATCGAGATATTACTACAGTTAGGTATCTTCCCTCCGCACTCTATTCCATACAATGCTTGTTAATCGGGCCTCTTATATATACATAAATCTAATATTATTTTGTAATTTTTACATCCATGTATAATTTATATGTCTTAGTTTAGTTAATTACCTGTCTATTTTATAACTCATTTGATAGCGTTAGCGTTTAGTTTATTTTAAAACTATAATACGGCTCGTAAATTTAAATAAAAAAAGAATATATATAAACGACAGTTATAACGAAAAATGGTTTCGAATGACGATTGGCAGATGTGATGTGAGAGAAACTTTTAATTTCTAAAGTCCGCCGGTACTAACTGAACGTGGAAAATGTTTAGCCTATACACGATAGGACACAGTTATGTCTGTTGTTCTGTATAAAATACGGATACGATGTTAAATATTTTATTTTTCACTATACCGCGCTCAATTCTTTGCGCATTAAATATAAAATGGAATACTTACTACTTAACAAAACAAAAAACATTTCAACTTGCATAGGTTCCAGTATAATGCTACGAAGAATAAAATTTGCAATAGCACCGATGAAGAAAGCTCGAATGATCCTAACTTGGTCAGCCTCTATGACAATACAGTGTCATCTTTTTTTATATAAATCGTGTAACCATCCCGATTTTCGCTATACAATATAAACTCATCTAAACGTTAAACTAATCACATAGAATAATAATTCTAAGTATACTGCGCACTAATATTTAATTTAATAAACTCTGAAGTTTATACTAAATAGATATAACATAAAACTTGATAATTGGTAGGAATATATTTTGTCATCCCAACTGTTCTCCTTAAATATAAGTAAACTTAAAACTTGATAATTGGTAGGAATATATTTTGTCATCCTAACTGTTCTCCTTAAATATAAGTAAACTTGCAAAGGACTTCCTATACCCAAGATTAAAATAATTATATTATCTGTATATATATATATATATATATATATATATATATATATATATATATATATATGTGTGTGTGTGTGTGTGTTGGGTATAAGTGTATATAATTTCACTTTATTTCCATTTACTTCTACAATACTCTTTGCATCTTTATATATACATTTTTTCCTGAAAAGTAGTATTCTTACAAATAATTATATAAAATTATTAGAATAAAAAAATATTAATGACGGTTAAATAGATAATTCGAAATTAGTAACAATCTTACATATATATAATATATATACAGAAAAACGAATTATTGAGAACTATGGAGAAAGTTAAAATCCAGTATACAAATGGATGAAGTTCGGTCAATATTCCCAATTAGCTTGTTTTTATTTATTTATTTATTTATATATATATATATATATATATATATATATATATATATATATATATATATATATATATATATATATATATATTAGAAAATAAAAGTTATGACTAATAAAACGGATCAAAGTATTAACCTTTTTATTTGGCAGTTGATTTTTCACCAACTTCGGTGCGCAAATATTATTCAATGCAGCTTGAACGGAAATATTAAACATATAATGAGTTGATGTAATAGTAAATGAATGCGTTTACTGGTAAGAGCAAGTAAGACATATTTATAGGCAATGGTACATAGGGAGATACTATTTGATTATATAATAAAGATTTTTGAAAGCCGTAAGTAAATAAAAGCATTCCAAAAATATACGATCTGCATCTACCGTGTTGTTATCGGTGGGATAAGGGCAAAAAGTCGAATTTATGAGATTATATTGTTGTAGGGAATCAACACAAGGCGGTAATGAAACACGTAAGCATGCTATTAGGTACTTATATGTCACCGAACCACGATATTATGTGTATTAAAGGTTGAATTAATATGGAGCTAGATAAGGATTGAACCAAATATTACTCTAATATTCTTTACGAGAAAATTTAATAAGACATACGATTCATACGCAATCAGAATATCACTATCTGAAGGTCAGTTGGTTTTCGCATCAGTACTAGTATTACCGAGTATGCTGAATTGTCCAGAAATTTTGGAGAACCTAACAAGAATGTCAGATTCTAACAGCAAGGAAACCAAAATTCGGATTTTGTGTTTATAAAACAGCTTTTCGAATCGGTAAGAATAAGAACAGACGAGGTTGGGTAATGTGGACAAAAGTATTTTAATTTAGTATATTACCGTAGTTTCTAACACTAAAGCTTTAAAAAAATTCTTAATAACCTTTAAAGAAAAAACTAGAAAGGCAGTACCGACTTCATTACTACTGGACTTGGGACCATATGTATAAATTGAAAGGAAACTCGTCCATTGTTTTTGCAGCAAATTATTAAAATTAGAAGTGTTAAAACCAAAAGGAAGTATATATAACTATATGAAATTTTTTTGGTTTATTGTCTGATTGTGCATTATTAATAGAGAAAGGATTGGAAAAATAAGCAGAGAGGGTGACAAGGAATAATTAAGTTTTGATAATTGAGAAATCGTTTAGAAAATCTACAAAGTTTATCTAATGAGAACCTCAATTTGTTGTAAGCAATTTTTTTTCTCTTAACTTGATGTTAAATAAGCAACTCTTTTAATAACTAGTTAACCACTCCAGTGTGTATCTTGATAGGTGGTACAAATGAGTGTGAAGAAATTAGCCCAATGATTAAAGTTCCTAAAGTATAATTATCATTTTAATTTAATACGCTTATGACGTGTAACATTTAAGCGAGTATTGAGAAGTTCAAATTGACACGTTGGAAAAGCCGCTCCTCAAGTTTCTTGCGAAATCTTTGATGACATCGTCAACGAGCATCATCCGAAGATCACAGTGAATGCCAACATTAAGTGAAAACCGATGTGCACGGACTATTGCATGCAGAATGACATTTTGCCTGACCTCGATCTTGTTATGATTTACACTCGTAACACATTCCCATAGTTAGATGCCGTATGTCTAGATTGTCACCACTTATGCGATAGGTGTAATGGAGAATGTAAAACGATAAGAGTATATAACTGAGGTGTTTTCGTCTTAATTTGTTTAATATTCTACTGGAATGTGGATTTTCAAAGTAAGACGCTTATCCAAATGCATTCTGAGATATCTGGCAGAATCTACTTGAGGTACAGCTAGATTACCTACGTATACCATTGTAAGGTAGGTGTAAGTGACGCGAATAGATTTTATTTCATTAAGCCTAATATTCCATGCTGTTGTCCACTTTTGGATGCGATTAAACGTTCTTTAAAGTTTTACTGTTGCTTTTCGGTATTATCAGTAAACGTGGAAGTTTCTGTATCGTTTATAGGTAAATACTGCGTATACAAGAGATACAAGGTAGGTCCAAGGACACTACCTTGTAGGACTCCTATTTGTATATGGTAAAATGTAGATTCAGTATCTTACGATTAGGTAAATATGATTTTAGAAGTCTACAATAGTTTTCTTAGTAGAATTAATATTCCACTAAATGGTACGCGGCTGAAATGTATTTGGCAAATACTGGGCAAAAAACTTTACTTTTTCTTCATTGCAACTACCTCTTTAGTCCGGAAGAGGATGAGTTTTAACGAGCAGTTCTTCATTTTTCCACAATGAAAAGTTTTTATTTGCTAATGGCTCGAGATATGATTTGAATGTTTTCCTTTTAATTTCTTAAAATGTATTAAGTTGATTAAAAGGCTACCCTGCGTATAG
Organism: Coronaproctus castanopsis; assembly: GCA_032883995.1. Lineage (NCBI taxonomy): Eukaryota > Metazoa > Arthropoda > Insecta > Hemiptera > Monophlebidae > Coronaproctus > Coronaproctus castanopsis. The sequence continues at coordinate 29,920,960 of CM065052.1, read as the reverse complement.
CGTGATTAATGCGAAATCCGTCTAGCTCGTGGTCATTATGTAATCAGATTACACGCTTCCAGTAAATACGTGGTTTACTAATTATTATTATTTTATTATTTATAATCTCCGAAGTTGTAACTATAGCGAATTCGCGAATCGTTTTGATAAGATTATTAGATTGTGTTTTAATTTCATTTGCAGTTTTCAAGCACACTTTCAAGTTTACTCGCTGGTCCAGCTCCATACGGATCTTTATCCGGTTTGTAAATCTGTTTGCGAGCATAGGTATTCCTTTTGTCGTCTCAATCACTGTAGAACTAATTAGATGTAATACTGGAGCATAATAAAACGAGAGTCTTCAATGTTCTCGGAGTAAATACAGTTAATAGCTCTACCTTTGACAATAAAAAAGTCAGTTAAATCGGGCATTTTTGTTTTATCCCTGGATCATTAAGTCGGCCTACCCCCTAAAATGCAATTACTATGTGTACATTGCTCGTAAGAATTTCTTCACTTTGATGTGTGCCATATTCTGGTTTCTTATACGAATATATCTCGATCCCTAGACTTAATTCTCGCGTTAGAGCTATTACAAATCGTTGACCGGTGGAAAACAAATCAAATCAAACTTTATTTAGAAAACAGCACATGTTGAGTACAAAGTAATATTAAAAAGATAATACATAAATCAAAATAGGCAGTTTTTCCAAAACCCGGCTATGAGCAAAGCTGCGCGAGCATTAGGTTCACCATATACAAATGCATTTCTAAATGTTAACGCGATACAGATATTTAATAAGAAATTGGAATCATTACAAATTCAGACCATCAGCGAAATATATATAAGAGCTTACATAGTTATATACTTCATATCGGCAAATATAATCAATGTTTTACAAAGTAAAAAATAAATGAAATAAATATACTACATGCATATTGATACAAACAATTCTATATGCATACAATCGTACAACAATGAGCAAATGTATCTCCCATATAGACAGACTTTATCAATAAATCATATCATACTAATATACACACACACAGCACACAAACACGCATTCAAACACTAGTACATGTTATGAAAAAACTACACACAAACTCCAATTAAGATATGATTCCACCTTTATCAACACACATTTTATATATATATATAATATATAAAAGGTTAATTTAAGCATACAATTAATAGTTTGTTACAAAAGTTTATAAATATCGTATGTATTGTGAACTCATTATAACTACATTTATACTTCTGAGACATTTTTAATGTTTCCAATGTTCATAAATGTAACTTGTTGTCTTAAAGATTTTTGTAAGTAATTCTCGTCTTCGTTTAAGTAAATCTATTCTTGTTTCGTTAGATAACTTATTCAAAAGCACAGCTCTTGCATAAATTGTTTGATTCCTTAAACGAGTTTTGTTGAAACGCGGCACAAATGCAGAGTCTTCATTAGCCATTCCAGTCCTACCGTGTCATGAATAATTTGAAATGTGTTCTTATGTTTAATAACGAACTTCAAATATCTTGCGAGCTACAGAGCAGTGACGACGCCAGCTACGAAATGGAAGGAAATATGGGTTAAGCAGACTCCAACAAACGGGCAATTAATATCAAATCCGGCTAGCAGGGTGCCAGGATTTGGTCTCAACAGAAAAGCATGGTGCAATTTAAATCGCGTACCAACCAGGGCCGTTGCAAATATTTAATAAACAAATTTAAATTGTCGGAAACGGAGCTGTGCAGCTGTAAATACAAACGATGTCGCACTTTATCAATTCGTGTAAAGTAAATAGTTTTAATAAAGGACTTAATGTGGCTACATTGACTAGAGGAAGGCGCAGAAGACTGGCTGTCGAACGTTAATTTATAATGCAGGATATCTCTAAATAAGCGCGTAATTGATACCGTAACAAATAATAAATAAACTTCAATAACCACGAATTGAAATACACTAAGCATTTTGTTTCCATGGGCAAATTCATCCCGGAACAAATTTTTCAACAATGATCTTTATAACGGTAACGGTTCATAAAACATTCTGCATAATCACATAGAGGAAAGTGTATACTAGAAACTTTGTCTTGCTTTCATTAAGAACCAGGTGATTTTTCGTTTAACCAACAACAAAGCAATTTAACATCTTTTTGGCCTAATCTCCGAGCTATTACAGGATATTCGGAGTTCAAAAATAGCACAGTATTGTCGATACTTTTAAATTGCGAAAATCATCTATGTATAATAAAAAAAAGATAAGGGGTTAATATACTACCCTGGGGAGGGGAGCACCAACATTTTGTTGAATAAAATCACTACATGTACCGTTTATTTTAGCGGCGTATTTTCTATGATTTTAAGCTAGTTAAATATATTACCCCTGAAACCATAAGCATATAGTTGATGTAATAGTGCATTGTGATGAATTGTATCAAAAGCCTTGCAGAGATCAAAGTACATCGCAAATACTGATCTAACGTCTTTAAGATCTGTTATGTACGTATTATGCTGAAAAAGTACATCTATTCCTTTTCCTGAAATAAATACGTATTGATTTCCACTGAAGAAATTTATTTTCTGCAAATTGTTCAACATAATGTTCTTGAAACATTTTCAAAAACTTTAGAGACACTATATAGTACACATATAGGCCTGTAGATGAATATATCGAATTTTAAACCAATTTTTAATGAAGTGCTCATAATCATTATTTTCAGGTTGTGTTTATGTAGCAAAAATATTACCTATCGCGTCATTGCGTCCAACAGCTACAGTTGTCGCCTGCGCATATTTTTGCAATAATATTTTTCAAGAAAATTCGGTATATTTTTCTTTAACAAAGTCGATTCTCCATATACACCATCGTCAGGATGAGGATTATGATAAATAAAATAATGTTTCATTTTGAGGTAATCGCTTGTCATAAAATGTGTTTCTGGCATTATGACAATGTCAATCTTCTGAACAATGAAGAATGTTTCTAATTCGACAAGACGATTTATTAATTCGTTCGCACTCCATGTATATAATTCTTCTAAGCGAATGTCCAGTTATTTTTACAATTTTCATTACGCCTATTACTAATTATCTTGGATTGCTTCTCTTTCTTACTGAGTCGATTAGAAATAAAGGCAATTTCCTCCTCAGCTAAATTATTTAAAACAATCATAATATTCTTATATGACAATTCTAAAGTATTCATTATTTGAGAATTTGCTTTTTTATATGACCGATCGCTTGCTTTTCGCGTTTCGAAATTTCTTTTTGTTGCTAAATCGAAAGTTACATTATCTTGAGCCTGTTTGATGTTTTTCCTTGATACATGATTTAACGCATTTAAATTTTGTCGGATCTTTTAAAGTACACAATGTGGATTCGATATTCTCGACACATTTAAAGCATTTAACGGGGAGTAATACACTCCTGTTTGGTACGATTTCACCTTCGATAGCTTTTACATTAATTAAAGAATTTTTATGCGGTTCCTCTCAATTTTAATTTTGATGTAAGCTAAATGTGTAATTTCATATATATTTTTATTATTCTAATTGGGTTCAAGATCAGTGTAAAATAACCGATAGCTTATGCCTACCAATAATTTTTATCATTATCGCGCACTTTTATTGTTTTAAAAATGTTCACAATATTTACTAGATTATGTCCCTAGTATTTTGTAATTTACAACTTATTTAGATCGGTAGTAGGATGAAGTTCTCGAATTACAACACAAACAGTTGTATGTGTTTTTAATTTATAGGTGTAAAATGGGAGATACCTTTACATCGGGTTGTGTCAAATACTTCAGCAAAATCAAGTAAAATCATAAGTAAAATTATGACTGACAAATTCTGTAATTTTCGATATTTGTTGCGTAAGAATATTCCAAATTGAACGTTAGGTAAAAATATTTGTATTGCTCAGAGTGATGACGTAATCTAGACAAAATAATTTTAATTTTTTTACTCAAGTTACTTAGTGAGCTTATAGGACATGAATGTTGCTAATTACGGGAAACATCTTTATTAGGGAAACGATTTTTGCTAGTTTCCATTTTGAAGGATAATGTGTCATTATCAACAGAATTTTTCAATTAGATGGCTTTTACACAGACTTCCTGATCTTATTATGCAACAACATAATTCTTCGATTTTACTTTTCTTACAATAACATTTGATGAAAAAGTGACTAGAAACATAAGGTAGTTTTTTTTTAACCCGATTAGTTCCTTCGTCGATTATCTAGAAAATTAATTTAATTCATAGACTCGAATTTGATTTTTCATTTCATCAAATATTTCTTTTTCATTTATTCCAGAAGCTAATCCTTTTAATACCATTTTATGACTTTTCGGTGTGTACGTATAAAAACAAACCTTCTTTGTGATTAAAAATGGTTTAAATTTATCGAAACTCTGCAAGGGGATTCTACGGAGAAAAGTTTTATGTTTTCGTTAATTTTAACATTTGCGGTAGAGATTTTTTTTTCATTTCAACGATGTTTTTAAGCTTGACAACTATCGGTTGAATTTTTTTTTTAAGCTTTTGCGTCGGTAAAATTACAGAATTTATCACATCATCCTCAATGTTTAATGTTGAATAAGGATTATTCGTGTCAACTTGAATATCTTTAATACAAACTCTTTTAGTTGAACTTTAGCCATCCTCTTGCTTTCCGACTGTCATTGTTGAATATAGTACCATTATCATTATTTAATTGTTATCATTATCGTTATTAAAATGGACACCAATCTAAGACCGGTCTTATCATTATTATCGATATTTTATTCCTACTTTGATGAAATATCCATAATTTCAGCGTCACTGACAGAAATTTTTCTCGTGTCTCTGTGTCGAAACACCATGCGTGCGCATGTACACGTGCATAGTAGCAAGATTATCCCCGACGCGCGTTAAGAAACCGGTAACACTATAAGTCGGCTATATTCGATAACGACATAACCTAACACCGCAAAAGACGTGTCTATAAACCAATAAAGGGAGAAGAGATAAAACAGTTTGTTAAGAGAACAATATTTAGGCATGTTGTATATTTAATAATCAAATATGAGTACGAAAATGTGACTGATTCTTTTTTAAAGGGTATTTTGTAACATTTATTAGAACAGTTTCCAAAAATTCTACAGAACATCCGCGCAAAATTGTTTATAAAACAGAAAAACTGACAAAACTTTTATTATAGATTTTTAAGAGATTAAATTTTAATATTTTTTATAAAATAAAGAAAAATTTCTCTATAAATATATTACGTCATAATTTTAACGAGTAACATTTAAAGGTGTAAAATATTTCATTAGATATTTAAATTTGCGTTGAAAATATTTTCCGATTGTTTCATGGCATCTATTATACGAACACATTTATTATCAACAAATTCATAAATTACTCTTGATAAGGCGGAAGTTTTTAGCCACATCCACCTGATACAGGATCAGAGCCTTTCTATAATAAAATAGAACGAGATGCTCAAATGCCTCGCTCAATCAAATCATTTTCTCCTGCGGAAATTATGAAAGTTATAACGGGCCACTTATCAGCATATAAAGCTCCCGGGTATGATCTAATCATTGGGAAGATGTTCAAATGTTTGCCGCGAAAGGCTACAATATTACTAACCGGCATCTTCAACGCTGTTATTCGACTGGGTTACTATCCTTCGCAATGGAAAATGAGTGATTATAATGATACATAAATCAGATAAACCCACCAGCATCGACCTATTAGCTTTCTACCCATATTATCGAAAGTCTTTGAGAAGTTACTGCTGTCTCGATTAATGGGGGCCGCTGCAAGGTACGATTCCAGACTACCAGTTTGGTTTTCGTCCAGAGCATTCTACGGTAGAGCAAATTCATAGAGTGCAGAAATACATTAATAATTGTTTCGACAGGAAACAGTATTGTTCTGCAGGATTCCTAGATGTTAGTCAGGCCTTCGATCGTATATGACATGAGAGATTACTTTTAAAAATAAAACGCTCTTTGCAGCGTTCCGTTCCACAAGCTTCGGTTTTGAGTCCAATTCTATTTCTCTTGTACACATATGACGTTCCAGTTAAAACCAGCATTGCGGTTGCATCATTCGCTGACGACACAGCATGGTTCACAAGCGACAACGATCCGATAGCGGCGTCAGAAAAATTACAACCCGGTTTAAATCGGCTAGAAAAATAGGCACCACAGTGCAGAATTAACTCATCGAAATCATTACATGTTACATTCACAAATAGATACATACCTACCCGTTTATCTTAATGGTCTAATTCCACAGAAAAGTAAACCTCGATACTCGGGCATGCGGTTTGATCGTCGTATGACGTGGAAAGAGCACATTAAGATGAAGATTAAAGAAATAAACATAAAATTGAGAATGATGTACTGGCTTCTGGGTAGACATTCCGAGTTGCCTATAAAATTGAAATTATTGCTGTATAACGCAGTTATTAAACCGGTGTGGAACTACGGTATGTCCCTTTGAATCGTTAGCATGATGCAACGATGCCAATCAAAAATATCAAGAATTATAACAAATGCGCCATGGTTTATGCGCAACGACAACCTGCGTCGCGACCTAAATATACTGTATGTGCGTGAGGTAATTCAAACAAATAGTGAAAGTTATCTGCACAGATTAGAATACCACCCGAGCCGACTGGCAGCTGACTTGCTAGATAGTGGTAACGATGTCCATAGACTGAACGGTTACACCCACTTGGACCTAATACATCAGTTTGATTGATTGGCGAGGTAACTTCGCGTATCATTGATGAATGATATCTCCAATCCTGTCACGACAATCAATTGCTTATTGGCTATATAACCAACATTTCAATTATACATATTTTACACACACACACACGCACACACACACACACACACACACACATATATATATATATATATATATATATATATATATATATATATATATATATAGCGAGAGAGAGAGAGCTGATCCGGTAATAATAATTAATAATTATAAAAATCCTTATTATCTGAATTTTGTAATTCATTTTCGGATAATCTGCTATGTTAATTTCCATGCAAATATTTTTGACTTTCATTGTGTCAAAATAAGATGGACCGTTTGTTTAGATTTACAATAACGAATTTTGAATTATCAATATTTTTGTAAATATCTGTAATATCTAAGTACTCGTAAACCTGCTATACTTAATTTTCGAATAGATTCCCACTCATTAAATTTATTGTCATATATAAGTAGAGTTTCTTGCGTATAGTTAATCATTGCAACTCCAATCATAAATTCTTTCATTATTTTTTCCCTCAATTGGCGATCTTGCGTTATCATGTATTTCGTTTGATTTCTTTTGTTTTTCATCTACATAAAGCATCTTCATCACTAGCTATTAAGTTATCGTAAATCCTCATTTGTTTAAAAAAAAAACTCTACCGTTATTGTTGCTAAAAAATCTAAACTAATTGTGATATATCTACGATAATGCAAAATTTATCATTTTTAAATGAATTTCTATCACAATTTCTGTACGAAATAATTCCTTTTACAACACGTCGATTATTATCGTGCTTTTCTTTATTCGACAAAATAAAAATGGCACAAAATAATTAGATCTTGTAGGAAACTTTTTTTCGGAAATTCTCCTGCAATATAACGATATTTTGATGTTGAACTTGAATCTTCTATAACCCATGTTGAAATCATTTTTTTTTTAAATTATTATTATTGGGAGCATAATGTTACCCCGATAGTTGAATAAATCTCATTTTCCATTTTTTTATAACTAAATATATATATTTTTTTAAAACTAATTTGTATTATTTCTTTGCAATGCTTAGCTATATGTGTTCGAGAAACATTCTAATTTAAAATTGCATATTTCCAATCAACAAATTATATAAAAATTGACTAAATAAAATGATATTATGTTTGTTATATTTTGCGACGATAAATTGTGTTAAAATTCCTGAAATGAGAACGAACCTTTTTAAATTGGGATTATATTTCTGAACACGGAAATTTAACTATCGATCATTTATGAATATTTCAAAACAAAGCAAATTTCCAAATTTCAGAAATCGGAAAATAATAGATAATTTTTAGATCGTGTTAATTGGCAAATGATCAGTAAACATCAGAATACGCCACAAAAATGTGTTGAAAATAAACTTTTTTAACTGCAACACACAGAACATTTACGTTTTAATTAAAATAACTCTATTTTATAATTTTCCTTATTTTATTTTTACATATATTTATTACTCGTAAAATAACTGGTATTCATTTTTTTTTTGACGAGGGAGGGGAAAATCTTCCGAAGAAACTGATATCATATAATTTTTTTTTTTTTATTCACACAGTGCATGCAAATTTTACCCACTAAAAACCCCTCGCCCTCTCTCTATTGAGAAAAAAAGAAAGCTTAATGAGAATAATGAAGGCCATTGCACAATTGCAAAAACCTCCATACTTAAAATTAAGTTATAACGATAAAAAAAAAGGATGAGAATACATAGTTCATTCTTCCATCAAATAAAGAGTAACGAGTTTGTACGAAAATTACATTTAATGAAGAATGAAATAAAAATAGAATAAAATTTCAAATAAAACCTTCTCTGTTATAATTAAAAAGGTATTACTCATACCTAACAGAAATAAAATAAAATACAAAGCAGCCAAATAAAATGGATATTAAATTATATCCAAAAAAAAAAACTTCTTAAAATAAAAATAAAGATTCCAAAGTCGGAAAAAGTAAATGTTATTTAAATATAACATATTAAAACGTTAATTAACGTAATTAATGAGATAAACAAATAAATGACCAATCTACGAACAAGTAATGTTAAGATTAAAAAGGGAACAAAGCAAAGCAACGGTATTGGGGTTACGGTTGATTTAGGCGTTAATCGCGAGAAATAGAATTTTGAATGTTAAATTTAAATTTAAAACGCATGATCTGTTCAGCGAGCAGAAGGAAATTTCCAACTTTCCTACTAAGAGGATATACATCCGTACAATCTATATCAACTCGGCAACGAAGGGCAGTAAATGCAGAGCAAGTTAACAACGTATGCTGTACATCGTCTACCTCACCTACAGTACAACACCTGTAGACAGGATCACCAGCAAGCCGGAGCCTATGAAGATAAGAAACAAACTTGCCGTGACTTGACAACACCTGAACACTGAAGAGGTTGACGTCAAACTTAAGCATTTTCAGGCATAAGGAAATATCAAGAACAAAAGCATAAGTCTTCCCGCCAGTTTCAGCTTCATCCAACCCCTGCTACTTCGCAACCAACAAAAAAAAGTGATGTGTTTTTCAAATTTTAAATAGGAAATGGACTGTACAGAAATACCCTCTAGCAGGCTCGAATGTGTCATCCTCAGCAACACACTATACTCGTCAGTGAGAGCCATACCGACAAGAAATAGATCGAGCGGCAAGACCCTCACACATAAGTCTGATATAAAGAGGCCTTTATATAAAATCGCACTTTCCTTAAAAGAAACATCCCAGGCATTTTTCTGTAAACGGAGTAATTTATTATATATATATATATATATATATATATATATATATATATATATATCCATACACCTTGAGGAAACGTACTAGACATAAGGAACGAACGATAATTTATATTGTCAATGATTATACCTAAATATTTTAAAGATGCGGAATATGAGATGCTTGAATCAGATAATAATTCAAGCTCATTGATCCGGCCAACGAGCGAGACATTCGCAAACATAGAAAATCTGCATTCAAAACATAATCCTGCCACCACGCTCTCCAGGTATTTGGAAGCACAAGCGAGGTTTGGAATTCTTAGCTTTAAACACTAAACACAGATCATCGGCATAAGCTGACATATAGCATTTATATATAAGAACAGAAATGTATGCACAGTGAAGTACAGTATGTTTTACAAAGTAGGTCCAAGGACCGAACCCTGAGGAATTCCACAAGAAGGTGCTCTAACTTCAGCCGACGATCGAAGTTTAAGTGTAATGGACCGATTCTTAAAATAATAATATTAACTATAAAAGGATTAACTAGATTACCTTTCAAAACATCAATAATTGCAGACTAACAGAAATGGTCGAATGTCCCTTTAATATCGTATGAAATAACAACAGCCGAGCAGCCATCCGAAATGTACTGCTCGACCGTTGAAACTAAAGAATGAACAGCATATTCAGCAGATAGACCTGAGCGAACACTGAATTGCAGTAGTGCAACGAGCTCCTAGCAATGATCTCCTGTACTAGTATTTCGTTAACGACTTTTTCATAAACCTCCATACAATTAAGTAAGGAGATAGGCATATAAACCGACAACTCCGACGGATCTTTACCTGGTTTGGAAAGAAGCCTCAAAGAGGCTGCCTTCCAACAGTGCGGGAAGTAACAAAATTTTATACATTTATCTATTATAGTATGTAACAAAACCAGATAGAGAGTGCATTTTTTTACTATTATGTTGCTGACTCTATCATCAGCAGGCGCATTTTTATTGCGTAAATTTTTGACAATGGATGAGATGTATTAGAGGAAGAATACAACCACCAACAGGAAGCACCACCACGAATTTAGAGGGAAAAACGTGGTCTAGTAAAGCAGCCCCACTTTTTCGCTCTCAGAGACCATAATCTGACCGTCAACCTTCAAATCAGGTAAAGACAAATCAGATCTCTGCTTAAATAGCACTTTATATGGTCTACCCCAAGTAGAACTCGAACTAACAATATTGAAATTTGGTCCTTAACACCACGAGTTTATATGAGACCTATTTAACTCCCTCAACACATTCTTATAAATAAATATACCGAAGGAGTTCTTACATTTAGATAATTTTTTCTAATAAAATTAATCCTATTTTTGAAAAATTGAAGACTGTCGTTCCACCAATCAATTTGTGGAAAATCGGCAGTAAATAAACATTAACCAATCAGAGATATGTATTGAACTGACTGATCAGGGAATGTAGCCGCGCCCTAGATAGACAATTATGTACGTTAAAAATAAAATTATTAATGTAATTAGAGTTGAGACGATTTACAAACTGTTCCAGATCAATTTTATAGAATCGTCTAGGAGGGTGACGACTCGTACATTAATTTTAAATATAAAACTGCGATGGAACGCAAGATCCATCTCGACTAACTTATAAGATAGTAAATGTGATGCACCTGCAGAAACCAGCAAATAGTCAATACTCGAATCATTGTAATTAACGAAGGTAGGTTCTCTACCATTCGCAACTACAAGATCTCTAGAGACACCATCTCACTGAAGTCCACAGAATCCCTAGTATCCCCAACACGAGGCTCCATTATTGGTAACCTGATGTTGAAGTCCCCAACAACAACGAATCGACTTAAATGACAAAGACAATGCATCCTTATCAACTAATTTATTGCCAATTGCAGGAGGCCTTAATTTTATTGAAGGTACAACACGAACATGTACCATTCTCTACACATACCATGTGAAAAGTTAAGTGAGCTTCAGATTCCCGGTAGTATTTATCAGGATGACCAGAACGGCCACACTTCTTACAATGGCGCGGACTAACTGCATCAATAAACGGGAGAGAATCCCCGGTTTATACGACCACCTTCAGGGAGTGTCTTATACTGCATTGGTGTAATCTGCAGATATATTCTCGATGATCGACTACTGGAAATTTAGTAACTTTTACAAGTGAACAACCCGTAAGGTCCTCAATATGGTCACGAACGTACTGCTTTGAAATATTGTTGATGTGAAAGAGAACTGTTAGATTCAACAATTTTTCTTCCTTGACGGAACACTCGGGGATCCGGTCCTTTATAATTTTAGACAATTTAGAAGAATTGTCCTGGGAGGATGTATTAATAACGCAGGTTCAGTCATTTATCTTCTTAAGGAAGGTAACATTGATCTTCTCCTTTGTAAGTGAAATTTTCGATTTCAACCGCCCAAAGACAGTATTAGCATCCATTGATTTTATAATGATTTTATTTCTTCTCCTACAACAATATCTTTATAAGAAACGCCAGAAGCTGCATGCTGAGAAGTATGTAACACAGTCCTTACCACAGCCTCTATATCTGACGACGTTGATTTTACAATCTTCTCAATATTTTTAAAACATAATGCTGCTTCCGCAACAGAGGCAGCAATTTCATCTGAGGCCTCAAGAATAAATTCTTTATATTTTCTATTAACGGATTTCTCTGAAAATTGGCTTTTAATTTTAGTAAGTCCGTAATTTTTTTTAATAGGCAACCTAATTGCTCTAGATCGCACATATCTTTATGAAGTAATTTAACCTTATGAGCGGCAACATCAGAAAATTCACCATAATAAAGACATTCTTAACAAATACCTCGTGTAACAGCTTTTTTTTTTAGTAATTCGATTCCATAATTCCATAATTCTAACGCAATTTCTTATCAGTGGATGTTAATCATATACTGTATGTGATTACATGACACCGACTAGCCATAAATAATTTGGTAAAAATTCAATTTTACTTCTTAATTCTAACAGTAATTGATATTTCTTTAGTTTTCTCAGCAATTACCTGAAAATGGAAAACAAACATTTATTAATAAACATCAAAATGTTCTAACAAGCTCACACAACTACCACACTGTACTATTACTATTATTTTTTTTAAATGAAACGTTTTGAAAATATATTCAAGTTTGAAATCGCATTACATCACAACTACTGTTAAAAATTACAAAAAGCTAAGATATTCGAAAAAACTAAGCGAAAAACTAATTTTCAAACTAATCCTGGTTATGAATTCAAATATGTACAAGTAAGCCAACGTTTAAACGTTGCTATAATCCTAATTTAATCCCTTTTACCCTTTAGTAAAGCATTATAGTTATATTGTCTACGTGTTGATGTGTGTTAAATTTTTTTTATCTAGTGTTTTTCAATGTAATTTAATTTATTTTTGTTATCAAATAAATACATAACCTGTTTTAATTTCATATTTTAATAATAAGATAAGGAGTTAATTAGGTACAGAAGTTTAAATGGAAAATATAACTAAATTTAATGATTTCTATTTAAAAGTAAGTAAGAAATGTTGATCTAGAGTATTTCAACCTGGCGAACCATTTTACAACCCGACTTATTTTAAAATTATTGTAGTTGGTACTGAAGAATTATTTTTAAATTTATTTTTGTTATTTAGACATAAACAAATTTTACGAAAATAAAGAAGTGTTAAGATAAAAAGAACCATGAGAAATAAATATTTAATAAACTCGAAAGAATTAAAAAAGGGAAACAAATCTGACAATTAAAGCAAATATGTTTTAGATTTAAAATTAAACAATTGATATGAATAGAAAAAATATGACAACAGCTTGCGCGTGTTAAGACTGAACATTGTGTCCAATGTATTTTTATAACTGACGGATGAAATAGTTGGATATGAATAGTTCAAAATAATTTTTGTCCACTTCCGGTGGTTTTTTTTTATTTTTTGAGTACTGAATTCTGAATAACCGAGTATTCCGACTGTCTAAACAATTCCTCTAAGAAATCACTTCGGCTTCGTATGTCTAATATAATAATTATTTTTACGTATTTTTTTAAATATAAAATGAATCATTTCAAAAGAAAAAATTCGCCTAGAAAAAATTTAATGAATAAAGGAAAAGTTATAATACAAATGATGCTTAACCAAAAAAATTATCTCGAAAAGAGATATTCGTGATAAGTAACAACACATTTGAAATATTAAAAAAACACGTATTAATGAAATAACTTTCTCTACTACATTTGAAAATGTGGAAATTGATTTTATAGAAAATATCACATTTTTTTTCAAATAAGGCGTTCCAATTTTGTGCATTACGTGATTCTGAATAGATAACATTTAGTATTTGAAGCGAAGAAAATTAAATAATGAATACATCTAGCAACTTAAAAAATTAAAGAAATGAATTCTATATAGAACATAATTGCATACACGCAATATAAACAAAAGTGTTACAGATCTTACCTACTGTTCTTTTGTCCTTCCTAATTCTTCCTTTATGCTGCCATGTTCTGTTATCAAATCCTTATAGAACCTGAAAGAAAAATCCGTTACACTTTATATAACGCAGACACAATAAATTATTTAACCTAATACAATTAGCGTCAAGACAAAACACATACGTAGATTATTCAGGAGGATTAGTAATTTACAAAACCAATTTATGTATTTAATGCACTAAAATTTAATTTGTTCACATTCATTCCACATAATTCTGTTCTTTATTGTTACATTATTGAAATATTTATAAATTTATTATAGCCGACTTTATTAATTAAGTGAACACTGTTTCAAAATGTTGAATAAAATTTTTTGGGTTAGTTGACACGATATTTATATTTAGCTCAAATTTAAAATGGATTATTTAACGTAGTGTTCAGAGATTTTTATTTTTATTTACTAGAGTATAATAAAATAAATAAAATTTTAAAGTTTTACGTAGGATTACGAAATGTGATTTTTTTTTAATATTTACTTTTATTTATTGTTTTTAGATCTCGTGTATAATGATATAAAAACAGTAAAATGTAAATAAAGAATATCATTCATTTTCGATTTATTATCGCGATCTAAATAACAAAATTACGCAGAATTCTTTTTATATCTTAATAAATGATCGACGTGGAAAAAATTGGCATGTCGGAAACTACTATAATATGTTTATTATTAATTGTCTTGAAAATGTAACAAAAAAAAAAAAAAGGAATCACAAATCAATAATTACCTTCTGAGTTCATACTCCATATATCTGTTTCTTAATCTATTTTGATTTCTTTTGAAAACAATTATAAAATCGCTAGGTTGTATTTTTTCATCTAATTTAGTCACATTGAAAAAACAAAAATATTTAAATGCATTCTAATTTTCTTATACTTTATAAATATTTATGTATGGATCAAAAGTGCCACAACTATGTTAGTTAAATTATCATTTATATCTTATATACATTTAAAAGCTTTCGCGACTATTACAGTATCGCATTTACTTTTAATTAAAAATCGTTATTTCATTCGTTAATGTTTGACGCGCACTACCCTTAATTTATAAGTAATTAATCTCCTGCAATCGACACAACAAATATTCACATTGCTAAGCATTATGACCCAACTTAACCTTTTTACATATCAGTGAAATATCGTTTTACATAATTTTGCGTTTTAAAATGGTGATAATTTTCGTTTAGAGATGAAAATAAATGAATCATCTTATTGAAGTCTCCAACGATATATTGCAGCAATTTGAAGTTCCAATATTAATTAAATTTAAGTTTCTATATCTAAAAATGACGATTTTCCAGAAGAAATTAAGAGAGTCCGATAATAATTGCATATCTATCGTTTGTAGTATACGATTTAGTACATGTCCAAGCATAGCTTTATGCTTCTGTGTGATGTTTTTATAGTTTTTCTAAGGCAGCTCTATATGCGTGTTTTCCATATATTTGGTAATTTAATCATATAAACTATATTTCTAAACAACTCGGTTAACCAGTTTATAGTTATCACTTCAAACTGATTGATTTACCCTGGTATTATTTCATAAAGTTCCACAGCTTTCTTTACTTTGAGGTTTTTAGTGAGTTTTAAATTTCGTCTACTGTAAAAGAGGTGCCATAATAATTTACTTCAGAGTTTAGATCTCTCCCCATGCTTTCCCGTTTAACATTAAGTATTTAACTTGGCGTTATATATGCGTATGAATTTGCTAGTTGTCGTTTAATCTTCGTGTAGCAGTCTTTATACTTTATCGCTATCTCATGTCATATCGAGGTTTTCAATTTATTATTATCGTATCAATTACGCGCTTATTTAGAGATATCCTGCATTATAAATTCACGTTCGACAGCCAGTCTTCTGCGCCTTCTTCTAGTGAATGTAGCCCAATCAGTCCTTTAGTAAAGCTATTTACTTTACACGAATTTATAAAGTGTGACATCGTTTGGATCTCGCCACAGCTGCACAGCTCCGTTTCCGACAGTTTCCATTTGTTCATTAAATATTTGCAACGACCCTGGTTGGTTCTGACGCGATTTAAATTGCACCATGTTTTTCTGTTGAGACCAAATCCTGGCACCCTGCTAGCCGGATTTGATATTAATTGTCCGTTTGTTGGAGTCTGCTTAACCCATATTTCCTTCCATTTCGTAGTTGCGTCGACACTGCTCTGTAGCTCGTTAGCCGTCAGCCATGCTGGTTTCCTGCTGCTGAGACGTGTAGGTGGGGGATCTTTGATAAATTTTTCTACGTGAGAGTGCATACTGTTGTATTTAGAGGTTTTCAATATAAAATAAACATCTTCCGCCTGTAGGATTTTTTCTCCTAGTTCTACTGTCTTTATTAAGAACGATTTGTTTTCATATGCGTTTAAGTACTCATGTATTACGGGTTTTTCTCTGTTCATCCTTGATATGTATGAAGTACGGCAATCTCTGGGTACGTTCAATCTCGACATATTAAAAATATGTTCTTTCAAAGGCCTCGTATTCTTCACGGATCTAATGGTCGTTATTTGTTCATCCAATTGTTTTGTGAAATTTGACTAATCAGCTTTTTGTAAATTAATTCTTTTTTCTCATCAGGATAGACACTGGTCTTATGGCTGAGAATATTGTTGATTGAACTGAGCGTTGTTGAGTTTTTGGGATAGGCTTAAAAATTTTTTTATTAAATTGATTTGCTATTGCATTTGTCATAAAAATTCAGTCAGGGTTGTGTTCCATTTTTTTTCATCTACCGCTGGCGAAGGAAAAACGGTAGTTTTGTGTTATGAATCAAATCAAGGTTTCTTGCTATTTCTCAATGAATCAAAACAAGGTTTCTTGGTAATACCCAATGAATCAAAACAAGGTTTCTTGATATTGCCCACTTCTTAACCTTCTCACCACTGTCTGCGATATCACTAATTCGCCAATTCGCCAACCACTAACTTTGTTTCTTTATTGTTAAAATTTTTCAGGCCGTTGAATTCAAACGTTGTATTAGGTATTTTGTATAGGGATATGTGATGGTCATTTACACAATTATAATTTCCATATTATAATTTCCCGTTATTTCTGTATTTTTTATAATTTTTCCCGGTTTCACAAAAATTATATCGCCATATCACCTGTTCCCTAAATCTTACTTTAAAATATCGTCGCATATCCTAGTAAATAAATAATTAAAAGTATTTTAAGTTTAAATAAGCTGTTTATTTGTGCTCTATTCAATTTTCTTTCAACCTTCGTAATTTACGTTTATAATTTATTTTTAAAAGTTACTATTAACTAATAATCCTTGGTCCAAAGTAATTTACCGATTAACTAAACCTAAAAATGAAACATCTACATAGTATAAGATATTGCGATTTGTTAAATTAGAATTATTAACGCCAATTTATATAAAAATGTTAATTTTTTTTTTGGATTAGTACGTTAGAATCATTAAAATTTTAATTTTAAGAGGGATTTAAAAAACGCATAATAATTTTGCGACCGGAAACAATAGGCTCATGTAAAATTATAATTTTATTTTCGTCATCTAACGGCGTACTAAATAACTATTAGTTAATGATACTGACGTAGATGGCGCAGGTAACGCGATGTAATAAAACGATTATATAATCGTAAGCATTCCATGGCCGGTCCTTATTCGGTTCAGTCGAGTTCACATTATTCGAGGTAGATCAAAACCAGATGGTCCGGAGTTTGGGTGGTCAACCAGATTTCTGTCCCACTCCTGCTGAATTAAAACTGTTCTTAATGAGATCCTGTTCAGTAGCATGCGGAGATTTTTTTTTATTTCAATATTTTTGGTGCATTGATATCTTGATGAATTGGAAATGTTTTTCGATCATATTTGCCCCATTCCTTCATCGCAGCTTCTTTCCTTCTGATATGTGATGGGGTTACATTGGATAAGGGAGCCAGGCAGTTAGCGTTGATTTAACTGTTCCTGAGATTATGCGCATGGCCGGAAGCAGTTCCAAGCCAAAAACTTTACAAACTGCTGAACAATGTGATAAGTGGTAGAATCCTCACAGTCGTTGGTGGTGGAAAAGAAAGCAGAAAAATAGTACTAAATAATGGTCTCCCTCAAGGATCAGTGTTGTCCCCTATTCTATTCAGTTTATATATTTCACGTCTGCCAAAAACAACCGCAAGGAAATTCATATAGGCAGACGATATAGCACTGGCAATCCGGCACAATAGAGTAAAAACAACAGAAACCTGATTAAGGAAAGATTTCAAAGAAATAATGATAACTTTCAGTAATTGGCGACTCGTCCTCAATAAGAAAAAAACAGTAGTGTCCTTTTTCTATTTTAATAACCGGTTATCCAAAATAAAAACTTAATGTAAACATCGATAATAAGAAATTGCAGAGACGCGCCAAAATTCCCCTATATGTAACTCTTAATAGGACTTACTATATATGGTGTTTTAATCGAGATTTTCCTGAAGTAACAGATTGCATGATTTCTTGAACAGTATTTTTTCTTCGAATATATCGTGTGTATATCGACAAAATTAGATGCGCACTAACTTTATAAGGTATTTTTTTCTTAGCAAAAAAAATTAATCTAGTAGTAATAAAATCATGTATTAAACTATATATATATATATATATATATATATATATATATATATATATATATATATATATATATATAAAATGGAAAATTAAATAACGAAGCAACTGTTTACAATAATAATAATAACAGTTATCACAATAATAATAATAATAAGAAATTTAAAAAAAATTGTCCGCGTTCGTCTTAAAGCGTCGTCGATAATTTCACTTAACTACTAGAAAAATACAGCATTAATAATAAATTTTACAAAATGCGAAACGAATATAAAAAAAAGTATTCTGAGGCAAGCAAGAACGACAGATTCGCAAACGTGTTACTTCGAATAATTAATAATTATAATTTAATTTAAAGATTAAACAAAAATAATAATAATTTTATTATATATATATATATATATATATATATATATATATATATATATATATATATATATATATAATCTAAACAACTGAATGAAAAACTAACAACATGTAATAAATTCGATCTTTCGTAAACTAAATAAATTCCGGAATTTATTTAGTTAACCATCTACGTGGAGAAATTCCCAAAAAAAAAAAAAGTCTTGGTTTATTTCTAGAATTTCGACGGCATCGACGATCTGATTGTTTTCGTAGGATCGGGTCAAATTTAAAAGTTAGGAACAGAATTAAAAAGAGTGACCAACCTGCGATAAGGTGGTCACAGGAAAAATTAGATCGGTTCTCCGATATTTCTGACTGATTTATACATAATCGACGCTACTTTGATCTCGCTTTTACAATTAGGTCATCGTGTTTCTCTGGAAATTCTACACCAAGAAATTTGCAAATTTCTCCCTGCATGTGGTCGACAAACAAATACCGGAAGAATCTAAATTGTTTACCGAAGAATGAATTTATTACTTCTTGTTGGTTTTTCATTCAGTCTTCCGGTAAACAAAACTAATATAGTTTCGATTAAATGTATATATATGTAAAATATTTTTTTTTAATTCTGAAAATTAAATTGAAAATATGTATCACTACCGCAGAAATACTTTCTGATAACATAACAATAATAACGATATCGATTGCAGCGTTATAGATTAGTTAGACAAAAAGTTGTAGCGAACTTATAATACGAAGAAAAAATATTAATTTTCAAAAAAGAGCCGATAGAAAATGCCGGCAATACAATACGAGAAGATGTGTAAAAAGGATCGCCATTTAATTCGAAAATGGCGAATATTTGTTAAAAGCGAAATTTATGTTATTTTTAATTTTTCGATCGTGTATAACCTTCGAAATCTCGGTACAAAAAAAAGAAATGTAGTAATTTCCAATGAATTTTATTTTAAAAACGATATATATATATATATATATATATATATATATATATATATATATATATATATATATATATATACATATATATATATATATACAGTGGCGTATCTAGACTTAGTTGAAGAGGGAGGTTCAAACAAAACTAAATTATAACAGTAAACCTAAGTTAAATTGAACTTTAAGTAAATAACCAAAACTCAAGTAGGTTAAGCACTAAGCAATCCAACTCGCCAGAGTTATTTTTGTACTTACTACACGTCGAATACGTAATTCTATTAGAAGCAATAGACGACAGAAATGTTTAACGTCACTGGAACACACTAATAGTATGTTATTGAGGACAGAGGGAGATGGTTAACAATAAATTCCGCGAAAAAATAAACGATAAATAATAATTTTATATTTTTTGAAGGAATAATTAGTAATTTTAATTTTTTATATAATATGTAATGTAGTGATTTTTTATAAAAAATCAATTGAAAATTAGTTAAATCACTAATTTTAAAAATATAAATTTATATTTAATTTATATTTTTAAAATTATGATTTTTTAAAAATGTTTCACTTGATAATGGCGTAAATGCCGAAAAGCTTTGTATTTTCTATAAAAAAATAAACATTAGTCATTTAACTAATTTTCAATTGATTTTTTATAATTAGTAATACTTAGCTAAATTTAAAATTTAAAATTTATTCTTCGCGGTTTTCTACAAAATTCTTCTAGTACCTCTTATATTACAAAACTATCTATTTACTTCAAAAACAACGAAATTTAAATAAAATAAATTTAAAAAAAACATATGTTTAACTTAACAAATGCAAAACTGCATTTAACAACGACTACATATTTTCTTATTATCAGATTGAATCCAGGGGGAGGGTCAGACCCCAAAACACCCTCCTGGCTACGCCGCTGTATATATATATATATATATATATATATATATATATATATATATATATATATAAAGAAGAAGTTAAAATAATTAATACTAACGAACGTCACTGTCATCGTTATCGCGATAATTTACTTGCTAATACATATTATATCCGTATATTTCAGGTACAAACTACAAATCTTAGTGCAAACAAATTATGTATATATATATATATATATATATATATATATATATATATATATATATATATGTATATGTATATATATCTGTATATATATATGTATATATATATATGTATATATATATATGTATATATATGTATATATATGTATATATATATATATATATATATATATATATATATATAAAAGGAATTAAAATAATTACATAATAATAAAATGAAAAATAATAATTGTGTATAAAAATGTGGAAATGGATGTGAACAAATGATGGGTTAGTGTAAGTGTAATTCGATATATCTAAGTTACGAAAATCATTACATAATTATATTAAGATGATGTAAATTATATATATGTATAAGTAAATCTGTCGACAAGCAAATGCTTGACGGAACAATTGAGAAATGTTAATTATAAGGCATGTTTGTGTTAAATGTTCATGTACTAATTTAAACAAATATACGTTTTCAAAAATAGATAAATAAAAAAAAATTGTAGTTGGAATGAAGAAACTATGTGAATGTAAAAATGAGTGGTAAAGAAATAACTTATAAATTTCATTACAGCAAATTATTAGGTAATTATATATTTAATATAAAAAAATGTATTTAGTAATGTGTAACTAGGTGTAATGATCTTTTGTATATTGAAGTATGCTTGAGTGTGTGTGTGTGATTGAGTAATGCGTGTGTTGCATATTCGTGCGTGACTATTATATGCATGTTATTAACGTGTTCGTACAATTGTAAATGACTGAAATATACATTAAAAAATATAATAGTAGTATTATTAGTGTCAGTCGCAGTAGTAGTATTAGTGTCAGTTGTCGTCGTAGTAGTATAGTAGTAGTAGTAGTAGTGGTGGTGTATGTGAATTTTATAAATTAAAAATAACGATTTTTGTATGTAATAATAGTTTAGATGTGTAAAATGGTGAAGATCCGTCGACAAGCGTATGGCGGAACATATATTGTCTAAGTACAGAATGTGGTATATGAGTGTGTGTGATTAGGTTTACTTATTGTATTTTTATTTTATAATAAATATACGTTTTTTGAAAAAAGTAAAATAGTAGCAGCTTACGAGATAAAAACAACCTGAACAACATAATCAATACTAATATGTAAAAAAAAAAAAAAAAAAAAAAACGATGAAAATAAGAGTAATTAAAAATTAAACTAAAAATAATAAAATAAACAAATAAAGGTAACGTACGAGAAGGGTGAGGGAGTCAAATTCAAATGACGACCTGTTACTACATATTGTGTATTCGAAATAGGAAAATAAAATAGGAAAAGTGAGAGTGTAAATGAGAGAGTAAATGAGTGTGTGAGAGAGATACGAATGAGAACTATAGTACAAGTGTGAGTGTGAATGCTTAATAAGCATAGTATAGTATCGTGTAAATAAACAAATAAGTAAAATGTATATTGTTAAATTTTCGTCGACAAGCAATTTTGCTTGACGAAACATGTAATAATAAATAAGAAAATGTATAAATGTTCATGTATTATATATTATAAAATATACGTTTTTGAAAAAAAATAAAATAGTGGTAGTAGTAGTAGTGTTACAGAAAGTTAAAAAAAGAAAGTGTTATGTGTAAGAGGGTATGTGAGAGTGAAAATGAGTGGCAAGTAGATAATAATGATAATTGTAATGTGCATGTATCTATTTATCTATCTATATATATATAGTATGTATATATGTATATTATATTATACATAATGATAATACCTGTAGAAAAACGAAAACTTGACGGGATAAGTAAATGTAAAATTGTTGTATTTAGAGGGTGCCTGTGTGTATATGGGGCGTTTTGGCATGCTCGTGTACATTGGTGTATGTTCAAGTGCACAATTTTGAAACATCGTAGCGCGAGTGTAGTAGATACTTTTAAGGGTATTTATTTTAAAAAACGTTCTACTATTCGAACAATATCTAGTTGGTGTACGACTTAATATTCGGGTATGACAAAAGCATATTTTGTGGAAGAAAATTGACCGTGTAATGAAAAAAAAATAAAGAAGCTAGAATATCACCGGGACACGAAAAAGTCCTCCTCAAGGATGTAGAACGATGAATATGGAAACGTTAAGATTTTGTAGCATTCGAATTTCGGATCATCTGTATTATGCGAGATCTTTTCAAAAAGCTATAAAATTAATAGACACCAATATCACAAATTCCAGTGGATGATCTGGGGACCCTCCATAGATAATTAAGTTTTTTTTTGTTTTGTTTTGTTTTGGTTCTATACGAACGAATTTAGTACTTGTATTAAATTAAATCACATATATATATATATATATATATATATATATATATATATATACATATATATAAACGTATTGGTTGTCGTCCACATTAAATTTAGAGGTTTTTCGGACGAAAATAATAAACGCCCAGAGGAAATATATTTATTTAAACGAAAATTACCCGCTTTAGACGAAACATATATTCCTTCCAGGGGAAACGTCTAATTAATTATATATATCCCCAGGTATTCATTTTATTTATATGATATACATATTTGTATTAGCGATGTTTATTACACTCTCCAGTCATCCTTGATAACGGCATTACTCAGCGTCAAGTGAAGAAATTATTATCGTCACACCAAAACTATACAGTGTAAATTCATTTTCAACATTCGTTTCGTGAACATTTTTCATTTTAAATTTTAAGGAAAAAATTCCGAAATAAATCGGAAAAAAAAACAAGAAAAAAATTTTTATTACAAGATCTAGAAAAATGAATGCCGGTAAATAGAAAAGTTACACAATTGCGAATGTATGTATAAACAGGTAAATAATATACGATAAATAAGAGACGAATGTACGTAATACGAATGAACTGTCTCTTTCCCACTATATTACGAATATATATATATATATATATGTTATATATATATATTATATATATATATATATATATATATATATATATATATATATATATATATAAAACCAGGTAGTAACAAGGAAAAAATTGGTATAAACATCAGGGTACCCACATGATTTGTCTCTTCTTGCAGACTAGCGACATTATGTTCTAAATGCTAAACAGGTTGTCGTAATACAGACACTATCAATTAACGATCAAAAACACACTATGTACAAGTACTAACAGATCAACGCGATAACATATGTATATATTTATTTATATTTATATATATAATAAATATATATATATATATATATATATATATATATATATATATATATTAAAAATTATTAAATAAAAATCAAAAAATTAAAACGGCGAATTCAAAGAAGAACTTTGATAGCGTGGCCGACCAGCACGCTGTATGGCACACGATCATCGATATTTTATATTCTTAGTAGGGGAACGCCACGAGACAAGGACGGTGAGCGACAAGCCGTATTCGGTCGGTAAAAGATTTTAACATACTTTCTTGTCGCGGTTTAATAACGGCCCTGTTTCAATTTTCAAGGCTAATAATCTTCCAACTAGAAAATCTTCTTCATCGCTGACGTCTAAAGACACTCTACTAAAGCTGCGGGTTAAATAACCTACTGACCGTAAAAAACTGGTGGCACAGTGCCGCGCGGGAAAAATTATTGACGTCTAACCGATATTACCGCCAGTTAAGAAAAATATGAAAATTTCGTATAAAGTTAATAATGGACTATAGAGATTTTTTTTTTCCCTAACCGGCCGGTCAACTAAGTACGGTCGAAATGTAAATTTGGAATACAAAATCTTGCGAATTAATATTATATATATATATATATATATATATATATATATATAAAATATGAGTCCTATCACATATCAACACAAAACTGACGACGTCTTTACGGTAATGATAAAAATTATCATTTCGACTCGCGATGAATTCGTCTGCTTTAAATGCCACGAAACGCAGAACACAAAGGTGATGATCGCCATCTGGGATTTACACGATATTCCAGACTCAAATCCAGCACTAACCAACCCAATTTCTCCGCCTAACAATACTCACACGCAAAAGTCTAACAGCAGTAATAAACGACCAATTCCCACCTCTCGCAGATCAACCAACGACATCAACAACCACAAAACATTCCCGTTCCATCAGTTTCTTCACAATCCTAAAAATGATAAAACACCTCTAGATTCGAAGGAAATTGACCGAAACAAAAAACTGATTTTTTAAACTAAAAATCCAAAAATTCATCAGATAGCCCGGTAGAGCGCAATGATGAAATCAAATCGGATGAATATCCGCTGCTGGGTCGTCAGTCAACCTTGAATTTAAAAACTAAAAGACGCATTTATCTCACGATGATTGCGCCGATTTGGCGTTATTGAATTATATGGATCAACTAGCGCGAGTAATCTGGGCAGAATACAAAAGGAACAGCAGTCGAAGATACTTAGTGTAATCACGTCCGCGCTATTCTACGTTTCCAAGTTAACCCTTCATAATGATTTCAATGTTTCATTTGTCGTCCGGGGGATATTCGCATTCGGCACTACGAAAAATTAACAAACTCAAACCAATCTTTAATCGTTACTTACTACCTCGCATATTACTCCGGCATTATAATGCTTTATACGTGTTCATTATTTTATCGTATCCCAATCTAATGACTCATCGGATAGATTAAATTAATATGCTAAATTTATCGTGATCACTGTTGTTTATGGTACTTAATGAAAAAAATAAAAAAATAAAAAAATAAAAAAATAAAACTTTGAACAATTTTAATAACCCAGCGGACATTCGTTTCCCCCCCTAATTTTAATTAAGTAACCGCAATGACTTAACGATAACAATAACGGATGTGTAATAATTCGTTTACTGTAACTATTATTATTTAACGACAATTTATTGGCATTATTATTATTATGTTTTGACGAATGTATTTAATTATCTTTATTGTATATACTATGGTTGTTATATTGTAGAGGATAAAATAAATGTCCCATAATTTATTTATTGTAACATTTACATGTGTATATATATATATATTACGAAAAGAAAATTTAAATATGTAGGTCGCAAGCTCCGGGAGGAGGGTTTGTTTATGTTGATAGTATAAGGAAAAATACTTGGGAAAGTAACAAGAAGAGGGGTAAGATTGGAATATGTAACATCGAACATCGGATTCAACAGAGCCAAGGAAGTGGTGTAGCTGCAGCCTGACTTAGGAAAATATCAAAAATGCAACTCCATCGATGAGCAACCTCCTTTGAAGGAGATGCAACTTGATGACAACGATGATGATGCATGAATGATGATATGTATATATAAATTTAATCGAGAGTGCTTAGAATTACGAGATGAAAATCTTATAGAAGCACGTATTATATCATCTATAAATCTCCCTGGTAAAAATAATAATTCGTAATTTTAAAAACAACGATAATTGTAAAATTTAAAAAATTATAATAATAATAATAACTACATAACCGGAAAATACGATAGATAATAAAAAATTAAAAAAAAAAAATTAAGTAATTTTACAGCCTCGTCGTCAACCGTTTTAATTAATCTACGCGTAGTAAAATAATCCGATCGACGTAAAAAAAAACTTAATCGATATTTGACTAGAATTCCTTGTATTTGTCTACATGTCTTTATACACGTACGCACGTAGTCTGCACATACACGCACATATATATATATATATTATGTATATATCTGCAATAATTAACAAATACATATATAAGTATATAAATTTTAAAAATTTAGTTTTTGTATATAAATATTCAAATATACATAATATACATATACATATTTATTATAAATATATGCTATATATATATATATATATATATATATATATATATATATATATATATATATATATATATATATATATATATATATATATATATATATATATACTTAGATAAAGTGAGCAAGGCAGGGTTTAAACGATAGTCAGAGAGGTATATAACTAAATAACTAACTAATTATATATATGTATATATATATATATATATATATATATATATAGGTAATATATATTAAAAAATACCGAAGCGGAGGTTTCAGAATACGTCGTATCTACACGAGCAGACGATATAATGCGTTAACAATTAAAATTGTTTAATTCTCGTCATTTTCAGCTCCGATTAATTGCGTGTAGAATGACGGAGGTACGCGAAAAGTAAATTCGTTAGTTTCCAATTTTACGTGAGATTGATCGTCGTGTTGATGCTGTTGCTGTTGCTGCTGCTGCTGCTGCTGCTGTTGTTGGAGATCCGAAAATATGTCAGCCAGCAGATCGGCTTCATTCTGAAAATAGAAAAATGTCTTTTTCACTTAGTTCGCTGCATTTTATTCTCGTTACTAATATTATATTTAGGATAATAAGGTCGAATCGAATATAATTTATTCGGTCATTTTCGAGTGAAACAAATACACACACACACCCGTTAATTAATTGATTGTAAATAATTGCAACGGGATGATAGAAAATAATGCGATTAAATTATAAAGTATACGACGATTCCGAATTGGAGATTATTATAAATAAAGAATTATAATCGAATCAAATAGAATCTAATCGAACGGATGATAGGATAGGTTCCCAGATTAAACGCGGTTCTCACGGTATCCGCACATTTACCGCGGTCCAACTATTTAATATACATATTAAATTTGTTAAAATATACGTACATAAAATAGCGAAGTGCAATAGTAAAAACCGATTAATTAATATAAATCTAAAAATGAATGTTTACCGCGTGTTGATTGGTATACTGCAATAAATTTTCCAGCTGATTTATGTATTCTATGGCGTGTTGCAACGTTTTCACTTTACTCATTCTTTTGCTCCTGAAACAACGGACGGAAGAAAATGCGAATTAATAAATGGCATTATTAAAATAATTTCATAACCGAGTTAATTAAATATATATATATATATATATATATATAGTAAACTCACGACTATCAGCGGTCTTTCTGGAATGGATTTATTTTTTTTTTGTTCTAGAAGAAAAAAGTACCGAACAAAACCAATAAAAAGGATTGAAGATGGAAATCCTTTTCACAGTTTCCGGAAAGATTACACAATTCTCGTCAGCATTTATGATATAAATACCGCTTACAAGTCAGTTATCACTTTACGCTAGTAAAGTACCGGAAGAAAATTTTACCAAATGCGGAAAATACTTTAAAAGAATCTACACGCATAAAAAAAAGATCCCATGATTTAGTTAATTTAATAGGAAGAAGTGACGTCGAAGAAGCAAATATTTACGAGCGGCGGATTAATTGCGACGTCAATGATCTAGACTTTGAAAATCTGACTGTTTGAACAAATTGGTGATGAAGCATTTCGAAGGAGGGTGATTAGGAGGAAGAGGATAAGACGAAGAATCAAGTAAGCAATGACGTAGCTGTAACAAACATCGAATTAAAAAAAAACTTCAAACTCAACTAAAGAAGAGACGTTTGATTTCGAGAAAAATGAAAAATTGGCGACAGATTTTTCCCGAAACCTACAGATAACTTTTGAAACATTTTGTATGTCCGTATTATAAACAAAATTTTGACATTCGAATTATTTCGTTGACCTCGCGGAAAATTTAACGGATTATTAACGACTAATGAATTTTTTAGAAACTTCTTAACATTTATTTTATCGATAGTTTTTCATTTATTTATTCGATTTTTCATAGAAGAATTCGTCGTACATATTTAAGGACTACGCAATTGGCAAAATTCAAATATGGAATATTCGCAATGTTTCTTCGATCGCCCTATTGAATAATAATGATAGCAATTTTGTAAACGTGACACGGTAGTAAAATAAAGTCCAATCCGTTTGCCAAATTCTTACTAACAGTAATAATAAAAACAATAATAATAATAATAATAATAATGTCATAATGAAAGTAATAATGACAACGGTGGCATTAATCGAAGCAAATAATAAATAATAATCAAATCAAATTTATTTCAATCACAATACGAATTATATAAGTACATTTTAAAAAGTGAGTATGAAAAGAATTATAAAATAAAAGTTATTACAAATCAGAAAAATTAAAAATTAATAAAGGAAAAATGTATAAATAATCGTCGAGAAAATAAACGCAGAATGATAATATTAATAATTCTTACATTTCAATTTTATCAATTCAGTTTATTCGCATTTAGATCAGAAACAAGAAAATGGAAATAAATTCATACGTAACAACAGATTCGATTGCCTGAAATGATTACATAAACGAAAACAAATTACGAGAAACAAAATTATCGATATATATTTTTTTATAAACTTTTTCTTCCTCCTTTGGACCCTCCGAACGGTGTAGCGATATATTATGAGACCGCCGCATATGCTATTCTTCTTCAATTTAATCTATCTTGAGCAGATGCTTCATGTGAATTTAGACCACTTTTCCTCTTCCCGCATACTTTCCCCGTAATTATCAGATTTTGAGTCCCCCCGTATCTCTTGTCCGAAAAACTTCAACAATCTCTTCTTTATTCTACGTGACAATTTAATTTTTGGAAGACATATTCGTTAGTTTTCCGGTGTCCATCCGCGATATTCTTCTTAGTAATAATAACCTCCTGTGTGGGCCAAACATTATTCGAATCCGTCTATTTCATTCGACTACAGTAAGGGACCAAGTCTCGCACACGCATAAGTACCAATACACCAGACAATCCGCCGACAGTTTAAGCTTTGTGTTTATAGACAATGCGGTGTATCTTTCCAAATCGGAGATAATCTTAAGAAATGGTCAATTTTATAAACTAACAATTAAAAAAAAAGGTAGCGGGTAAATAATGCGTATGAAAAAAAATAAGAATATATAAAAAATAATCACGTTAATAATAATAAATATAATAATTTTAATAATTAAAAAAATTTAATAATAAAAACTATTATTAGTAAATAATTATGAAACGTCTACAATTTACATGCGGCGACAGTACGATTTCGTTATACCGTAATAAGTTCAAATGATCCGATACCCAACCTGACTAGCAATTAACCAGATTATCATCTAAAGATAATATATGTACGATTTTTTAAAACCGACTTGGGTGGTTAGTTTATTTCGCAACTACGGACAAAAGAAGCCCCGATACCGTTGGCAAGTTCGATTTTAACGAAACTCGTTCTATAATATTTTCTCGACGCAGATAATAACTCACGGGTACTCTGCCCATTTTAACGAATCTCAAATATAAACAAAACTGATCAATATGTTCGCTAAACGGACACACACACACACCTGACACACTATATATATATATATGTATATGTATATGTATCCACGTAAAAATGCCTTAAGGTTCGAATTCGTATATTAGTTCGATATATATATATATATATATATATATATATATATATATATATATTCTTTAGTTAACGTTATAATCGGATACACGCCTGTACGTATACAGACATAAGCATTTAAATATCATTCGAAACATTGTTGCCTGATACAATCGGCGAATATTTTACTACGGATACATACACCGGCCGTCGCACGCGATACAAATTACTCCAATTCTAAGTCACCGCATATATATTTGAATCCGAACCTCTTGCAATTTAACATGTTGCTAGTATCTTTATCTGTCCACGTTACACCAAATTCCGACTAGTCTAGAGATTCCATCGTCTGTGCTTTATCACAAACTGTTTATTAAAGACCCCCTATTTACTACGATTTCACGATTTTTGTTCTTCATCCGTATTACTATATATATTATGATTATAATACTCACTTATTTTCTTCTAAAGGAACGACTTTTCTGAGCCTTTGGAAAGCCCAATTGACGGCTTGAACACGACGTCTTTCTCGGGCGTTTCTTCTGGCGACCACTTGAGCCGGTTTATTAACGGCCGCCGTATCTTTCGACTTTTTCTTCTTATTACTATTGTTACCGGTATTATTCGATTTACCGCCGTTACGACTATCCTTACCGTTATCGTCGATATTGTTACCGCTACTATT